>CM050219.1:21380000-21405000 GCA_027475355.1 Coilia nasus
CTTGGTCTTTACACTGCAGACAGAAGTGACCTGGAAGCTAAATCTCACGCAAAGCATCTCTGGCCAATGTCACGTTGTGGATGTGCCAGAGCATAAGTACTTATAGTATAATCTAAATATTTTGTTCAGTTTTTTTCATGTAACCTCTACAGCAAATGCAAATACAACAAATGCTCAAATTCTATAACATCATTTAAATCATACAAATGACTTGGTATGTTATTGGCATTATGGAGTTATGGATGTGGCAAAAAGTTGTATTTATATTATATATTATATAGTGTATTGCGGCTCTCCTCTCACCTCTGCGATCTGAACAGTTTTCATGGCGCATTGACGAACATGACAGCAAGCTTCTGTGACCCTTGATCCACCATCCCGACATGAGCTACAAGTCAACCACGTAAAATATATGTTAATATTACTGCTGGTGTGTGTTTATGAAAGTCTTATGACACGTCAATTCATTCATTCAATTCTAGGCATAAATTGCAGTGCTGTGAGTTCATGTTATTTTTTGTCTTTTTTGTAGCAGTAACTGTAATAGTCTTTAGTCATGATGACATAATGCTAATAAAATTATCACCTTTTTTTATGCACAGATGTTTTTTGCTTTTTTATTGCTTCTAAAGATCTAATTACTGCTCTTGTACTGAATGCGCCAAGTGCTGACTCACGCGTATGTGAGGCTGTGAGAGAGGAGACCGAGGGGAGGTCAGATTATCGATTGGGGGAACCACGGAGACATAAATGAATGAATGAAAGGATGACTCTTGTGATTCATGCCCAATATCTTTTACAGCTGGGCTGCTGATGTGCACCCCTCATGCCTAGTGTGTTAAGTAGGCTAATTTGTCATTTGCACATTTGCTCGTGTGTTCACCTCACACTAATAGCCTAGCCTTAATCCATCGGAGAAGTGTTTGACGTTTAGAGCTGCCTTGAGTGGATATTTTAAACATGTGATTACAAGGTTATATGCATTATAACCTGGAAGAGTATTAAAAAACTGCTGTACAGTCTAAAATCTAGTACCATGTTAAAGTAGTTTTGTCACATCTATCTTATGACCAAACATAAAGTAACTCTCCATTATCGTCATAAACAATGCTGTTGATTTTATTGCTGATGATTGCTTGCTTGCTCTCACAATGGATGAGCAACCAAGGGATGAGTCATCCCAAGTCTTATAGGGGACTACAGGGAGGGTAGAGTATTGAAATGAAAAACAAATGAAATAATGACTCATACGGTTATTAAAAAGTGTTTTCTGGTGCTAGGATGGGGGTGTTAGTCATCTCTGTAAATTTCACAAGCTAAGTGGGTTAGCGAGGGTGCAGATGTGTGCATATTATGTGGTTATTCGAAATGACTATAGCTTTATATTTGTAAGTTCTTCCATTCACATAAGAATAGTTCACGTCCAGCAGAGAGGTGTCCACTGGTTTAAACTTCTTCAAATATATTAACATATTAACATGACTACAAGTTGTTATATAGGCTATATATTTGCATTACTACAAGGAGAGTATAACATCATTAAGTGAAGAATCAGAATCAGCTTTATTGGCCAAGTATACTTACGTATACAAGAAATTTGACTCCGGCAGATGTTAGCTCTCTATACACATAACACAGAACGTAATACAATACAATAAATACAATAGACTAAACAAGTATGTGTACTTGTATTGCACAGTAGGGACAACAATATACAATATACATACAGGCACCCAATATGGGCAATAATGTACAAGTAGGCACATGGTGTCACAGTGGGTTAAACAACCGGTATGACCTGTCCTCCCATTCTATGTCAAAAACACTAACACATTCTATTCTTATTCTTATTCTATTCCTTTATATTCTTATTCCTTTTGTCTCTTCAGTAGTGTTTCTTCTTCTACTCCTATAATGTCTTAGCCTGGTAAACCCGCCCCTCGTACTTCATTTCATTTTGTACAGAGGGTTTGGACCGGAATCTCTTGAGGGTCATGTAGTCTGCCCCAGCAAGACGGATCCAATCAGCAAATAGAGGGTGTGTTCGTAAGCCATGACGTTGACTTTGTGTGCTACATTTGAATTGTAGTGCGTAGGTTGGCTAATTGCATACGTGACGACCAGGCGTTACCGATTGGGTAAAAGCAGAGGCACTTGCTTTAAACTTCAGCAGAGTCCACACCTCCAGGAAGAAATCGTTTCTCATGGCCTCTGCTCCAGACCCTCTGTACAAAATGAAATGAAGTACGAGGGGCTGGTTTACCAGGCTAATAATGTCTATGCAGGCCCTAAAAAAGTATGACTGCAGAAGTATACTTTGGAAACACCGATGCGTACATCCATGTCTGTAGCCTACTGCATAAGAATTATGAGCATAGAAGTAGGCTGCTCTACCCATAGGGGGAAGTACACTAACAGACATGGTCTGCATGGTCAGCCACACAATCTATACAGAGTACAGACCGTATGTGCAGGACAAACATTTCGTGATGCGGACAACGGCAGAAAAAGTGTTTATTAAGCAGGGTATGACATACTGTCTGCAGAACATGCAAATAAAGCAGTATAGCTTACCTCCAGTTGCACTCACACATAGCATTTCTCTTTAAAAGTGTTAATTGGTAGACTATAAAGTCACTGGCCTTGTGACTAGCATGGGTAAATATAATAAAGAAAACAACAAAGGGAAATGAAGAAGGTATGGACAATCAAAAACACACGCAAAAGACATTACAAATAAATCATTCAGTTTTTTAGAATAGTTTTGAATTTCAAAACGAAAGATTTGTACAGAATGCAGGCCCACTGTCATGACAGCTCTTCTTTTGTGTACTTCCTTGAGCCAAGCGCGAGGGTGAAGCGCTGGGAATGGGTCATGTGACATCACTGAAAAGCGGTAACCAGGCGCGAGATGTCTACTGTGGTAGAGCTGGAGTCTCAGTTACTCGCTTGAACTACAAATAGTCACCAAACGGATTGCTTGAGGCAACAATGAAGTACAACAACAGGTAAGTGCACTCCAAGACGTATTACCTTTTGTTGCCTTGGACCTTGGAGTTAAACTGTCTGACAGGATACTGCTGGTTTGCTGAAGCGCTTGCTGACCAAGTTAGCTGCTTTGTAATGTTAGCTCTGCTGAACAAACTCATACTGGTAATTGTACAAGTATTCCATAGCTTACTAGCTGTGGAAACGTTTTCACACGCTATTAACACAGTTTTTAACAGCATCTGTACTGCCTTATTTTGGAAGGTACGTGTTTGGTGGCAAAGACCCATTCACTTTTGTTGTCATACTTGAGTACTCTCATGCAACCGCTTCATTTTGGTCTCCATGGTGACGAGCTATGCACGCACGCTCTGGACTGTCACAGGCACGCGGAGCTCTAGCCTGCTGTGAGCGAGCGCACATTGCCCTTCAGGGTTTTGCATAACTCTCAGAAGACTCGTAGCTATGCAAACCCATGGCAGTTTTCTTTTGGGACCTCTTTTGGATGCATAATGTTAAAAATGCGGACAGTCTCAAGTTCACCTGAGTCACAGGTTCCTCAGTATATTTATCTGTTAATGACTGCACTCGGCTAGAGGTTTGTTAAAAAACAGTAAATAGTTGCAAGATGTGTGTTTAGGCCTAATGATCCCCAATAATTTTATAAACAGTGTTGTAGAAAATATATTTTAATTTGTTTTCACATGTTGTTATCTGGGCTGTGTTGTGATGTGTCTGTGTTAATGCATTTGAATTGGTGTCAGTGACATCATACATGATTTACCGAAACTTAATTAGATTTGTTTTCATACACGGGTGCCATAATTTCGACCCAGGACACAAAGACACAAAAACTGTAGCAATAAAAAGATTAACAAAAATGAACACTGCTAATGGCTGATAAGAGGTTGTAAACAGTATTTCTAACAGTTTAGAAATATTTTTTGTCTAACACAGGTAGCTAAAGCTTACAGAACAGTTTACATAACATTACACTGCAATACATTGTTTTGCATTCCGTTGCATTTAGCAGACACTTAATTCTAGCCTCTACTTACTGCAATAGAACTGGCTACACCAGATTAGAAAGCCCTGTCCACATCCCAGAAATGGACTGGTTTCTTAAAGGCCTAGTGAAATGCAACACCTTATGGCATGCAAAATCACAGTTTAGGTACTCCTTGACCATTTGCTGTGACATTCACCGTCACAGCTTTTCGCATAACAAAAGGAGAGCGGAATTTTGAACTTCCCGCCGACAAATCTCGGGGAATTCTTTCTCTGCGTGGCCATTGTGGAGCTATGTGTGACGTCACGAGTTGGACCGCTCTCAAGCTGTTTGTATTCACTTGCGCTGTTTTCCGTCTCGACTATCGAAGTTTCTCTAAAGTTTTTGAATTATTATCGGCTTTCTGGTTAGCATATATATTCATATGTGAATAGAGGAGATTGTCTGGAATCTGGCAATATAAGAACCATGATGGTGGGATATTCAGTGGCTTATCAATGTTGATAAATATGTAGTCTGTGCCTGACGGAAATAAGGGCATATGTTCCATGTAATGAAGGATGTTATATCAGGATTATACAGGATTATGGATGTTATGCAGAAATTTTCAGTCATTTCAAAACTGTATGAAAGGTGTCTTGACAGAAATGCATGCTAGCAGTAGAATGGGTAAGTTCTGCTATTATGCATTATAACTGGATAATTAAAATGGGCGAAGTAAAAATTTGTCAAGTCATTATATAAATAATGATGGCAAATATTTGATCCCTTGTTTTAACGTGATAAATTAACGTTATAATATGATATATATAATATGAAAGCTGAGGGTCTGTAGTTTTTAGTGATGTGCGTGTCTTATCTCTCCGATCACGGGTTCGCGAGTAATTTCATCGAGAGTAATGCATGTGCAAAGCGCTAATATGAGTGATTTTTGCGAGTCTTTAAATATTAATATCTCGCCGATACTTGGTCACAAAAATAAGCGGGAGGTCACGTTGTAAAGCCCTGGTTCTGTTGTTTTGTTTGGTATAAGTGACCAGTGATAAGCCAACGATGTAGGATGTACCGTTCCGGAGTATTTCAACAGAGAAGAATGGGTGTAAATTTGGACGCTTTTTCCGTCCATCGGGCCCATAAGGTTAGTCATGGAAGTGAAAGAGAAGAGGAAAGGAGGAAGGAAGCGGTGTATTGCTGGTGGATGCATCAACACAAACGCCGAAGGGGTGTCGATGTGTCTATTCCCGAAGGATAAAGGCAAGTTTGTCATGGCGATTACCGATTGAGTTCTGTTTCGGTCTTCAGAGTAGTTGAAGTATTTTGCTAGGGCGTGGAAGCAAGCTAGATGTATTTGTGGCATTCTGGTTATATCAGGTTGTAACCTGAGTGAGTGGCTGTGCGTGTGAGAGTGCTGGGATGTGTTTCCCAACACCATAGTTGCTAACCAGTTAGCAACTTAGTTGGTTGGCAATGGGAAATTGCATTGCAACCAACAAAGTAGCTAACTTAGTAAGCAACTACGGTTTTGGGAAACGGACCCCTGATCAGCTGATAGGAGTCACTAAAAGTACCCAAACAAAAGCCTAATCCACCTATTTATCGCCCATTGCCGTGATTGCGGCCACGCTCAGCATCATGGTGATGCCTAAGCTAGACAAGGTAACTTCAGGCTCGAATCTGTAAGGTTCTATCCCATGTAAAGTCTCTTCACTCTGCTCAGTTTGTTCCTCTTCCCTTTCTGTGTCTTCTTGGTCAATAAACGGATCAGAAATGCCGGATAAGGATGAATAATCGCTAAATTCTGCGTTCTCTTCGTCGTCAACTGTACGGTCAGCCATAATGTAAACACAATCTGTGTCCAACTCGTGACGTCACGGCCTTATCGTCTGCTACTTCCGGTTGGATCAAAAGTGGTTCGCATTAAGCGCTGTTCTTTGCCAGTTTTCTCGCTGTTTACTGTGCCAAAGGGGACATCATATCGTCAGTCAACACAAAAATGTCCCTAGAATCGATATATGAAGTTTACTTAGGAGGCATTTTTTCATTTCGCTAGGCCTTTAAAGCAGCACTATGCAACTTTTTCGAGTTAGTTAATCATCCTCGGTAGATGCTTACATGAGTAATTACCTGGCGAATGAAGACTTTCTCGACCACCCCCGCTGTCTGCGGACAGAATACCATGCTTGTAGTATCTGGATGTCTGTCCGGCACCCGTTTAAAACACATGCACAGGATGAAGGGGATGGGAAACTGTCAATGTTTACAGTAGTGTTCTTTTACTTGGAGACACTAGGAGGAGCTCTGTTGAGAGAAAAACACTCAAAGTTGCATAGTATCTCTTTAAAGAGACATTTTGCTCTGTGACCTCTTGCGCTTTAGCTCTGTGCCAGGTATAGCCGCGAGATTAGTCTTGGGATTGGAGTGTGGCAGGTATGATTCCTGTACCAGTGTGAAAATTGTGGGTGGGGCTGGGGGGTGAATAACCAGTGCTCTCCTGAACGCTCAACAAAGCATGCCCCTGAGCAAAGCACCTAACAACACATTGCTGTGATCCTCTTCGATAGGTTATCAGTACTGTTGATAAAGAGCCCTTATACAGAGCTGGTTACATGATTTTTGTCCTGTGTTTCATTCATGTCCTCACTGTTGCAGGGGCCTCCTGGGGTCCTCAGGAGTGGAGTGAGAGATGGTGAAAGCCTGATGGCGAAGGTCTGGTGGTAAGATCTTGGTTCAGCACGACCCGAAACACTTTTTGGATTATGGAGCGTAGACGTGAGAACCGAGAACCGTTCTACCGAGCCGGTGCCGGTGCCGGTGCTGGTCCTGGTCCTGTCGCCAAGACCAGTGCGGAGATTGTGCAGGAGGCACGACAGTCGCTGCGGACCCTGTGCACCCGGCGACCTTTCACCCCGAGAGACGAACACCGCCAGCTGTTTGGGGAGGGGTCTTCGCGGCCTCGTGACGGACGCCCCCCCTCTGCATTCAGGTCAGTCGGTCAGTCTTACTGGCCCTGTCTGAGGGAGCCACTGTATGGAAATAGAGAGAAAGGGAGACAGAGACAGATAGCGAGGGAGATGGAAAGAGACTTTGACTTATCAATTGATATGCTGTTTTAAACACACACACACACACACAACACACACACACACACACACACAGACACACACAAACACAACACAACACACACACACAGAAGTTATAGGTAGGGAGTGCTTTTATTCCAAATAGAAATTCTCTTCTTTAATGTCCGTCACAGTCCTTCCTTCCTGTCCTGCCATTGAAAGCACCCAAATGTCATTGAATGCACTGAATTAGCTCTTACAGCAGGAGATAGTGGAGCACAGGTAGGACACACGTAGACTGCGTGGACACCAGACTTTCATTTGCACCCCCTCTACTAGGCTTGTCCCGATCCAATATCGGTATCGGATCGGCCGCCGATATTGGCAAAAAAATGCGTATCGGTATCGGCGCGGCGGCACGAAAAAAAAAAGTCCGCTTTTCCAGCGCTCAAATAATCCATTCCAGTTTTTTGCTGTGGTTTCGCTAAAATCCGGTCCGCATTTTCCAGCACACCAGCATTAGCGTCTCCCAGTTTGTAGATAGAGATGGAGCAAAACGTGTGGAGGAGATTGGGGAGTAGAGGGCATTTTTGTTTTTAAATAGTTAACGATATTATTTGCACTGGTTTTTAAAGCCTTGGTTTACACCTGCTCAAGAGCAGAGTACTGATGCTGAGTTAATAGACTATTTTACACAGAGGTTATTTGTGTGTTTTGCTTTTTTTTAGTTAATAGACTATTTTACACTCAGGTTATTTGTGTGTTTTTCTTTTTTTTCCCATACAGTTTACAGTCTGATTTGCACTTTTACTGACCACTGATGCCATCCCTGTTTGTTATTTTTAATGTTGTCTATTTTCTGTTTATCCCTGAATAAACAGGTCAGTTTCTTGTTACCAACCATTGTGTATTCAAACTCACTTAAGTCAGCTGGCTAGTTGTTATCAAGAGTACTAAAACCCTTTTCAATATGAGTCTAATAACTAAGTAAGAAGGCTAAATAACTTTAATACATGCTCGGTTGGATAGGCCGGTATCGATATCGGCCACCAGTATCGGTATTGGCTCGGAAGTGCAAATACAATATCGGTATCGGATCGGAAGTGCAAAAAGCTGGATCGGGACATCCCTACCCTCTACACCTGTGTAGTGTGCAGGGTAGTGTAGGCCTGTCCAGGTGCGCAACTAAATAAAATAGTTTTCATATTTGTGTTGCACACAGTGACCCTGAAGTGTAAACACATACTGTAGGCAAAATGCATATGTTCAATATACACATTGAAAAAAACATATTTATTTAATGGGAATATATCAACGAGACTCATTTCCTCTTTTGACAAACTCACATTTATCCTATGAGGGCAGAGTTATAGTGATATTTCCTATGTGTACAGACTTTAGGGACATTTTTTATGTGGCTATTGGAAGCTGCTATGCATTATTTAGTAACCTACGTATATCAGATAATCTATCTGTCTGCATTTGATGAGCCCTACTATTGTGTTTTATTGTCCTCTCTGTCATTCTCAGTTTGCATGCCCGCAACTTTGAAGCGCCGGACTCCAGACCAGGTTCCGGAACCCGTCTCTCTCCCCTAGACCACGTGAGTGAAGGAGAAAAAGGGGTGGGGCAATGTTTACCACGTAAGGGATAATGATGTTGTGCACGGCGGTCATTCTTGTGGAATAAGCCCCGACAGAGTGATGCAGGGCCCCGACACGAGGGGAGCGGAGCGGAGCGGAGCGGTCTTAAATCACTCCGAAGGGGCTTATTCCACGAGAATGACCAATGCGCAGAACATAACCCTGCTTATTATACGGCTACTTGTCAAAAAATAGTAATAGAGACTTAGACACTTCTAACAATGTCATATTTTTAATGTTTAGTTGCCGCTTCATAGCCTTCGCTGCTGAAAACAGTTCATTGAGGATATAGAATGTATAAGTGTTGGGTAGCCACGTGCTACATAACTCATTGCAGCTTATTGTTGATATTCCTTTATGATAAGTGAATGAACTACTTGCCGCATGATCTGAAAGATGCAGAAAACCTGTCGCCATTGACAGCGATCTATATACCTTTTCAGCAGTCATTATACAGAAATATTTGACCTCTGAACGTTGGAGTGGCCCATTCACTGTCAATGGGGCATTTGTCAGCATTCTAAACAGCTCTATAATAAAGATAAATATATGATGGGTACTGTGTACAATAGATAGATGTGGTGTGTACTCTATTGGCATGTTATAATGTCTGCAGTGAAATATATCATAATGAATGCTGACATTAATTGCAGGGTGGATGGTGGGTGGTGTGGTCATCTTCTGAGCTACTACTATAAAAGTGCTATTACTTTTTATGAACTTTCCACCACAGCTTAGTTAAGTCATCCTTTTATTTTTGTGCTTTATTGCTGCCACTGATTGCTCCATTTGATCCTCATGGAAAAATTCCAGGAAATAAGTAATAAATAAGGAATTGCATAAACATAAATTAATTAGGAATAACAACAAAATCAATGAATACAAACAAAAGCAATAAAGGAATTACAACAAAACCGCACAGCCTACACTAATTTAACTGCATCCTCCTTACATAAAATTATTTAATTTTCTATACTCTTTGTACTTTGCCCTGCAAAGCCAAAGTGTAGTAATTATGTGAACATAGAAACTGAGAAAAATGCCTTTAAAATTGTCACAGTCCAACATGTTGTAGGTATAATAGTGGTGATGGTTTTATGTGCTTCCTTAATAGGAAGAAGCAAGAGACTTAGTCACAAGACAAAGGAGCTGTTATAAAGTCAATTTCTAGTCTAAACTCAATTTGACAAATTATTATGCAGTTACTGCCTTTTGGGTTTGTAGGGCAGTACTGTTCTCCTATGCTCCTGCTGTTTTAACATGTGCTTCACAATCACAAGTAAAGTGACTGGCCTTGGTCATGCGTTCCTACCAAATCCTTCTTGCTGTACTGATGGCTGCATCTCTCTGTGTCTGTGGTCCCTGGCGGTGACGGGGACGAGCAGAAGCCCAGGCTCCTGGCTGCTGCGCTGGACGGGGGTCCCCTGGAGGAGGCGGTGACGCTGCCCAAGCCGCCCGCTGAGCAGACAGACGGCAGGAAGGGCCTGGGGGGAACCAGAGCCAGGCTGCTACGGGCCGGATCCACCTCCAGGCTCCCGCCTGTGAGCCCACACACAGAGGGTGAGAGAGAGAGAGAAAGAGAAAGAGAAAGAGAAAGAAAGAGAGATGGAAGTGACAAAAATGAGAAAAGGAAGTGTGACACAGGAAGAAAGGGAGAGAGGAAAATGGTTTCCCTTTGGAGGTCGGAGATGACAAGATAGCAGAAAGAAAGAGAGCGACAGAGAAACGAAAGAGAGGGAAGAGAGAGAAGAAACGTGGGCTGCAGGTTAAAGGAGTGACACAGTGTGAGATATATAAATGAGTGGAGGAGAAAAGAGAACGACATGATAGAACACTCATTTAGTAATATAGGGCCATACAGGCAATCAATTACATTGTCCCAATAACCCATAGCAAGGGGACTGCACAGATTGTGTCCTCCTAACAAAAGCAAAGAAGAGCTGATCCAATCCAGAACATCCTTTTCCTTTAGGTCTTCCAACATGATGGAGATGGAAAAAAGAGGGGGAAAGAAAAAAAAAAACAGAGAAATGATGGAAAATGAGAAAAGAGAGAATAAAGAGGAAACAAACAGTACAGCCCAGTAGGATGAGAGAGAGAGAGAGAGAGAGAGAGATGAAGGCAGAAAAAACAAGAGGATAAAGAGGTGAAAAGCGTATAACTCTTCTTCATCTGGGAACTGTTGTCTCCCATAGATAGGACAAGGCAGTGTAGCCAATAGAATTATAGACAAGTGTTCCCACACAACAGCTTATGGTCTAGTGATGGGTATAAGGATCGGGCTAAAAAAAAAAAAAACAAAAAAAAACAAAAAACAACAACATGTTTACGTGGCCTTTAGAAGTGGCTGTGTATAGCGTGTCTGCTAAGTGCAAAGCGTGTGTGTGTTAGGTGAATATTTACATGGAGATGTAGGTCCTACAGAGAAAGACTGGGTTAGAAAGTGGAATGACACACTAAGAAAAGGGACTTAAAAGGAGAGAAGAGGTCAAAGCAGGGAAGAGAAAGAATGAGAGGAACAGATAAAAAAAACACTCTTCAAGAGACTTTGCCAAAGGAAAGAAAGAGCGTAGGAGCAGAGGAACGAAAGAGCAATAGAGAGCCATAGAAAGAGGGAGCGAAGGAGAAAGAGAGAGGCACGGAGAGAGAGGTGACAGCTCCCTGGAGCTAGACAGTTCATTATCACATTGACAATGTCACCAACTTCCCAGAAATACAGCGGATTGTGTGCTACACACACACACACACACACACATACACACACACACACACACACACACACACACACACACACACATATATACATATACAGACACTCGCTCTCTTTCTCCCTCTCTGTCTCTTTTCCAGCCCTCCCTATTGAAATGTCTGTCAGTCTCACTGAAGGCTCTTTTTAAAAATAACCTCGCATGGCCTTGCAGTGGCTGAGTACAGTAGAAAGTTCGCCTTCCGTGCAAGTGTGTGTGTGTGTGTGTGTGTGTGTGTGTGGGTGAGTGGTTCACCCTCTGTGCTCTACTCGGCTCCTTGTGTGAATAGAGCCTTTCAGCAGATTATGCAGTAATTTACATCCCCGCCAGCGAGCTTTCTCTTTCAGACAGCGTGTGTGTGTGGGTGTATGTGAAGAGTTGTGTATGTGTGTGTGTGTGTGTGCGTGTGCGTGTGTGTGCTTGTGTTTTATAGTGGTCTTGAGAGCTCTGAGCACTGCAGCTTACGAAAACGTGCAATTAGACCAAACAGAAGCAAATTAAGAAAACATCTTGTTCTATTTGACAAGATATGCAGAGCATTCAGAAAGTGCACTGCATGTTCAGGCAACACAATACATTAGAGAACTGTGCCGTGCATGTGTTGTGAAATCGGTGATCATTTAAAAATGGTCTTACAGTAATAACCTAAAATAGAATTCTGGTGGGAAAAGAATATGGCAGTAGGATAACAGATTCAAATCAAATCCAGATACAGACAGTACCTTGAGGTAGTTTTCTGGTCGTGGTTATTTGTAAATGAAATCCCTAAAGTCTGTACAGTACGGTCTTAGTGCCTCGTTTTTTTAGGGCCCTCATTACACTATCAACGAAGCATGGAGCAACTTTCAGGCCTTGTTAATAGTTTAGAAATGGCGATTTATTTTCAAACTATATGCCCCTAGCACGACCATTGTGAGCCTCAGCATCAGCTAAATGCAATCAAGTTTAGAATGCAACAGATTTGCATAGTTTTGCTCCTAAACAGACGTTCAAACTCATTTCTCGAACTCATTTGTTGCAATATACGCCAAGTTCATTTCACGAGTTCATTCTCCTTGAAGTTGCAGTGTGTTGAGTCGTCAGGGCTGTGGGAGCATTTGTGTTTGAGTGTGTGTGTTGTATGGGGGAAGAGGTCACTGCAGGTCACTTTGGTAGTTTGAATGGAAAATAAGGTGTTCTTTTGTATGTCACTCCCAGTGCTTCCTTGAGTGCAACATAATAGCAACAGTGTGTTTTCTTCTTTCGGACCATACATCTCTTTCTCTCTCTCTTTCTCAGAACCGTCAATAATTCTAACAAAAATATTTTTGGTCATACTGTTTCCAGGAAAAAATAATAATGAACTATAATAGTAATCTTTACTTGTATAGCACAATTCATACAAGATGCAGCTGAAAGTGCTTCACAGTTTGGCAAGAAAGACAGAAGACAACATTTCTTGCAGTCCAGTGGCGCTGTAGCAGAAGAACACAATAAAGCAATGACATAATGATGCAGTGACACAAAAAGATACATACTTTCTGCTATGAAGGTTAGCCACCTCAAATTGTGTCTATTGTGTGTGTGTGTGCATCTCTGGTGTGTTTGTGTGCATCTCATGTTTATGCCATGTTTGTGTGTGTCTGCATCTGTGGTGTATGTTCTGTGTGTGTGTGTGGGGGTGTGTGCATCTCTTGTGTATGTTTTGTGTGTGTGTGTGTGTGTGTGCTCTACAGTGAGGAGGCCAGATGTTTGTGATAGTCCTCCGCGTCGTAGTGTCTCCTTCACTGAGAGGCTGGGTGCAGCGCCCTCTCCCCCTGCCCATGCAGACAAAGCCAGGGACACACAGCAGATCCAGCCCCCACAACCTCACCCTCGCCGACCCTCCACAGACAGGTACAACTGCTTTCCCCTCCACTTTTCATTTCTTAGTTTCTTTTCTCTCTCACCCTGTTCCTTCTCTCTCTCTCTCTTCCCTTTTATCCCTCTCCCCATACCTGTCATCCTCTCTCTCCGTCTCTCTCTTTTTTTCTCTCCACTTCTCCGTCTTTCTAGCCTGGTAAACCAGCCCCCCGTACTTCATTTCATTTTGTACAGAGGGTCTGGACCAGACACTGTCAGAAACGATTTATTCCTGGAGGTGTGGACTCTGCTGAAGTTTAAAACAGGTGCCTCTGCCTGTACCCAATCACTAACACCTGGTCGCCACATATGCAATTAGATTACCTACACACTACAATTCAGATGTAGCACACAAGGTCAACATCATGGCTAACGAACGCACCCTCTGTTCGCTGATTGGATAGGTCTTGCTTGGGCTGACTACATGACCCTCAAGAGATTCCTGTCCAGACCCTCTGTACAAAATGAAATGAAGTACGAGGGGCGGGTTTACCAGGCTGCCGTCTTTCTATGTCTGTCTCCTCTTCTCTCCTCATGTCTTACAGTATAAAAGGCAAACATGTATATATGTACTGTACAGTGTATGCACACCTACAATATACACAGACATTTTATCACACTTCATAAATGCAAGCTACATACATATCAGGGGGGTCCCTGTCTGTGACCCCCCCCCCCAACCTTTTTTTTAACTACTCTGTTCCCTCTTTGACTTAAATGGTGCAGAAACAAAGGGTCTGATTTCAGTATAAGAGGGTAACCTGATAGCTGCATGCTGGGTGTGTTCTCATATAGGGATGTCCCGATCCAGCTTTTTGCACTTCCGATCCGATACCGATATTGTATTTGCACTTCCGAGCCGATACCGATACTGGTGGCCGATACCGATACCGGCCTATCCAACTGAGCATGTATTAAAGTTATTTAGCCTTCTTACTTAGTTATTAGACTCATATTGAAAAGGGTTTTAGTACTCTTGATAACAACTAGCCAGCTGACTTAAGTGAGTTTGAATACACAATGGTTGGTAACAAGAAACTGACCTGTTTATTCAGGGATAAACAGAAAATAGACAACATTAAAAATAACAAACAGGGATGGCATCAGTGGTCAGTAAAAGTGCAAATCAGACTGTAAACTGTATGGAAAAAAAAAGAAAAACACACAAATAACCTGAGTGTAAAATAGTCTATTAACTCAAAAAAAGCAAAACACACAAATAACCTCTGTGTAAAATAGTCTATTAACTCAGCATCAGTACTCTGCTCTTGAGCAGGTGTAAACCAAGGCTTTAAAAACCAGTGCAAATAATATCGTTAACTATTTAAAAACAAAAATGCCCTCTACTCCCCAATCTCCTCCACACGTTTTGCTCCATCTCTATCTACAAACTTTTTTTTTTAACGGATTTTTTTCCGTGCCGCCACGCCGATACCGATACGCATTTTTTTGCCAATATCGGCGGCCGATCCGATGCCGATATTGGATCGGGACAAGCCTATTCTCATAACATGGTGTCAGTGTAGTTAGAGTGTGGAATTGTAGCCGTGTTGTAGCCTTTTTGGAGAGTGTTCTTGATGCACGTAATGTTACGTTGCATTACATTACACTTAGCTGATGCTCTTATCCAGAGTGACTTACGATTAATTTAGGCACAGGGTACAGTACCTGAAGCAATTTGGAGTTTGATGCCTTGCTCAAGGGCACTTCAGCCATGGATGAGGGTGCAGGAAAGCTTTGTTTTTTTGCTCCTCCAAACACATTCTTTCTACTGGTATGGGATTCGAACCTCCGACTCTCCCAAGACCAGCTCCATAACCATTAGGCCACAACTGCCCAGAAGTAGTAATGGTTTGTAAGCCAGTTCTGATCCATTTCGGCCTCAGTAGTTTCTCAGGTTCTTTTTTTTTCTGACAAGTGCATCCCTACCTTACCCTGCCCTCCACTTTTTTTTACTCTTTTCCTGTCCTGTTTTTTTTGCTTTTCTCTCTATCTCTTTTTCTTTCATAGATCTACTTTTCTTTCCCTCTTTCCTTCTCTTTCAGCCTTCACTTTCCTCTCTCTATGTACTGTCTCTTCTCCTCTTCTCCCTTCCCTCCCTCCCTCCCTCCCTCCATCTCTTTCGCTGTTGTAGAAGTCCTGATTCAGATGTAAAGATACACAAAGGTTGCCATGGCACCATCTGTGTGTGTACGCAGAGGCAGACCAGGGCCTGACAGTCCCATTCATTTGAACTGAATCAGATCTTTTCAGCCCTTTGTACCAGGCTACCATTCAAGGTGATGTTACCCACCCCAATCATTTATTTGGCTCCGATCACATACACTGCTCTCTTACGTTTCACAGTTCTTTCCTTCATTCATTCATTCATTCATTCATTCATTCATTCATTCATTCATTCATTCATTCATTCGTTCATTTATTCACTCGCTGATTTTTCATGTTTTTCTTGTCCTTTTTTATGTTATGTCTTTTTGTTTTTCTATTCTTTTACTGCGATTCTATCAGTCTTTGCTGTCTTTCCCTTATGGTCATTATCTTGTCTCTGACTGTGTTATCTGTTTTGGACACTACACCAGCTTTCTATCCACAGCAATGGCATGCAAACACCTCACAGGGCCTGTAAACATGCTAACTCTCCCTCTGTCCATGAAAATGACTTTTACTCATAGCTGCCTGTAAACTCTTTCAACGCTAAAAACAAAAAACATGCCTGAACATTTTGTTTCGTTCCCAAACTGTTTCCGCTGTGCTTCACTTGGCTGAGAATGTCAAAATGGAAAACCCTGTGGGAACTAGCTAACGCTAATAATGAAACTCTCTTGATATGGGTCTTATTATGTCTTATGTCTTTTATTATGTGTTTTATTATGTACTAACAATAGTTACACCCGGCACTCAAGTAGAGCTAGGGAAAAAAATCAAAATGAAAATATAGCGGGTCCCAGGCACTCATATGTATCATTAGGAGAAGGAGTGAGTTAAAAAGCCGTTATTTAGTATGGCTTGTCATTAAAATACAACAGCCAACATGTTTCGACCAACAAGTGGTCTTCTTCAGGGCAAAGTAACACAATAAATGAGAATGTCACACTATGTCTACACAAAGTCCAGGTGTATTCAGTTAGCCTAATAAGGCATTATACATTCATTGTGTGTCACATTATGTGTGGCATTCAAGTGGACAGGGAAATGTGTTTTGTAATTGTACATATGAAACCTGAACTTTAACTTTTAACTTCATAAACACATTTCAGATTGCATGGTCTGTTACAGCACACTGCAGCACACTGCATAGACCTAAGGCTGGGCCTCTCCTCTGTCTGTCTATCCTCTGACACATACAGTAACACACACTAATGCACATGCGCACACACTTATACTGTACACGCACCATCTCACGCACACACACACACTGACTAACACACACACACACACACACACACACACACACACACACACATCCTCACTCTTTCTCTCCTCTGCCTCTGCCTGGGCTTTACTCATCACCTCACTCCTCTTTCTCTGACTCTCCTTTTTTCTTCCTATTTTTTCCCTCTCTCTGTCTCTTTGTTTGGACTTTCTGCAGAGCTCATCAGTTGCACATAAATGTGTCTCCTTAGCCTTGGGCTTGGGGGCATCATCAAAATCTATTTGTGTATCGATTTCTGCCCAGTGAACGTGAGTGGTGGTAAAGCACTTTGACAGCCAGCTCGTTCCCCTGCCCCTTCGTCCGACAGCATTAGATTGGTCAGAACATCCCTGAAGGAGCGGCTGCTGATTGGTCAAACTGAAATTCTAACTTCTAATTAAACTCTACTAATTAAGCAGGCACAGGTTCTGGGTCATTCGTTAAAAGTTTAGGCCAGGATTGATTGATCTAGGGCCTTGTCCTTAGTATTTCATGGCAGTCGATGGATGTGATTAATCGGCACATACTGGTATCAATTTACTTTAAATCTGCTCTAAGTGATACTTTGACTAGAATACTTTAAACAGCTGTGTGAGACTATGGCCTGACGATGGATGACGCAAGGCAAAGGTCTCCAAGCTTGTGATCAGCAACTAACATGAAGTCAAGTCAGCTTTTCTTTCACGTGTGAATGTGTTGTGCATTCAGTGCAACAAAACCGTGTAGCTTCAGCATGATGTACAACACAGCGTAGCAGTTTTTCTAGACCAGTGCATGTACACACTGCAATCTTGGTCTGTTCAACTTGATACCAAAGTATTTACACTACAGGCCATGTAGCAGACAGTGTTATTCAGGGCGACGTATGAGGAACTAGCCACAGGGACAGTCCCCCTAAACCAGTGTTTCTCAAAGTTTTTCAAACCGAGGAACACTTCATCCTTAATAAACCCCTGACCACTAGAACACTATCAACAAAAGTAAGTTACACTTAATTTGGCTGTTCCCAAGTATTCAGACTGTTTCTGAAGTATCTGTTGAAACTGTGATTACCACAGGCTCTGGTTAATGTGAGGGTTATGGGTCTGGCTTGGTTAAGTTCTTGTTTGGTCTACAGTAGACAGAATGAAGTTGCACTGGTGTGGTGTTGTCTGTGCAGAAGCCCGGTGGCAGCAGCAGTAGAGCAGTTAACAGCAGGAGGAAGGAAATGAGATGAGTATCACGCTTTTACCCAAACAGCAGTTGGGGGGTACAACGTTCAACCCACAACCCCCTCCACCCCACCCCTGGCAGCAGTGGTGAACCAAGTCCTCAACTAACCCCCTACCCCCCTAGTCCACTTCCACCTGACACGTACCTCCACCCATTACCTCATCAGGGTGGAGGTGGAGTATTATTGTTTGTAATTTATTAATCTTTATTTTACCAAGAAGGTCCCATTTTAGATACAATATGTCTTCTTTCAGGGAGTCCGGGCCAAGATGGCAGCAAATGAAAAATATATAGAAATAGGAAAAGCATTGGAAATGAGGGTGGAATGGAATGGCTTTTGTGGACTTGCTTCACTGATTTGGTACTGAGGAAGGGGTGGATATAGGTCCGAACGTGACAAAAAGAGAGACACTGGGACAAAGAGGAAAAACATGAATCTTACTATGTACTGAGCTTGAATTGAATTAGCCTGTCCAGCCTGGTACATCTGATGCAGGATCGGAACCATCGCAAGCCTTTGCTCATGAGTGAAACCAGTGGCAGCCGCCCAGTGTCAGCTTTGTCTGGTAATTATGAATACGGCATGGGAGGCATGGAGCCCAGAAGGACGAGCATGAGGGAGGATAGACTCAATCAGACACGACACAGATGAAGACAGATAAGGGAAAACTTTGGTGCATTTTGTCTTTCTCCCTCCCTCCCTCCATCTCTCTCCCTCTCTCTAATCTCTCTTGATCATGCTCTTTTATACTGTCACACACACATACACTAACACACACAAATGCAAATGCACACTTACTTATACCGTACACACACAATCTCACGCACACACACCGACACCGACACACACACACACACACGCACACACACACATCCTCACTGTTTCTCTCCTCTGCCTCTCTCCCTGGCTCATTCTCTTTCTCCCTTATTGCTGCTAATGGATGCGTATTAGATTAGCATGGCCGTCTGTGGCTTGGCTGGCAAACCCGAACCCCTTCTGGGCCGAGACAGCGATGAGATCACGTCTCCGAGAGCAACACGCACGCCCACGCCAGCCTGCCCGCCCGTCCGTCCGTCCGTCCGTCCGTCAGTCCGTCAACAAACGGCCATTATCACGGCATCAGCATCCGAACCGGATCGATGGCCTCGGCTCGTCCCTAGCCCACTCCACTCTGCCTACTCCTACGCCGCCCTGCACAGAACCATGACATCATCCCGAGGTTCCGCACATGGCCTCGCCCTGCTTGTGTGTGTGTGTGGCCAGTCAGGTGGCACAGCAGGATCAGGTTCAGTGAAAATGGAGTGGACCTGCAGCTACTCTGCATATGGATCCATAGCTGTATTCTTGCCAGATTTTTAGAACATCACAGTCAATGAGAATAAAATGGTTCTTGTAGCCTACATGTTTTTTTTTTAAAATAATTTTGTTTATTTACATTAGTCATCATGATATTCTTTCATACAATTCCATTTCAAAGAAGAAGCCTACATGTTGCCTAAATGTTGAACCGATTGCTCTGGTTATCAGTTTTTTGGAGGTTCAGATGCAGTAAGAATAAAGTGGACCTACAGCCACTGTACATGCAGATCCATTGCTCTATAGCTGCCAAATTTTCAGAACATCATGTTCAGTGGGAATAAAGTGAACCTACAACTGTAGATAAATTACTGTATGGTAGCCAGGTTTTTCCAGAATCTGCAAAGCCCACAGTTGAAGTTGTAAGCATAGCAAGGGTGTGCATTTTCAGGTGCGGTGGGAATAAAGTGGACCTGTGGCTCTGTGGTTGCGAGGTTTTCAGAGGATCAGATGCAATGAAAATAGAGTGGAATTACAGTTGTAGACGTGGACCTCTGTGGACGTGTAGCTCCACATTGGATGGTTGACAAGTTTTCAAAGATTCAGGTCAGTCAGAATAAACTGAACCTACAGCTGTAGATGTGAATATATAGCTTAAAGCAGGACTATGCAACTTATCATCTTCATAAGTCGATAGATGCTTAAATGAGTCATTACCAGGCGAATGAAGACTTTCTCGACCACCCCCGCCCGCAGCCCCATTGTCCGTCCCAGCACCTTCAGACTCAAAAAGTCTCGAATATCACAAGAAGCAGGATCACTTTGAATTCTGAAGAAATTTGGACTTCACTTTCCTCGGTGGACATGACTACTTTCGTGTTCGCCGGTTACGCTGATCTAACCATCTACATGAGGCCAACACATCATTTGCCAGCAGCACCTATGTTGTACCTGAGCAGCACCTGTACTGAGGAGATAGCTGTAGGCCCCACAGGTCTACCTCTCTCTCTCCAACAGCACTTGTAATGGAGGCCTGAAAGATGTCAGGTGTGGTGCCTGAAATCAGGCATGGGACAGTAGGCAACATTTAACATTTGCTAGTATATAGTCAATATGACTGAAACGTTTTTATGATTTCAAGTGGCGTAGAATTATTTACTGCTTTCTGTCCTGGTAATGTCCAGGCCCCAAACTAGAGCCTGTCCAGCCACCAGACCCTAAATTAGAGGTGTGTTGGATTTTAAACAGTGCCATTAGATTGCCAAGAGAACTACCTCTTCTGAGTATTTGTGTGCATTTGTACTGTGTTCACAGCGTGCTCAAGGCAAATGACATGCTGCTTGAAGACGTTCATAAATGCCTTGATTGGCCTCAGACTGGGGTCATTGGCATTGCCGTTTCCCTGACTGTGTGTGTGCGCGCGTTTGTGTGTGCACATGTGTGTCTATACCTACCCCCACCCCCTCACCCCCACCCCAAGTCGTGCCTGCTCACTCAGGATCTTGTAGCCCCTTTCGTCAGCCTTTTCGTCATCATAGTTAGACCAGTGTTCCCCTCATGTCTGTATAGGACCTTGTTGTTGTGTGTGGACATATCCTTGTCCTTGTCTCAAACAGAAAGAGCTGGTCAGGGCACAAACTTTATTTGTGTAGCACACTTCACCACAGGGCCCTTGTGTAGCACTAGCCCTTACCAGCCTCCCCTCCCCAAACCACCACTCCCCACAAACCCACCTTGCAACTGCCCAGCTTGCCTCATCACGGAGATAAGCTAGTGTAATAAGCTGTAAAGTGGTGTACTGCAGCAGCTAATGTGTGTGTGCGTGTGTGTGTGTGCGCGTGTGTGTGTGCGCGCGCGTGCGCATGTGCCTGCATGTGTGTGCATATTCTGTGTACAGTATGTGTGTTGCCATGTGTGTGTCAAGCACATGCACATGTGTAACCGTGTGTGCCCGTGTATATGTGTTTGTTTGTGTGCGCAAAGCTGTGTGTGTGTGTGTGTGTGTGTGTGTGTGTGTGTGTGGGAATGACTGTGTCCCAACGGCAGAAAGATAAGGGAAACCTCACTATGACAAGGCATGAACGTCTTGTGCTGAACAAAAACCTCAGACCAGTGGTGTGATTTCCTGGCCAAACCGGCACGCGTCTCCCACACACACACACACACACACACACAGACAGACACACACACACACACACACACGCAAGCACAGCACTCATGTACAGTTCACTTTTCACACGCTAACACACACCCAAACACATGTGTATACATTGTGTCCATTTACCAAACACACAAATTCATGTTGCAGGCACACTAACTCAAATATTATCACACAAACACACATACAAACAAACAAACACACACAATCTTACAAGTACATGTGCAGACACAGATACACACACACACACACACACACACACACACACACACGCACACACACACACACACACACAACCACACTCACACAAACAAACAGACACACACGGACATATGTATATGTTTTGTCACTTCAGCATGGTTACACACCCAAGTACAAACGCATCGAGGCACCCGAACACACAGCACACACAGCACACACAGCACACACAGCACACACAAAGGGTCATAAAGCAACATGATAAATGCACACACTGTGGCGCAGACACAGCATATTATGCTACAGTGAGGACCTCTAGTGGCCATTATCAGCATCATGTGTTCAGTCAGCTGTGTTACTCTCTGAGGTCATGGTACTGTATTATGGCTGTGGCATGTACTGCATTGAGAATGCAAGATGTCCAGCTGATTTTACCCTGCCTACCTAGAGGTGTTAAGTAGCTGGTATCCTAACTGCAGAGGACATCATGGACACTATAGGAGTTAAAACGGTAAGTTAACCATATCACTGCCTCCCTTTTATGCCCTCTACTTCCCCTTTTTCTGTGTGTGTGTGTGTGTGTGTGTGTGTGTGTGTGTGTGTGTGTCTGTGTGTGGGTGCATGCACTTGTTCACTTTAGGGGCAAGATATCTCTGCCAGGCACATCAGATTCACAACCTGGAGGAGTCAGCTGTGGAACGAGATCAGGTTTGTTATCAGCATAATTACCTACTGATAACCACCGAGGAGAGCATACGCACACACACACAGACACACACACACACACACACACTGCGACGGATCAGGCCACACTCGTGCCAGATGCACGCCCCACGTAGAGTCAGGTGCTATCTGAGGTCTGTGTGATTACCATGTCCCACTGATAAGCGAAGCACATGTTTTCGCACCTCTGTGTGCTGTCCCGTGTGATACGGCACGTACTGATACGCAACCGAGAACAGGTGTTATATTCACCCCACATTTAACTTGATAAGCAAAGCGTTTTTCCACAATATTTAACTCATTTACTGCGCGATGGTTCAGATGATTGTTTCTATCAGTTGTCTCAGGGTGTCTGTTTGTTCACTCCACTAAGACGGGAATGCTGGGAGGTTGAACCTTCTAAAGAACTTTGAGGTTCAATAAATACAGTGCGGAATTTTAGAATCATACATTGTTGTAGAACGCATTCTTTTATAGAATCTTCAAAATCGTCTCCCACCCCCACAGGGGTTAAGATGGTGTGCCTGCTCAGGTAGAGGTGCACTAAGGGTTTGTGTTTCTTTTTTATTTTATTTTCAGGCTTTTTGTCCGTTAATTTAATAGCACAGTAGAGAGAGTCACAGGAAATTAGGAGAGAGAGAGAGAGACAGGGTAGAGTCGGGAAAGCGCAAATGCACAAAGTTTTCATTGAATTCACCCTAGTGCTGCTGTTAGCCCATGACTTGTCTATGACTGATGACTTCACGCCTTAGCAGTGCGATTGAGACACAAAGGGTTAATGTTTATGCTTAACTTCTCTCCTCGTTTGCTTTTGATGGTGTGTGGGTTTAACGTAGGTCAGGCTGACATGTACTGGCTCAGGTAGTGAAATGTTAGGTAGGCGTATGGAGGTCGTTTGTGTTAACTTCCTAACTGACATGAGCGGGGTCACCACAGCAGGCAGTTACCACAGGATCAGTTGATCTGGCAGCCGCTGTTTCTCCAGCCGCCCAGCAAGCAAATTTCTCTTTTAAGTCGTGTGTGTGTGTGGTGTCTGTGTGTGTGTGTCTGAATGTGTGTGTACAGATCAAAGCATCTGTAGGTGCAGGCAGTGACCTTTTTCATGCAATATGGAACATCCTGTATTTGTTGGGCTTTATATTAAAAGCACACTGCTGCTCTTAGCCACACGCGCAAACACACACGCACACACACACACACACAAACACACACATACACAGCGGCTGGTGTCGGCTAGCAAACAGTTTGTGGGTGGCGAGCTCAAACTGCTCACTTCCTCTTGTACCTTTCTGGAGCCCTTGCAGCTGCTCGCCATCTCCCACCTCTCCACCCTCACTTTCTCACTCTCTCGCTCTCTTGTTTTTTTTCTCACCCACACGTTCTCTCTCTCTCTCTCTCTCCCTCTCTCTCTCTCCCTCTGCCTGTCTTTCTGTCTGTCTTTCTTTCTTTCTTTCTTTCTGTCTTTCTTTCTTTCTGTGTCTGTCTAATCGTTTTGCCCTCTACAGATAAAGAGGTTGGGGATGGGGATGGATCAGGAAGTGATGTCACAGAGGAGTCGTTCTGGAACTCGGTGGTGTCTCCTGTCCTTCAGGAGTTTGAGGCTGTAGCTACAGGTAGGACACTTAAAGAGTTGATTGACACACACACACACACCTCTACACACACACAAACAAAAACACACACACACACACTCATACACACAAAATACACACACACACACGCACGCACATACACGAAATACACAAATATACACACACTCTCAGAGGGCCTCTGCCTAGACAGTAGGGCAGTCAGATGAAGAGTAGGCCTGTCTGGAAGCGTACACAGTGTCTCAATGGCATGCAAAGCAAGCGAGTATCTGACAAAGTCAGTGTGATGTTCCTGTTTGGTACTGGAATGGTCACCTATTAACGACACCAGGCTGCACAGCACAATGATTTCAGCAGAACTTTTGTCGATCACCCTATTTTTGTTTTTATTCTGTCTGCTCGCTTTAACAAGGTCATTAAATGAGTGTCATCTTATTCATCTAACTGAAATGAAGAGGCCTCTGTGTGGTGCAAGTGTATGTGATACAACAAAAGAGCAGCAGCACAATTATCGGAAGCTTTGGTGCATTTAAAACATGGTGGCAGACAGTGTCCATCCTGGTACACTGGGAGTTTCCTAAAAGCATTCACTCCTCAGCACGTAGACCATGGCAACCATTCTGTCGTTGAGTGAAGGACCATAGCACATTAGTACTCTTCGGGAATACCAGCCCATTTGGCAGCGTATAGTGCTGGCAGGCAGTCTGCTCCTGGACGGAGCTCAAACGACTGAAGGGGGCATGTGGAGCTCATGTGGGCCTCGCACCCCCACCTCCTTATAGCCCTCTACCCTACATACGCCAGGAGCCATTCAGCCACTGTGCCACACTTCCCTGTCTCTGCGGTCAGGAAGCATGATAGCTGAGATCAAACGACATGAAAGGGCCTTGTCTCATTCAGTTCGTTCAGTGGAAATCCGCGCTGGAAGGATTAAGCAACACGCAGCCAAACACACTCTAAAGAATAAAACAGAAAGCACGAAAGGAATGCGAATGAGGAATTGAGGAATGTAAATCAAGGCTGTAGTTCAGAGGGATCTGTCTTTTTTTTTCTCTATTTAGTTTATTTCTATCAGGGACCATGA
>CM050219.1:21410000-21417500 GCA_027475355.1 Coilia nasus
CTGCTTTGTACTACACTTACTGTACATCTGAATTACCTGTGTGTGTGTGTCACCTACCCATTCACACACACACACACACACAAGCATACAGACATTCACACACACAAGCACACACACATACACACACACACACACAGGCATGCAGACACGCACACACACAAGCATGCAGACACGCACACACACACACACACATACACACACACACACACAAGCATGCAGGCACGCACACACACACACACACACACACACACACACTAACCAGCCTTGCCCACGGCTGACTGATGGCATAAGGAAGCTGCACATGGGTCTCGGAGCGTCTGAAAGGAAATGGTGTCAATCTCACTGCTCTTAAGGGGTTTCAGGGCTCTTTATTTTCTGTCTCCTCTCTTCGTGTAGTGTCATTACTGCTAAGACTGAGATTCTAACACATGAAACCATTAGCTGTACCACAGATGCACTTTCCAAACATTACTCATTCCAGGGTTTTTGTATTGCAGTCACATACACTTACATCAGCACACGTACACATGGAAGTAGGCTTACAGACACACACACACACACATTAACACTGGGAGTCAGATTTAGGTCGTTTGACAGGGAGTTTTAAACAACAGCTCGAGTGCCAAACAGACCCGCTCTGGACCTGGCTCAGGTCCACTCCAGAACCCATCCCAGCGTGATTCTGCTCAGTTCTGCTGGGCTCAAAGCAGCCACGGGCTCACATCCCCATCTGACCCTCATATGGACTCAGTGCCAGTATTACAGCACACTCCCCTACAACACACTGGCTGGGAACAAAATGTTATATATTTTCAAGGGTGTGGTGTGTGTATGTGTGTGTGTGTGTGTGTGTGTGTGTGTGTGTGTGTGTGTCTGTGGATGTGTGCTGGTTTGTGTGGTTATGTGTGTAGGGCTTGGTGTGAGTAAGTGTTCTGACTGTATCTCTGTGTGTGTTTGTGTGCATGTGTGTTTGTGTGTGAGTGTGTGTGTAAGAGAGTGTGTGTGTGTGTCAGTGATTGTGTGTGTGTGCATACAGTAGTGTATATGTATGCGAGTATGTGTGTGCGTGTGTGCATACAGGTGTGTGTGTGTGTGTGTGTGTGTATGCGTGTGTGCGTATGTGTGTTTCCTGTGATTTTCCTGGGTTTTATATGCGCATTGGTCTGTGAGCACAGAGTGTGTTTGTGTTCCAGTAAGGAGCCTATCTCATGCTATAGAAGCCCGCCCATCTGCCACAGCACTTCCTTACCCTCACACGCATGGCTGCAGCTCAGACGTCATTAAGATGGCAAAGAGGAAATATGCGTCTTCTTACACAACCCAGGCACACTTACACACACACACACACACACATCCAAGACACAGGCACGCATACACACTCACACGTTCGAAAGACAGCCACTCGTGTGCACACACACACACATACACACACACACACACACACACACACACAATTCAAAGAGACAGGCACGCATACACACTCACACGTTCGAAAGACAGCCACTCGTGTGCACACGCACACACACACACACACACACATACACATACGTGCGTCTGTTAATGGGTGAATTGCCCTGTTGATAAAATGATTTATGAAGCCACTTTGAAAGGCTTCCGCTGTTTCTCTTTGATTAGAGGGTTGAGCAGTCGTGGGCATCTGTGCAAGGCTCAACTTTCCTTCTGTTACAGTCACACACACACACACACACACACACACACACACACACACACACACACACACACACACACACACACACACATCTTAACACGAGTGCAGAAGCACACACGCATCTCAACAGACATACATGCACACAAACAGACACAAGGGCAATTGCACAGATTTCAGCACACTTTTATACATGCATTATTTTGTACAGTGTCACTCAACACACACTATGTCATACATGTCCATCTACGGACACTGGGGTAAACACAACAACATACTCGCTTGATTCCTTTTTCCTTTCCTTCCATGATTTTTTCCATCAAAAATAAATACAAACACACCCACACGCACACACACATATAAGACTTATGTTCACACACAAACACACACACACTCACACATATACGCACACACACACACACACACACACACACACACACACACACACACATGCATGTGCACTCATTTATGCATACATAGATATACAAAAAAAACACACACACATACTCACTTACACTTACGCTGTGTGTCTCTCTCATGACCTGTTTCCCTGTCAGCTGACGGCGACGCTGCGGAACATGGCGGACCTCTCCGAGTCCCGGCCCTCCTTCATCTCCTCTGGGCTTCTGGCCAAGCTCACCACGGTTCTAGAGCACCACTGCACCGACCCAGATGTGTGCACCAACGTGGCCCGCATATTCAGGTAAAACAGTAACACTCAGGACATCACACATCAGCAGCACAATACAAACACTTCTCCAGCATGTTGACACCAGTCTCAGTTTAGTCACAAAAAAATAGACATCATGGACCAAACTCTACAGTTCCTCTGGATGAAAGCCAGGAAATGTGGCTACAGTTTAATTGTCAAATCTGGCAAATGTACAGACATAGACAGGTTTAAAATGGCACATACAAGCATCAGCAGTAATACAAGTACAGCATGTTTGACTGAGCAGTATGAGAAGGTTAAAGGCATTTTTCTCAGTTTCACTGTTCACACAGTTAGTGGGGACAGCTGTGACCTAGTGGTTAGAGAGTTGGGATCGGAGGGTCACAGGTTCAAATCCCATTCCAGTAGGAAGAATGGAGGTGGGGGAGTAAACAACTAGTGCTCTCGTACACCCTCATCCATGGCTCAAGTCCCCTTGAGCAAGGCATGTAACCCACACTGCTCCGGGGACCGTAACTGAAACCCTGTAAAATAACTAAGTCGCTCTGGAAAAGAGGGTCAGCTAAGTGTAGTGTAATGTAAAGTAAAGTACTGCACTCTGCCTTCGTAGGGCAGTTTATGCAGGGGCGTGGAGGTGGGGATGGGTGGATTAGGACTGGTTACCCAGGGTTCCAGACACAGTAGATGGCCTAGCAGGACACATCTATGAGAAATACAGAAAGGAAAGGGGGCCCACAGAGACTACTTGTGTATGAGGGCCCAGAGTTTAGTGCTGTGGCCCTGGGTCTGTGGTTTGAAAAAGATTATTTACTTCTATCAAATGGAGTGAAAGCACAGTTTGTTCATTTGTGGCTGTTGAAGGACAGAACGAAACAGTTTATCAGTTTGCTGTCAAGGACTCTCTCTCTGTGAGATGCAACGTGTTTATGTTTACATGTTTTTGTGTGCGTGTATGTGTGCACTCGTGTGTGTGTGTGTGTGTGTGTGTGTGTGTGTCTGTGTGTGTGTGTGTGTGTGTGTGTGTGTGTGTGTCTGTGTCTGTGTCTGTGTGTGTGTTTCAGCAAGCTGTCCTCCTACAACGACTGTTGCCTGGTCTTGGCAGAGATTCCTCAGTGCTCTAGGATATTTATAGACCTGTTGGGCAAACACAGCAGAAAGCAGGTGATTTAACTCAAACACACACACATACACACACACACACACACACACACACACACACACGCACACACACACATACACACACACACATACACACACAGTATTTGGAAATGTATGTTATGTGTACGTTTGACTGTGTGTGCGTGTGTACGTGCTTGTGTGTGCGTTTATGTGTGTGTCAGTGTGTAAATGTGTTTGAAGGCTGTTTGTCTTTATTGAGGCACAGTAAGTTCAGATGCTGTTCCTGTGTCTGCTGGCACAAGCTGTAATGAGATCATGTGCTTTTAATCTCCACAGGAATATGCACACACACCCTTTTCACAGAGACACACCAACACACGTACACTCACACACACTTCACACATCACACAGTATACTCAATACCTCATGCAAGAACACACTGTTCCCCTGCTCTGCTGTTTACAGCGTCATTACCCTTCCACTCTCTATTTCAAACACACACACACACTCTCTCTCTCTTTCTCTCTCTCTCTCTCTCGATCCGTCTCTCTCAAACTCTTGTTCTGTCTCTCTCAAACTCTGCCAAACACACACACATGCTCTCTCTCTCTCTCTCTCTCTCTCTTTTACTCTCTCTTTCTCTCTCTCTCTCGCTCTCTCTTTCTCTCTCTCTCTTTTACTCTCTCTTTCTCTCTCTCTTTCACTCTATCTTTCTCTCTCTCACTCTCTCTTTCTCTCTCTCTCTGTCTCTCCCTCTCTCACTCTCTCTATCTCTCTTTCTCTCTCTCATTCTCTTGGTCTATCGCTCTCAAACTTTGTCAAACACACACACATGCTCTCTCTCTCTCTCTCTGTCTCTCTCTTTCGCTCTCTCTCATTCTCTCGGTCTATCTCTCTCAAACACCATCAAACACACACACATGCTCAAATAAAGAACTAAGTCCAGAGTCTCAGTTAAGTGGGTTTAAGAGAACAGACAGACCAGGGTTAATACATTCTTTCTTAAGCAACAGTTTATATTGTGAAATTTGCAGAAAAAACATCTCTTCAGATATGATGAGTTAACATGGATCTCTTCCTCAGCCGCACGTCTCTCTCTCTCTCTTTTGCTTTCCCTTTCCCTCTATTTCTCTCTCTCTCTTTCTCTTTTCCTTTCCCTATCTCTCTCTCTCTCTCTCTTTTTCTCTTTTACTTTCCTGAGCATGTGTGTTTGTCTTGTCATCTTTGGGTATTTTCCTCTCTTCCTCTTTCTCACCAAGTGCGGTTACTTGCAAACAAACCATCAGATTACAGTCTGACCACTCTACTGGCTGATATAAATACAGTAAACTATTGATTTCTTAAATTCATTTATTTATTTTGCATGTCACAGCCAGCCAGCCTGACTGTCTTATGCTGTAGTATTTAACTTTTACATGTAAGGTAGAAACATTTCAAGGTACAAAAGTCCTTGTCTTTCTATCTGTGTGTGTGTGTGTGTGTGTGTGTGTGTGTGTGTGTGTGTCTGTGTCTGTGTCTGTGTCTGTGTGTGTGTCTGTCCGAATGTCTGTCATTGTTTTCTTCAGTGGTGTGTCATTGTCTTTGAAGTGGTGTTCCCAATGAACAGTTTTAAAAAGTCACTCTGTCTCTCTCTTGCTCTCCACATCTGTTTCACACCACCTACAGTACAGGACAAACGTTTGGACACACCTTCTCATTCAATATGTTTTCTTTATTTTCATGGCTAGAATATAAGACATGTTTTAAGTTATTTCACACTTTTTGTTAAGTACATAATTACCTCCAAGGAGGTTATGTTTTTGCCCGCGTTGGTTTTGTTTGTATGTCCGTTTGTTTGTTTGTTAATAGCGTAACTCAGAAAGTTCTGGATGGATTTTGCCAAAATTTTCAGGATAGATCAAAAGTTGGCTTACTTAGAACTGATTCATTTTTGGTGGTGATCCGGATCACCATCAGGATCCAGGATTTTTTTTAAGGATTCTTGTTCTTGTTCTTCTTGCGAGATAGGGCCAATGTGGACAGTTTTGCTCATAACTCTACAAATAATGCTCAGAATGCTCGTTTACCCATCAAACAAAAAGTCTTCAGGTGGGGATGCGCTCTCCGAGTGTTTTTCTAGTTCCATATGTGTTCATTCAGTTTTGATGCTTTCAGTGAGAATCTACAATGTAAATAGTCATGAAAGTAAAGAAAACTTGAAATGAGAAGGTGTGTCCAAACTTTTGGCCTGTACTGTACGTCCTATCGATCCATTCCACCACTGTCTTTCATTCACCCTCTTCTCCTTCTTCCCCCCGCTCCTTCTCTCTCTCCCTCTCTCCGCCGTAGGACCTAGTGGTGCGCTTGTTGTTTGCTCTGGGGAATCTGGCGGCCCGTAGCCCCGAAGCTCGGGAGCGCATCTATGAGGAGCGCGGGGGCGTGGAATCCCTCCTACGACTCTTCCGCGCCTACCAGGAGTCCCCCCTGGCCTCCCAGGGCTCCTCGGGCCCCCACGGGGCCCCCGCAGAGAGGGAGGAGGTCCTGGTGAAGCTCATCAGGGTGCTGGCCAACATCTCCATACACCCCACAGCAGGCACAGCGCTGGCTGCCAGCACCGAGTGTGTGGAGCTGCTCCTGAAGGTCCTAGGTACTGTATGGCCATTCTCACACACACACACACACACACACACACACACACACACACACACACACACACACACACACACACACACACACACACACACACATTTGTGATTTGTGCATAGACACACAATGGCTATTTACACACACAGACATTTGTGATTTGTGCATAGACACACAATGGCCATTCACAAACACACACATTTGTGTAATACCTACGTCATTCTCACAATTAAGACTTTGAACGTCAAAAGATCAGAGCTTGGGCTGGCTGCTTACTGCAGGCAAGGACTGTGCTATCCTGCACACATTAATGGCTTTAATTAGCTTAATTGGCTTGATGGCATCACGATAAGCTGTTCTCTCCTTGATGTAAGACATCAACCACAAACACAGGACAAGTCCACAGTTCACACAAGCACTGCAGGATACAATGGAATACATTCCTAGTTAACTAGGTCAGTTGAGAACCCTAGACTTGGTTGTTTTGAGGGAAAGTTAACTTGGTATACCCTTTGTTTTCTTTAGTGCAATAGGGAGGATATTGTTGTCTGACAACACACACACACACACACACAATGCTTACGCATATAAGCTTTGCTCCTAAAGGTTCTGGGTATAAGCAGATTCACACACATGCATAGACTCTCTCTCTCTCTCTCTCTCTCTCACACACACACACACACACACACACACACACACACACACACACACACACACACTCATATTGCTTACGCATGTAAACTGTGTACCCAAACAGTGATATGAACATATATTGTCCATAACAGGATGAGGGCCCAAACCAACACACACATTAAAGCGTCTTCGTACAGGATGTGTTTGCAGTCAGATTGTTTCGTAGCGAGAAAACACAACTACCGGTAACGAAGAGAGCGCAACCGTGGGTTTTCCAAAACGGCTCAGTATAGTACAGGAGTGATGCGTGCGCACACACACACACACACACACACACACACACACATCCTGAGTGGCAGCTTATCAGCCAAGGTAAGAACAGCCTGTCTGCTTCAGAAACCGAAACACTGCAGGAAGTTTATGAGAAAAGACAAAATGTTCCAGAGAGTACACACACACAAACACACATACACACACATAGCCTACAGTTTATGCATGCACATACATACACACACAGATCTGCAGTTGTTAGTGACAAATGCTCTCAGTTAAACCTGATGGCCCGATTTCAGATGAGGCCTCAGATTCAGACAGAGAGGAGATAGAAAGACAAGGGAGAGAGATGGTGTTAGACAGCTTTGTGAAACTTTTATTTTTCAGTAAAACTTTTATTTTTCAGATAGAGACATAAAGACACAGACAGACAGAAATTAGATGGACAGGCAGACAGACAGACAGACAGGCATGCAGGCAGACAGGCAGGCAGGCAGACAGACAGACAGACAGA
>CM050219.1:21422500-21440000 GCA_027475355.1 Coilia nasus
TATACCAGCAGTTCTAGAACACTTAACCATAAAAGTACACACACACACACACACACACACACACACAGAAACACATACACACACACGCACACTCCTACACGGAAGGCATTGTCAACATCCATTGTACAAACATGTCCTTAACGAATGGGTTGAGATCCTTGCGATGAAAACAGTTTTTACATGACGTTAGTGTCTGCCAGAACCTTTGACACGATGGGCGCAGTGCCGCAACACACAGCGCTTGTTTGTTGGCTTCAGGTAATTCTGGGCCACTCCAGGCAAGAACAAATAAGATAGAAACGAAAAAACAAAGAGTGTGAGTCACAGCTCAGATAAGGTGGAGGTGATTTTTTTGTGGGGGGGGGGGGGGGGGGGGGGGGGGTGCTTGGCAAAACACGCATGTTTACCTGTCATCAGCGACCTTGACACCACACAGCTAGAGAGATAGAGAGAGAGAGAGCGAGAGAGAGAGAAAGAGAAAGAAGAACAAGAGAAAAAAAGGAGGCAGACAACCTTTGACCCTGCTGTGGGGCTTCTGGGGACATTTTGCCTGGAAATGCTTCAGGCCTCAGTGCCGTGATTTCTGCTTCCCTCCGTGGTGTGTGTGTGTGTGTGTGTGTGGGCTGAGGGGACGGTTGAGCCACATGCTTAGTGTTTACAGCACAGGGACTTTTCTCTTTTAGCATTTCGCTTCCTCTGGTCACTCTAGCAGTGCAGGACTGTTCACCACAAGTCCTAGAATAACCCTAGAATAACCCCTTTCTCTGAAAGCTGATAGAGGATGGCTGAACACACACACACACACACACACACACTCCTTCACTCAAAAAGGGCAGGCTTTGGGAGAAATGTTGTTTACATGAACATTGCATATACAGGCACGCATGTGAACACAGCTCTGTGGGAATGATTGGCCCTAATTTAAGGGGCACTTCACTGCCAGCAGGATTTCACCATCATTTTACTTTGGCTTACACACACACATAGTCACGATCATTCATGAAAATTGGTCTTCTAAACACATTCTACCCATTGCACGGAAGCATATCTATTTCACATATCTAAGTTTCTTTGTCTACGCAGAATAGACTTTTGATTGTAATTTTGCTGAGTGCGCGAGTGTGAAGTGTTTAAGCACAGAGGTGATTAATATGGAGCAAACAGGGAAGTGCTAATGTCACTGCAGAACTGAAACTGATGAACAATTTAAAAAGTGCTGAATTGGTTCAGTATGCTTTACTAATGCATTAAAAGAAACACACACACTTCCAGTAAAACTTGTGGAATGTTTAATTTTGTTTTATTTACATGTTTTGCCTAAGGGTTGCCTCCCAACAGCTGTATGCTGCATATGAATCAGAAGTCCAGAATAAACCACACAAATACAAGAGGTTCAAATCACATCTTTTATTGTTTTTTTTTTTGTTTTGTTTTCTTATAAAACTGTCAGTAACTGACGTCAGTCTCAGAAGTTTGGTAAAAAAAAAAAAAAACTTGGGAAAAAAAAGTACCATCCCCCTCTCTCTTCTCTTCACCCATCTCCGTTCCACAAAGATGCCAACAGAAGGCAGTACTATACTGTTTATTAGTAAACAAACAAAAACCAAATAACAGTGGAGATCCATCCACAAACCAAAAACAGAAAAAAAGAAACAGAAAAAATAAAACTCTGCTTAGTTACACTGGTTATGTTTAAGAAAAAAAAAAAAAAAAGCTTTATTCACCTCTGACTGCGCTGTCAGGGGCGACAGGCAGACAAGCGTCTAAGCGTGTCTGCTTTTGCACATGTGCAGGCTAAACTTGTCTGCGTGATAAAGCTCAGTGAAGAGCACTTTTAAGAAGTTTGAGAAAACACACAAACACAATCCAGATAACAGGAGGTATTTAATATCTTGCTTATACTGATAACCCCAGACGTCGTGGTCTGGGCATTTTGGGAGGGTGACCATATGGGTATGCGTACAAAAGGAAGACAGGCCAAGGACTAAAGCGACAGGATACGCGCCATCCTGGCAGGAAGACTTCTTTTCGTTGCTTTTCTTGAAAGACGATTTTTTTTTTCACTTTTCACTTTTTGTTAAGTGTAAAAATGGTCACCACACCACACTGCTACTATAAGCCAAAGCATATCGCTTTTCTAAAAAAGTGCCTTTGATTTTTTTTCCAACGTTTGAAATTTCCAACAACAAAAAAAGCTAGTTTCTGTTTTTGACATGGTTTTGTCTTTTCCTTTTTTTTGTATCTCTTTTTATATTTTTCCTGAAAACACTTTGGAAATGTCACAACGCTGAAACAAAGTGGTGTTGTTATTTTTTACAGTAAACCTTTTAAACAGGGCTCAGGCAGCGATTTCTGATTCTCTCTCTCTTTTCATTACACACAGCCATTCAGCACACACACACACACACACACACACACTTTCTCTGTAGGTTAGCTTATACATATTCAGGTAATGGGGCTCGGGATTTGATATTGGGGTAAGGTTGGGTCGGTCTGATGAAGTCATGGAAACTATTTATCCAGAAATGTCAGAGGGGTTTTGTTGACTGCACACAGGTACGCAGAAAGGGTCTGGGGGTCTATCAATCAGGGCATGAGGGACGTGGGCGTGTGGGTTGGAGCAGGGTGTGTGAATTGAGCAGCACCAGCAGACATTCTTCAAACCTCAGGGCTGTCTGTGGTTCAGGCACAACGTCAAAACAACGACGACAACAAAAGTAATACTCCAACCTCAATCCGTTCCCCAAAACACATGAAAAACTTACACACAAAATGACAACAATCTTAATAGAAAAATAATTACTGATAATGATAATGCTGGAACCAGAGAGAGAATTCAGTAATATGCTTGTGCAGTTTGACTGCACATTAAGGGAGTTTGAGGGGAGTGGGGCAGTTGTGGCAGGGGTACTTCTTTTCATTTCCCCCTCCTTAAAAGTTTTGTTTGTTTTTGATTTCCTTGACACGACGGATGGCGACTCCTCCACAATAGAACTGATGGTGTCTGTCCTCTAATCAGTCCGCTAGCCTCCTCAACCTGAGGAAGTGTGGGAGGGGATTTCGTGGTTCAGGCGCCCCCCGGTGGTCAGGCCTTGGCACTGCGCGCCACACAGCCAGCTGGTCAGCCAGACGAAGTCATTCAGCAGTGGGCTCAAGCAAACACACGCCTCTTGCTATAGACAAGGATTTTTTTTCCTTCTTTTTTTTTGTCCTTTTCATTCATTCATTCTTTTAATGCTGTTCCCATTCCTTTCCAGTCTGTTTAAGGGAGACGATGGAAGATGCATTGTCTCCAACTAACGGCCTTCCTCTTGACATTCTTGCGTTCTTCTGATTTTCCTTTTTTAAATTGTTTTAAATTGTATAGCATTCTGTAAGTGTCTCACAATAGCAACAATGACAAAAGTAAAAACAGGAGGAAAAAAAAACAAGACCCAAAGCACTTCATGTCATGTAGCGGGTGATTGCTCTCAGAGCATACAGCAGCTCAGCCTGCATACGCGCTTCCATAAGAAGCAAATTTACATGTACCTGCAGAGAGAGAGAGAGAGAGGGAAACACAGATGCAGTTATTAACACGTTGCCATAACTGCGAGCTTAATGACATGAAAATGTTCCAAACGTAGTATAATGCAATAATTTCAGTTCATTTGCTCCCCTGAGGAAAAAGAAATCAACCTCAGGAAGTCTGATATTCCTTTCTATGTGACTAGTTTTAATGTGTGTGTGTGTGTGTGTGTGTGTGTGTGTGTGTGTGTGTGTGTGTGTGTGTGTAAAATCACTTGAGAAATGTTTATGTACTTTTTCAGAGTGCTGAAACTGTCTCCAGAAGCTCTCGTACATCCTCCTGGTAGTCTTTTCGGGGCAGCAGACCATGGTCTTGATGTAGACCTTGAAGCTCCGGTCCAGAAGCTCATTAATCTCCCCGTAGTCATAGTCGTCATATCTGACGCAGGGAGGGAAGGAACCACTGCAAGTTAGCACTGTGATATTTGCTAGCACTCATTAAATGCTTCAAATATACAACAAATACACTGCAACTAAAAGAAAAAAAAAAAAAACACTTTGAAGAGTAATGAAATGAGACCATGAGATGCTGTCAATAGTGAATGCAAAGTAATTTGTTTAAAGTTGTTTATTATTCATAACACATCAAGTAGAGTAACTAAGTCTACCAGAGACCTGGTTGCGTGTGTGCAGCCGACAGCGTTGAAGTGTGACCCACTCGAAAGCTACTCACCGGATGCCGAACATGCAGTGGATGTAATTCCATATGGCCCTGCGCAGCATGGAGGTGTCCACGCCCTGATGCATGGCCATGGTGTTGTAGGTCAGGTTGTAGGCCATCTGGAACTTCTCGTCCAGCAGCTGACCCACGTCCGGGTACAGCCGGTTCACAAGGGAGTAGCCGTGGTCCTCCCAGCTGTAGTCCTGCCATGGTCACAGGGGATAGAGGGAAACACACAGGGTGCCACGGTCAGCCAATGGCAGCAGGGGGTTGTAGTGGGTGAGTGCCTGTGTGTGTGTTGGTGAGTCAGGAAGCTTGAAATATGTGCATGTACTGTGTAAATGTGTATGTTTAAACATTGGTCTCTGTGTACATGTGTCAGCCTGCATGTTTGTTTGTGTGTGTGTATGTGAGTGTGTGAGTGTGTGTGTGTGTGTGTGTGCGCCTACCTGCACTCTGAAGGTAGGTACGTGTTCTCCTCTCCTTGAGAAGTCCTTGTAGCCATAACTGGGGTCCTCAAAGTGACGCGACACATCTCTGGATGGCACACTGTCCTCGTCCTCTGCACATACAACAACAAACACCCTCATAAACACCTTAGAACTTACAAGGACACCGAGTACCAAATCATCTAAGTACTTGCTTGCTGACTCATAAACAACAACTATGGTGACACACAACTACAGTAGCTGTTAAACTATGAACCTCTTTTACAGTCCTGAAGGAGCTGAGCAGATGAATGAGTTGGAACAGTTACAGCGCCATTGAGCAACTCGGATGGAATTTTGGGAATGGAATGTCACAGGAACTGGAAGCGGAATGTTGTGTGAATGGACGGAATGCGGTGTGGTGTGAGTGGGTGGAATGTGTTTGAGGGGGTGGTGGGTGGTGGGGTCTGTGTTGGGGTTACCTGCGGTGGCCACCAGCATGCTCTCGGTCTTCTCGCGCTCAAAGCGCGTGGCCATCTCCTCCTGGCTGGCCTCCTCCTCGTCTCGGCACTCCTGCAGCTGCTTCATGCGCTCCATCAGCACCTCCACCTCGCCGCCTATCTCTGTCGCCTGTGCGCACACACACGAAAACATGCCAGTGAGTACACAAAACGTTTCACACACACACACACAAAATCTTACCATTTAACACACAAAACATTTAATACACACACACACAAAAGTGTGCATGTTAATACACAAAACATTTAATACACATAATAGCTTGCACGTTAATACACAAAACATTTAATACACACATAATAGCTTGCACATTAATACACAAAATGTTTAACACACGCACGCTTATGAGCAGCTGGGAGGGTAATTTGACACATGAAGAGGTGGTTTCATGTTAATGTATATGACATTCTTCAGAGGCACTTCTGCTCATTAATCACCTGTGTCTGAGCGCACGTGCACACATACACACGTTCTGAACATAAACCACTACTCTGGACATACTCGGACTGTCTGACTTGAGTGGTAAAACTATGCCTTGCCTGTAAACAGCCATAAACACTAATGTGAGTGTGTAAAGACACACTGGCTGGACAGGGAGGTGAACGAGTTCACTGAACTAGTTGTGAAAATGGCTGGATGTGTGTAGGATGGGACTAAAGTGTGTGTGTGTCTTCAGCAGCATTTGCACAGAGCACCCTTCATTTGTCATGTGCCATTTAGTTACTCAGTTTCCACATCACGGCCACCCATCAGTCGCCCACACACACACTCAGTCCATCTCCATCCCTCTATCCATTCCTCCCACTCACTCACACACACACACACAATTGAGGTGCTAGGTGTGCACAAGTAGACACACACGCACTCTGTTCTGTTTACACACAAATTCTCTATTACTTATTACTTACGCACACAAACACACACGCGCACGGCCCTGTCCACCCCACTCACCCGGTGGTTGCCGTCCATCTCATCGGCAACGCCGTTGCCATTGGCGATGTCGCAGACGCAGTAGCCGCTGAGCGAGGGTGGCCTGAAGGTGTGGCCTCCGTCCGAGTGGATCTCTGGGCTGATGCCGCAGCCGAAGGTGAAGCTGGCCAGCGAGTGGTAGTGGGTCAGCAGCACCACCGCGTGGATCAGCTCCGCCAGCGACCAGCTGTGCTCCTCCGCCTTCAGCAGGTTCTACATGGAGCAGAGACAGGCAGAAACCCCTCGGTCAGTTCCCCGGCCAGGTCCGGTAATAACCACTCAAGCAGAACAGATGAACTGAGTTATCTTCAGGCAGGTTCTATGACAGTAAAGAGGAGCCCTCGCTGAATTAGGTTCTGATGTCTAGCAGTACTCATTTCCTAAGGTGGCAGATTTTGCCTGTATTCAGACAAGTTCTGTGTGAGCAAAGTGAAGCAAAACCCTCAGTGGGTCACCTCTCCAAGTCCAAATTTCTTTAAATAAATAATGAGGCAAGAAAAAAAGAAAGAAAATGTTAAGATGAGGGAAAAAACTGAGGCCCTTGGATAACTACTGCCCATTCGATTGTCCACAGATTCTTCATAGGGCAAAATAATGTGGAGCAAAGCAACTCAGTGTATTATCGAGTCCTTACATCCCTCACTGAACACAACAAAGAAAACATTTAAGGCCTTCAGCAGGTTCTGGCAAACAAAGCGGTCACGTATCACTCACTCAGCCAGTCTGTGCTGTCAATCAACTAGGCAAATCGCATCACCCAGCACTTGTTTTTAGCCACGTGCTGGAATCAGGCAGAGTTGCCAAGCACATAGTCAATACATTAGTCAGCAGCTCTTTGACTCAAACCTACAGGTCGTGACTCCACAGATCAATAAGGGGTTAATATCGGCCACACAGTGTTTGAGGCCATCAACAGGTTGCGTTGGTGCACACCAGTGCCCTCAACCACTTTTCCCCCCATCGCCTTAATCACTCCATCAATATGCCACTTAACAGCGTCTGGAAGCAACCCAAAGTCAATGACACAGTCAGTGAATGAACCGGTTAAGACCGGTCAGGGCAGGCAACATTTTAGGCGTCCAACAGTAATATCTAAATATCAACTCAGTCAAGCGATCAATCAGTGCCGTAAACTGTTGATCCGACAGACTCTGTCTGGGTCGAACCCAGCAATGAAGCGGGTAGACGGCTGTGCCAACAGTAACTGCCTGTAACTCTGAGTGTAGCTCCACGCTCGTGTACGAGCTTCTGTTTTACATGCCTCTGGAACAACTCAAGCGTGTCAGCCAGAGCAGAAAAAATAGCGCATGTGAAAAGTTCGCTTCCTCTTTAAAGCCACATGTTGGTTATTTCCATGGCATGGGTATTTAAACCTGTGTGTGTGTGTGTGTGTGTGTCTGACGGAGGGGTGTTTAAACCTCCCATCTGACCCAAAGCCTCGAGCTGTGGCCCAGCTGTGGTGGGCCCGGCTGTTCTTTAAACAGGGGAAAAAGTCAGTCGGAGGTGAAGTCATTGCTGTTGCATAAGCACGAAAAGGTGCGATGCAGTGCGCCATCACAGTCCCTGTGAATGGGCATCTCACAGAGAGAGAGAGAGAGAGAGAGAGAGAGAGAGAATGTGTGTGTGAGTGAGTGCCAGAGAAAGGCAGAGCGAGACAGACAGACAGACGGTGTGCACGGTAGAGAAACATACATATGACTTTTCCTGATTAATCCTGAATTCCTGATTTTCCCACCTGAAAATGCAACCCTCTTACATCATGCTTATCCATTTTTATATCGTATTAACCCAATGTTACCATAGCAAACTCCCATGAGCAACACTTCTCCACTAACAAATATTGTACTTTTGCATCTTTTACCAAAATGGTGTCACCGACTGTGAGTGAATGATGACCTCGTTGTTGTTGCCATACTGTACTATATGCTCCACATATTTTCCAAGAGTGAGAGAACGTGAGGAAGAGAGAGAAAGAGAGAGAGAGCGAGACGGCAGGCGGTCCAGGGGGTCCTACCTCGATATGTGAGAAAGAAACAGCAAAAGTAAGTGGGAGAAAGTGAGGAAGAGAGAGCGAGACGACAGGCGGTCCAGGGGGTCCTACCTCGATATGTGAGAAACCGCAAAAGTAAGTGAGAGAAAGTGAGAAAGAGAGAGCGAGACGACAGGCGGGGGGGGGGGTCCTACCTCGATGTGTCCTTTGGTGAGCAGCCAGGGCCTGTGAGCCAGGATCTTGTTGAGCTCCCCCAGCATCTGAACCTTGCGCGGGGCCATGTCCAGCCCCTTCAGCCACTTCGGGTCACCGCCCACCTGCAGGAAGTCGTTCACGTGCAGATTCACCAGGTACGAGCACTGGTGCCGTGCCGCAGCCTGAGGAGACACAGAGAGAGAGAGAGAGAGAGAGAGAGAGAGAGAGAGAGAGAGAGAGAGAGAGAGAGGAGATTGAGAGAGAGAGAGAGAGAGAGAGAGAGAGAGAGAGAGAGAGAGAGGAGATTGAGAGAGAGAGAGAGAGAGATTGAGAGAGAGAGAGAGAGAGAGAGAGAGAGGGAGATTGAGAGAGAGAGAGAGAGGGAGATTGAGAGAGAGAGAGAGAGAGAGAGAGAGGGAGGATGTAAGTAAGTGGGAAAGTGCATGCAAGAGGACGAGAGGGAGACAGGCAGACAGACAGACAGACATGGGTAATTTGGCGGTGCTAGAAAATAGAAAGTGTATCTGAATGACTCACATGAATGTGTGGGTACACTTACCGCTGATGGTGTTGTTTCTAGATTTGTTTGAGGCTTTAATCTGTGTGTGTGTGTGTGTGTGTGTGTGTGTGTGTGTGTACGGAGTGCCAGGCATAAGTGTGCAACAGTGCGGTCGCAGACTCAGAGATAACTCTCACCATGACTGTGTATGCATGCCTCTGCCCTTCATCACAACACCGATATGATTCCACAGACAGCAGGGTTTACACTGTGTCTGTACTGCTGTATGTGTGAGAAGGCACCTGTGTGTGTGAGCTTGGCCCTTTGTGTGTGTGTGTGTGTGTGTGTGTCTCTCACCATGATGCAAACGTAAAGCCAGTAGTTAATGCGGGTGTTTGCTATAGTGTTCAGTGTTATAGATCGTGTATTGGGTGTGTGTGTGTGTGTGTGTGTGTGTGTGTTTTGTGTGCGTCCCTCACCACGATGCTAATCTAACGCTGGTAGTTAATATGGGTGTTTGATATGGTGTTCAGGGTTAACACTGTGTGTGTGTGTGTGTGTGTGTGTGTGTGTGTGTGTGTGTGTGTGTGTGTGTGTGTGTCTCACCATGATGCCGATGTAATGGCGGTAGTGCAGTGAGAGCGGGCCGTCCATCTGGAGCAGGTAATGCTGCGTCCGCAGGAAGCTCTCCAGGTACTGCGGGTGGAAGCCCATCACCATGGAGATGTTGTCCACACGGCCGAGCGTCGCGAACGCGTCCTCAAATATAGACTCCATCCTGTCGTCCACTTTGCTGACCTGGAGTATCTACGGATAACGGGGGCACGGAGGCGTCTTAATGTGGGAACTGGAACATGCTCGCTCAGCAAATTTTGCACAGGAAAAAAAATATTCTAGGAGAAAAGCTGCTCTAAACCGCTCAACCAAAATGAGGAAATTCTTTTTTTTTTTCCTTAGCCAAAAGAAATCCTCAAAATAAGCTGCTTGCTCTGTGCAGATGAGTTAAGGGTAAAGGTCAGAAGATGAAATGAACACAAAGCAAAGGCAGAGTTGCTGTGTGTGTGTTTTTCTAGTGTTGGCCCCTGGCCGTAGGGTACTTACTTCCTTCTCTGGGATAAATCTGCTTGGTCCGTTTCCAAGCGGTCTGGGGATACGCACTCCCATATCCTAAAAACACACAAAAACAAAAAGGATAAAAATATTACTAACACATTCACATTCATTAATGTGAACAACTTTCCAAGAAACAATGAGATTTTTTCCTTCTGACATCAGGTCAAAAAACTTCATATTTGAGTAAATAATCATGTAATCGATTTTGTCCGTCTACAAATTGCCCCAATAATCTCTGCCGTTTGATTTATAACTTCGGCTCACCAACAGTTGTCCTGCGCATTATACAACATGCGCAGTCGGAGCGCACAAAGGAGAGCCCATAATTTCACAGCGCTTGTTTTTCCCAGTGCAGTCAGCTCGCTGCAGCTCACTAATTCGCTTGCAATTCTAGAGGCTCCTTCTGCAACACGGCGAAAACTAACATCAGCCAACCGCCCCTGATATTACATCATACACATTCAGAACTGCGGTGCTATGACACAGTAAAAAATTTGTGGATATACATAACTATCATGCAATAGAGAGTAAATTCGTGAAATCTCTCGAAGGATCCCATCGCCAGTGCTCAACAGCGCCCCGGTTTCTTCCTGTCATTCTGTGCTAAAACCTTCTGACGGGCTTGGAATGAATGACCCAACACTGCAGGACGAATTAACAACCAGAAAGGTACTGCAAGCTTCAGAGATTAGTTCACAATTATAACATCTTACTTCACACCGGACAGTCAACATTGGCTGACAAAAAGCTGATATAAAACAGGAAACAAAGTCGCAGTGTGAGAAAATGAGCCCGAAACGCGTAAACAAGGTAGCACAAAGAAAAGAAGCCCTCTGCAGCAAGTATCCCTTTCCCAGCATAGACTTGGTTTAGCTCAAGCTCCGACACAAACAAGGCAATAAACTCAAACACTTGTCCGCCGCGTATCCACCGACAATTTATAAAGCTTGCATCCATGTTTACGGCGATGTTGTCATAAAACACGATTTTTCATTGTAGTTTTTCTTCTTACCTTTTTAGTGAGGCGTTCACAATGTGTGCAAATCTTGAAAAAGTCTGTCACTGATAACGGATTGTTTTCCATAGTTTCTGTTGCCGCTGTTGCGTGTCTCATTTTATTTTCTTCCAGATTGTTTTCCGTTATGGCGTTGAAAAAAGTTATGTTTGGGGACTCGGTTCTTAACCGCTACTCCCCCTGCCCAGCTTCGTTTCTTCGGGCAGTGCAGGCAACGATGTAGACTAGTCAGCTGTGGAAAGGTCTACAGCAGAATACCGTTGCTCCTTTTCTTTTCTACTGGCTAGATAAGGGAGGCCCTGTCTGTTTGACGCGCTGGCAAGCCAATCCGAAACGAAAAACAACACGCCTCTGTCCAATTACGCAAGACCAATGGGCGGGTCATGAGGCAGAAACTGTTCAGGCTAGAACGTGAGGGTGAAGCTGATATCGGATCATATTATTGAACTTATCGTCGACATTGTTCATCGCAGTCGCGGAAAAGTGATCAGTGACAGTCTTGTCTGCGTCACCAACTGCAACTGCCGCTTCGAGGGTTGCAATAGCCTCTAATCTCATTTGCCAACAAAGATTTCTTTGTTAATCTATCCTTCATGTTCTTGGATGCGGGGAGCCTACAGTCTTAACAAGTACACTACTGATCTGAACGTTAAGTCTACAGACTTAACGTTTTGTTCCAAGTAACAAATAAATAGACGATTACCTCGCCCCTTTTTCTGTAGGGAAAACAAAACCATCATTCATAAGACGGTATGTGTCAGGTAGGCGTCTATGCCTTTGTTCAAGCGACGGTAGGGGCTGATGACTGAGATCAGGTTCGTTTTTTTCCTCAAGGCAGTACCGAGGAATCAACAGCGCTGCTGCAGAGTGAACTGCGCTTATCTCGATGACATCAGCCTACCTGCCGAACAAAGCAAGCTGCAGACGGCAAAACGCGGCGAACAAACCCCCGCAGCGGGCAGAGTGGTGGGGGTAAGGATAGGGCTAACATTTGGCTTCTTATTTAAAGCGTACACTGCCACCAGCCAGACCAGGGATGTAGTGGAGGATAAATGCAAGCAAACCGAGTTTACCCACCTCTTATATTTCATAAAAAGAGTTTATCTCTTATCAATATAGTTTATTCACTCTGTAGTACAATTCCAAAATCACACTATGCCATCTATATGTGCACTAGAGACCATTAAAATGCACTGGGACTGTACAAACATGTTCCGCATCGTGCATCCACCCCACCGTGATCACCAAATTCACCTCTGATTTTACCACTACACCCCTGCCCCAGACCTAAAAGCGGCTTTGTAGAGCCCGTCTCTCTCTCCACGCAGTCCGGACGGATCCCACCACATTAGCACTGGTCTGCCTCTTGCATCACATCGGACCCCTTAACTGCAACACCAACCTACCTGTGGCAACACCAACACAACCGACACCACCTCACACAGGCACACACCCCTAACCTGACCCCATATGTGTTCTGCCATGTTTTGTAAGGAAAACCTTAAGTACGCAAAAAGATAGCTACAAAAGGCGTGTCATGTTTCAGCAGTGGGTAAAACAATTCATTCTGATACATATATTTGATAGGTGTCCTTTGAAACAATGTCAAAAGGCATGCAAGCTCAACTGCAAACTAATTTATCCCAGCATCTTGTCCAGGGCTGTCGCACCAAGCTCGTATACAGAGTTTGGTCTGGCAGACCTCCCACAGACAGGAAGTTCTCAGAGGCAAATGCCTCTGTGTACTACTGGACAGAGCTACAACCAATCAGACCACCTTTCTGATGACATATGCAAAGCATTACTTTTTTCATTGGATCCGGATTTTTCCGGACCAGGAAGAACTGAGAATAGGCAGGTTGGCCAGACCGACCTGAATGCAACACTTAACGCAGTGTCACAGGCAGTACGGGCGGGCCCAGGCTGGCCCTGGGCATGTCCCTCAGAGTCACAGAGCAGAGGGGACAGGGGACATTGACTAGAGACAGAATGAGTGACGCACAATAATCTTGTCACCATCCACCACAGGAGCCTACCATATATTTTGCTCCATCTAATAATAAATCCACGAGAGAGGGAGACTTTGTGTGTGTGTTTGTGTGTGTATATATAGGAAAGCTGCTCTCGGGAGGCTGGCGTTAGAGTGAAAAAAGGAAAAAGGGAAAAAAAATCTATATAAAAAACCTCACAAACAAGTATATTGGGCATGCATGACTGAGCAAAGGTGAGTGTGAGTGAGTAGGTGAGTAAAATGGTGTGAGAACTGACCTGTGGTTTGGATTTGTTGATAAGTGTGTGTGTGTGTGTGTGTGTGTGTGTGTGTGTGTGTGTGTGTGTGTGTGTGTGTGTGTGTGTGTGTGTGTGTGCAGATTTTGGCAGGGCTGCTACTGGCAGTCTACGGACACAGAGTCGCTATTCAGCAGGTTCATTGTGTGACCCTCACCCCTCCCATACCCAACCCTTTGAGGGTGTAACTGGGCGTGGGGGTGGGGGTGTGCTGGGAGGGTTATGGGTAAACACTGCACTGGTCAGGGCCACAGTCAGCACTCTCCCAGGGAGCAGGGTAGCCCCTCTGAGCCCAGTGGCTCAGCAAAGCCAGAGAAGAGACTGGTCAGCGTTTGCCTTGCAACCCCACTGCCACCGCTACAGCACACACACACACACACACACACACACCCGTGCGTACAGACACCACACACAGTTGGGCCACTCACATGCAGAATCTTTCACTCTTTCTCTCTCTCTCTCACACACACACACACACCTGTGTGTGCAGACACCACACACAGTTGGGCCACTCACATGCAGAATCTTTCACTCTTTCTCTCACATACACACACACAGTCTCTCGCTCGCCCTTTCACACACATACAGACAGACAAACACACACTTGTTCAAACACACACACTTGTTCATACACATACTCCTTTCACTAGGGGGAAAAAAAGGCGCAGGCTTGAGTGATTGTGTGCAAGTTGAAAGTTGAGGGCTTTACTGTACTGACAGAGCTGCTGTGGCTCCTGGGGCAGCAGGACTATGGGGAGACGCCGACGTGACTCGACCTGGCCCACCCACCCAGTCACCCAGTCAACCAGCCAGTCACCCTGACACCCACCCAGCCAGCCAGCAACCCCGGCCACTCACCCAGCCACTCACCCAGCCAGCCAGCCAGTCATCCGCTCAGCTCACAGTCCCACACCAAACCCCTGCTCCATACACACAGCACACAGGGAGAGAGACAGAGGCCAAAAGACCTTTGCCTATATTAGGTGTGTGTGTGTGTGTGTGTGTGTGAGTGAGTGAGTGAGTGAGTGAGTGAGTGAGTGAGTGAGTGAAAGAGAGAGTCAGTGAGTGTTTGTGTGCTGTGTGTGTGTATTAGTGTGGGTGTGAGTTAGTGAGTGTGTGTGTGAACGTATTTCTAAACTGCAAGTTTCTGATGTGCTCAATGGTCGGCAGATTGTGTGAGAATAAAATACCTGTTTTATTAGTGTCTGTCAATACACAACCTCATGTCCCAAGATCCATGTCATTGTCACCTTCTATAAGGGCAATAAGACTTTTACCAGTCATTGACTGGATCCATAACCTGTCACATAATTCATTCCCATGGTAAAGACACCACAGACCACCTAGGTGAACAAACACACACACACACACACACACACACACACACACACACACACACACACACACACACACACACACACACACACACACACACACACACACACACACACACCCCTTTCCGAGACTCCAGTAGGGCTATGGCTCACAGCACAGCACAGCACAGCACAGCACAGCACAGCACAGCACAGCACAGCACAGCCCAGCCCAGCACAGCACAGCACAGCACAGCACAGCACAGCACAGCACAGCACAGCACAGCACAGCCCAGCCCAGCCCAGCCCAGCACAGCACAGCACAGCGTCCAGCCAATAGGTCATAAATTTGTAGAGAGCACACACCGCTGTACAGCCATCAGGCACTCCATCCTCTCTAAATGCAAATGAGCCACACGCCACGCATGGTTGTCTCGTCTCAAGGTCGCCGTCCCATGTCTCAAGGTCGGATTAACGTAAAGACTACACCAGCCACGCTTTGATTGACACCTATATGCAGGTGTCCATCCCAGTTTCAGGAACTAAATTATCAACCCTGCCTCATATTTGATCCAATCATTTTCTGAACCAGCTGATCCTAATAAGCATACAAATCGTCAAACAGGTAGATGAACTACTTAGTAAAATCACCTGTGCTAAAAAGAGCACAGGCACAAGGAATATTTTGCAGGGTTTTTACTTCCTGATGCTGGGATTGGCACCTGTGCTTCCCTACAAAGGCAAAAAACCTGAACTAACCAGTGTGTGAAACTGAGAAAAAAAAAAGACTTTGAAAATCTTCCGCTTACATGTGTTTACTTACAGGGTTATGGCAAAGACGACGACCCCCCAAAATAAAACACCCAACAAAATTGACTGAAGACATTTGGCCCTATGACAAACAGCTGACAGGTAGCAAAGAGGGTGTTCTGCCAAATCAACCCATACAGAACAAATCCAGGCCTAACCAAGAATGGCAGACATGCTCAATAACAAGACGAGAGATTTAGTACTTTCGTAATCTTCGAAGATTAGGGTTGGCAGCGGTAATGTTGTTGTTCTGTATTTTGGATGAGAGTTTGTGTTACGGGGACGTTTGGCAGCAATTCGGCCGATAGGGTTCCTTCGTTCCTCCCCTCTCCGAAAAAATCCTTGAAGTCTGGGCCTGCAGGCACCTCAAAGCTCCTTGGATTAGTCAGCCAGTGTGTTACGCAACACTCGCCGTGAGGGTCTACGGAACACGTATATATTAAAGACCCCCACCCTCAAAATAAACATCCCCCTCCCTCTCTCTCTCCCTCTCATTGTGTCTCTCACTCACACACACACATACACACACATTCACACACATTCAGGTATGTGCCCTACAAGTCCCTCTCATTCTCCCCCACCTCTTGCTTTCTCTTTCTCTCTCTCTCTCTCTCACTCACACACACACCTCACTACTCACTGCGTGCACATGGACGAGTTGAATCCGATTGGAAATGGTTTGGCATCGTATCGAATTCATGTGCACAGGCTAAAGATCGTATAGGGATTGGTTTCGCGAATCCGAATGCAACCCCTGGCTTAAGCCGATGTTAATCCGCTTGGTGCCGCCTTGTGCACGGTATTGGTTTGGATTCTCGTACTGCGCATGTAAGACTACTCGATCCCAGAAGCTTCTGTCCCTGATTTTCATCCATACTGAACGTCGAGGCTTTCTAGCGCCTGCTCTCAACAAGTCTCATTGTCCTCAATGGCTTGTAATATCAAACGCCTACGGCACAGTTCATGTCGTATCAAGGAAACTAAAAACGCTGTTTGTTCTTTCATACGGACTTCCAAACAAAGGAGAATGCACAACATGCATGCAAATGCTGCTCTGTCAACCTCTGCGAGCGCTATCTTTGTTTTGTATGCCGCCAGATAGTTTGTTTATTTTCTTTTTAGCAGCCGTCAACCTGAAGTAGTTCTAACACCACTTGTTGAAAGGAATACAGCGCCATCTAGCGTAGCGGAAACGGGCAGATCTCTGACCATTATCTGCTTACACAAACTCTCATGTGCACAGGGATTTGGGACAGACCACCCGTTGGGTAGCAACACCCAATCCAATACCAATCCAATCCGATCCTACCATGTGCCCGTAGTGACTGTGAGGAGATCTGTGGCTTGTAAAAATGGACAGGAGTTTTCACACAACTCATGTTTCTACTTACTTTGTTATTTTATTTTGTTAGTCTGTTTCTTTCTATCTTGAATAATACATCTAAGTGATACAGTTCACCCAGAAGTTTCTCATACACACAAGAAAGCAAACACTCTCATTTGCTCTCTCTCTCTCACACACACACACACACACACACACACACGTGCATGCACACACACAAACACCTGTGCAACTGTGAAAAAAAAAACCACAGCAGAAAAAAAACTCCCACAGCTCTTCTGCCTCTTCTGACCTTATAACCCCTCTGTGTCTGTGCAGCCTGCTCCACTAACACACACACACACACACACACACACACACACACACACACACACACACACACACACACACACACAGTGAACAACGTTCCTCTGTGAATAAAATTCACCTGGAGTGAACAGAAGCTGCCTCAAGCCGGTATTGTTTTCTATCTGAGATGTTACAGACGCACTGCTTCCCAGCCATATTCAAAGCAGACCTGGATAACTTTATTCTGGAAGACGCAAAACAGCATGTCATGTCTAAAAGGGGTTTATTGTGTTCATAACTGGGTGACTGGCTTCACAGTGTTAGTATATGAGACCTGGGTTGGACGTGGTTAGTTGCATTTGTGTTATTTCTGTGCTGTTTGTGTGCGCCGTTTCTCTTGCCTGAGCGAGGCAGCGATAGAGCTACAGCAGCCCGCCTCCCCCGGCCCCGTCTTTCGCTTACTTAGACTTCAGTGCCCCCACTGCCTCCACACTCTGGTCTG
>CM050219.1:21447500-21450000 GCA_027475355.1 Coilia nasus
CTTTGTCCCACGCTGTCATTCTCTCTTTGTCTCGCTAGCTCTCTCTCTCTCTCTCCCTCTCTCTCTCTCTCTCCCTCTCTCTCTTCTCCTTCCTGGCTCACCTATTTCTGTCTGCACAACACTTTATCACATCCTTTTACACCTCTCTCTCACCCTTTCTCTCTCACCCTTTCTCTCTCTTTTTCTTTATCTGTCCATCTTGTGTTCTTGTGTCTTGAGTTTTTTTTTTCAGTCCTCTCACTTTTTCCATCTCTCTCTCTCTGTCACTCGTTCGGTTGTTCGCACATGCTCCCTCCATCCACCCGTCTGCCAAGATGCTGTTTGAGTGGTTTCATTGTTCCCATGCTATAAAGCCATCAGCTGAGACGTGACCTGATTAGGCTAATGTGCTAATACAGGGGGTGATAAAGGAGTGTGTGCGGGTGGATGCCTGTCTTTATGTGTGTGTTTGTGTGTGAAGTTTCGAACATTGTGTGTGTGCGTACATTGTGTGCATGCGTGCAGGTTTCTGAATGTGTGTGTGTGTGTGTGTGTGTGTGTATGCATGCACTGTGTGTGTGTATATGTTTATATGTGCTGTTTGCTAGTATGTATCTGTGTGTCTGCACGCATGTGTGTGTGTGTGTGTTTGCATGTGTGTGTGTGTGTGTCTGTACGCATGTGTGTGTGTGTGAATGTGTGTCTGTACACGTGTGTGTGTGTGTGTGTGTGTGTGTGTGTGTATGTGTGTGTGTGTGTGTGTGTGTAAGAGTGATTTCCTGTCGTCTCTTATTCCCCTTGTTAATATCGGGTGATCTGGTGTTGCTGCAGCCTGAACAAACGCAGACAGGCCGCGGCCGAGGGCCAGAGCACAGCCCCAATAGAGCTGCACCATTATTCAGCGCTTATAAAAGACCTGTTTGGACAGGCCCAAACTCAAGCCATCCCAATGACACTCACATACAACACACACACACAGGCTCTCTCTCTCTCTCTCTCTCTCTCTCTCTCTCTCTCTCACTCTCACACACACACACAAACCCTCTTGAACACAACCTCATCTCTATATGGGGCAGCATGTACTTAGGCAAAGCATTACATTCTGTGTTGCGATAACTTTGTTACCTAGAACTCTTAACAAACACTGAAACTAGAACACTAACAAATTCACATGCAACCACCCACACACACAGACAGATCGACGCAGGCAGGCAGGCAGACAGACACACACACGGACACACACAACACTTGCAAGCCTGTGCTGGCAGAACAGCAAAATGAAGACAGGAAACAACACCTCTTGCACCACGACTAGATCTTCCAACGTGTGTGTGTGTGTGTGTGTGTGTGTGTCTAAGCGAGAGGGAGAGTGAGATAGAGAGCATGTGCTACAAACCTGGAGGCCTAAATCTGCTTCAGGCACACATCTGATGCAGGCTGGTTATTTTTGACAGCATCACAAATAACCTCTGTAGTTAAAAACTTCAATCTTTCAGACAGAGCAGCCCTCTGTGTCACTGCCTTTTTGCCACTGCGTTTTGCACGCCTGTATCTGAAAGGGCCTTTGTTTGTGTGTGAGTGAGTGTGTGTGTGTGTGTGTGTGTTAGTTTGTGTGTGTCTTTCAAACATGACCATGTTGGTGTTTGCAGTAGAGTTAATTAATAACTGCTCCATAAAAAAGGAAACGAGAAAAGAGAGTGAGACAGGCAGAGGCATAGAAAGAGAGATAGAGAGACTGATAAAGGGAGGGAGAGAGAGAGGGATAGAGAGAGTGATAAAGGGAGGGATAGAGAGAGGGATAGAGAGAGTAGGAGAGAGGGGAAATGTAACACAAAAACAGACGGCGCCCCTCTAGCGAACACCTTGGTCAAGTACAGGAGTGGGGGGGGGTTAGATGGGTGATGAATCAATAGTCCTGTCAATCTGGCTTCCTGTTTTGGCAGCTAGCTGTTAGCTAATCGATGCCCTAGCCCAACACCCCCCCCATCCCATCTCACTCCACCCCCCTCCCCCAAAAACAAGCTCCCAAACACTGCCCCCCAAACCCTCCACACCCCCTCCACGTCTGTACGTCCTGTTTGTCCACCACAGGCCTCCGTCCTGAGGGGGTAGTGGCCGGGGGAGGAAGGCCTGGCCGGCCTGGTCGCTGAGCAACCACCACAGTGACACAGCACAGACATGCCCTAACTTGTCCACGAGGAGCTGCAGGCAAAGCTGCCCAGATGATCATCCAGCACCTATACGATTCAGCACAGCAGCGAAGTGTGCTTAAAATGTATACGCTTCTTTACAAACCAAAAAAAACTAAAACAGAAAAAAAGGGTCAGTTTATGCAAAGTAAAAACAGGCGCAGTGTCAATATGTGAGGTATCTGGCTGCTAAAATACCCAAATTATTAACCAGAAAAGATAATGAGGTAAGTAAAGCAACACTAAGTAGTTTTTTCAACCCAAAAACGAATGTTTCCAAAATCATCGTGGTTCATTAACTTGTAACAGGGTGAGTTTGGAAGGAGTGGGCC
>CM050219.1:21460000-21465000 GCA_027475355.1 Coilia nasus
TACTTAGTGTGGGTTTAACTGGAACAAGGGGAGACCACAGTACAGGGAGCTGCAGTAATCCAGCCGGGATGTAATGAAGGCATAGATGACTGTTTCTAGGTCCTTCGAAGGACAAAATGGGTTTAAGGCGGGAGATCATTTCTCAGCTCGTAGAAATTGCAGAGCTGATCTACCTTAACTAACTTAACAAACACACTTACAACACACTTACAAACACACACACACTCACCACACACATACACACACACACACACACACACACACACACACACAAGATGGTAGTTGGGCCTCACACTGTTTAATATAGGAGCTGGTCCTAATAAAAATATATGTACGGATACTGGGAAATAGACAAACACACACACACACACACAACACCACACACACACATTGCCATATATCCAACCCTAAGGCTGAAAGGTGTGTGTGTGTGTGTGTGTGTGTGTGTGTGTGTGTGTGTGTGTGTGTGTGTGTGTGTGTGTGTGTGTGTGTGTGTGTGTGTGTTGAAGCATGGATGCATGGGTCCACAGATTGTCCCAGAAGCATGTAAGTTTTGATAAATGTAAACATGTTACTGGTGGGTTGTGTGTGCAAGCCTATTTTGTGGAAGCATTTTGAGACTAGAGAAGCTGGCACTAAAAGAAGCCATTAAGGTAATCAATAACCCTTCAGCAGGCACAAGACTGATTAGCCCACCTGCCTATATGCTTTGGGCTGTTGGTCAAATCTATGGCACTGCCTTACACACACACACACGTGCACGCATGCACACATGTGCAGACAGATGCACACAGATGCACACAGGTGCGCACACACACACACACACGTCTTACCATGAGAAACAAACATGAAGCAAATGAATATCTCTTCAACACATTCAGGTCTCTCATGACCTCAACAACTTGGACGCAGGCAGCAGCTCACATACAGACACCCACGCACAAACACACACATGCAAATACACACCTATGCACACACACACACACACACACACAAACTGCCATGACCACAAGAGCTTGGATGCACGCAGTAGCTAACACACAACACATACATGCAGACACACACACACACACACATCTACGCACAGACACACACACACACACATCTACGCACAGACACACACACATTGATGCATGTACAAAGTCCAATGCAAAAACAAACACACACACACACAAACTTCCACTCACAATACCCAACGCACACACACACATACTGATATGCACCACACTAGACACACACACACACACCCACACACAGACACAGACACACCCACACACAGACACAGACACACTCAGCACAGCACTGGGGAAAGAAAGACACATCAGTGTGTGTGTGTGTGTGTGTGTGTGTGAACTGCAGATTCTTGTCTAAAGCTCATGGAAGGAGGCTGTTTGAGCATCCAGGTGCCAGGAACCACCTCCACCACTGCCTCTGTTAGGGCCCTATGAAATCTGCTTTAGTTTTTCCTCAACAAACTATTTTTTCGGTTTTATTTTTAGCCATTTTGGATTTTTGAAGACTTCTAACCAATATTTGTCTTTAAAAAGTCAAGGCCAGACACAAACCTCCTTTAATTTTTTTATTTGAACTGCTGACTAAACGAGCCAAGCATAGCACTTGGGGCAAAAATAAAGAAAAGAAAGATTTCAGGGATAAGGGATTTTAAATATTAATACAATAAATATGCAAATTCCTTGCGATTTCACATTTATAACAAAATTCCGTTCTAATGGGTAGGTTCTGTGATTCCGTGTATGTTGTTCACATCACAAAAACCACAGGACTTTTCTCTTTGAGTTATTACACATAACCACACATAACCCCCCCAACACACACACACACACATTGTGTTTTTGTAATTTAGTACTTTTGTACTTAGTGTGGTTATAGCCCATGGAGGGTGGCAAAGAGAATTCAGAAGTGCATTTCACCCAGTTACAAGTTGATGAACCACTGAAACGATTTTGGAAAAAAAAAATTGAGATTGAAAAAACTGATGGCAGTAAGGTAATGAAGGTGTGTTTAACCTCTCTGTCACTCACAATGAATACAGAAAAAAAAAAACATTTGTTTGTTTTTGAAATGGCAAGATGATGGCCTGTATCTATCTTGGTTAAGTGTGTTCCTTTTAAAAAGCATTTTGTGTGTGTGCGTGTGTGTGTGTGTGTGTGTGTGTGTGTCTGTCTGTCTGTGTGTGTTGCTGCGGGCAGCTGCTGTTTGTGCATTTGGGAGATTCCACACAGATCACTGGGTGAAATAGCTGTGGTTTCACTCGGCCTGCCAGACTCCGATTTTTTTTTTCTTTTTTACCAGTCAGCTTGTTTCCGGAGAATTCCATTCTGGATCGCTAAAGGCGCTCGGCGTGTTTGGGGTGCAAAACTGTGGATGAGGCATTCCTGCTGCTTCCCATCTCGCCACCGGACCGCCCTGCCAAAATCGGGCCGGGCCAGGCCGCCTTTTTGGGTTACAGGGCTGGGCCCAGCTTGGGTTGGCCCGGCAGGTCGAATAGCTGTGGGCCCTGGCCTGAGGTGGTGCCAGCCCCAGAACATGAATGCCAGTGGCCGCTGTTGGGTTATACTGGCCTGAGGTGGTGCCAGCCCCAGAACATGAATGCCAGTGGCAGCTGTTGGGTTATGCTGGCCTGAGGTGGTGCCAGCCCCAGAACATGAATGTTAGTGGGCGCTGTTGGGTTATACTGGCCTGAGGTGGTGCCAGCCCCAGAACATGAATGTTAGTGGGTGCTGTTGGGTTATGTGCTTTCCCGCTGGGCCTCATTCTGAGTGCCATAAGGACAAAGTTCAGAGTTCACATGCAGCTACAATTCAGCCTCATGAATCCTTTGTGTGGTGTCAGTGTTAGTATTTTTGTTGCTCAGCCAAATGTCTGGGGTCTGGTACACCCACCGCATCATTGGGCTCTTAAACCAGTTCAGCCAGAATGATTCATGTAAAAATAACAGGCTGACATTTATCTCATCATGATAATAAATTGTGCTGAAATCGTTCTATTCTTAAACTCAAGGTTGCTTTAAAGACATTGTTTAGGCCAATCGTGAAGGAGAAATGTCGATGAAAGAGAAATGATTTGGAAAAAGGGTTTTGAGAGAATCAGTTAATTATCCCAAATGATCGTTTATCTGAATTAATTGTTATGTATACGTTTTATGTGTTCCATACACTAGCGTAACCCATAAACAGCTAACATGCTTTGGCCGGGAGAAAAGTGTTAAGTGACTTCTGTGGTCGATGTACTCATGGTGAGATTACCACAAGAGGTGTGTGTGTGTGTGTGTGTGTTTGTGCTTGTGTGTTTGTTTGTTTGTTTGGTAACCTACCAGACAAATGTCCAAGAGGTGAGAAAGATTGTGTGTGTGTATGTGTGTTTGGTAACCTTCCACTTAAATGTCCAAAAGGTCAGAAAGATTGTGTGTGTGTGTGTGTGTGTGTGTGTGTGTGTGTGTGTGTGTGTTTGGTAACCTACCAGACAAATGCCCAAGAGGTGAGAGAGATTGTGTGTGTGTGTGTGTGTGTGTGAGTGTGTGTGTGTGTGTTGGTAACCTACCAGTCCAATGTCCAAGACGTGAGAAAGAGAGGTGAAAAAGATTGTGTGTGTGTGTGTGTGTGTATTTGATGAGCTAGCATTGAAATGTCAAAGAGATGCAGAGGTGTGTGTGTGTGTATGTGTATGTCTGTTAGCCGGAAGGGCACTCTTCACCATACAGAGAGGAGCAGCCATATTGTTGTTGTTACATAATCTCCATAGGCTGCTTCATTAGTGCTCAGGCCCCTCCCTGGCTTATCTGTATCTGCACAATACGTGTGTGTGTGTCCTCTCTACTGGGAGCAAAGACAGTGTGTGTGTGTGTGTGTGTGTGTGTGTGTGTGTGTGTGTGTGTGTGTGTATGTGTGTGTGTGTGTATGTGCCTGTGTGCTTACTGTAGATGTCTTTGACGTCTGCAGACGACTACAGGAACTCTTCAGGACGTTACAAGGGATAACACATTGTGTCAGCGTCTGGTTGTGTGTGTGTGTGAGTGGGCCTGTTTGTGTGTGTGTGTGTGTGGGTGTGTGCTGGTTCTGTCTGGACCCCGGCCAGACGGCGCTATCACAAGACAGACACGGGAGTCCACCAGCGCCGCTAGAGCTAAACAAACACACATCGACCCAGAAACAATGCACTGTCATCATACAGCCTGTGTGTGTGTGTGTGTGTGTGTGTGTGTGTGTGTGTGTGTGTGTTAGTGTGGGCATGCCTGATCCACTTGTGTGTGAGAGCTACAGTCAGACAGCTGAGACAGAGAGACAAAAGGAAGACAGAGAGAAGGAGAAAAAGACAGAGAGATGGAGAGATAGAAAGGAAAGCGGAGAAAGAGAGAGGGACAAAGAGAAATGTAATTACCTCTTCCTGAGGAAAGTGAATCATGGCTAGCCCCCAATGGCGTGCTGTTAGGAATAACATCAGAAGCAATTGCGCAGTACAGAATGGAAATGAAAAGGAAATTGAATCCAGAGCTCAGAAACACATGCAGGACAGCATGCAATCTCTCATGCTGACTTTACAAGGTGGAAGATGGTGACAGAGAGAAAAAGGGGGAGAGAGAGTGTGTGTGAGAGAGAGAGAGAGGGAGAGAGAGAGGGAGAGAGAGAGAGAGAGAGAGAGAGAGGGATAGAGAGAGAGAGAGAAAGAGAGAGAGATGTTTTAGAGAAAGATGGAGAGAGGAGGAGACAGAGAGAGAGGAGAGAGGGAGATATAGGGAATGGAGAGAATGGAAGGATAAGGGGGGTGAAGACCTAAGAGAATGGAAAGAGAGAGAGAGAGAGAGAGAGAGAGGGATAGAGAGGGGGGGAGAGATGGGGAGAGATGGAGAATGGAGAGAGACAAGAGAAGTTTTAGAGAAAGATGGAGAGAGGAAGAGACAGAGAGAGAGATTTAGCAAGAGATGAAGAGAGTGGGGACAGAGGGAGATGTGGGGAATGGAGAGAATAGGAGGATATGGGGGG
>CM050219.1:21482500-21487500 GCA_027475355.1 Coilia nasus
GCCCCTTGCCTTCTGTATGATCTCACAGGCGGAACATATGTAATGAGAACAGCTCGTGCCGTGTGTGTGTGTGTGTGTGTGTGTGTGTGGTGTGCCTTATGCATGTGTGGCACTGCTGATGAAGGGCAACCGCAGGTACCTGTGGAATGTTTCTCCCGTGCTGGACACAGTGTTCCATCAGGAAGTGAGGGGTGTGTCACAAGTCACCCACTCGCCCCCCATCCCCACTCCAACTCACTGAAAAGACACACCTGACTGCGTCTCTGGTCCCAGTGCATTCTGGGTAAGGCTCAGCTCCTTGAGGAGTGAGAGTAGGGCCATGTCAGGAATGTTCCCTCGTTTACTATCTGCTTCACTGTGGTGGCTGTGAGTTACATTACATACGTACGCTCCGACGCCCCAGGACTGCAAGAAATGTTGTCTTGTGGTGACCTTGCCAAACTGTAAAGCACTTTGAGCTGCATCTTGTATGTATGAATTGTGCTATAATAGCAAAGATTATTATTATTATTATTATTATTATTATTATTATTTTGTTTTCTATGTAGTGAACTATAGTGAATGAGAGAACATTTTGGTTTTGGCACGAGAGTTTCTTAATAGGCCTATCTCACGCCGCCATATTGTTTTTGTAGTGAGAGTAAAAATACTTCCGGTCTCCAGTCAACAATGGCGGCGTACTGTGGACTTTTTTTCAAAGTCACTAATAAACCTACTGAAAATCACTTTCAGCGATGTTGAAATTATTATTAGGAGAGAGGGTGTCATCAAACGATCCAGACTGGACCATGGATATAAGCTCTTCCATGAGCAGTTTATTTAATTATAAAGGTAATGTCAGTAATGAGTAAGCTTCAGAAATGTAGCACTAGTAGGAAAGTTAAGTTCAGATCGCTAAATCACATTAATTCAAACACTTGTCAATTTGAACTACAGCGACAAAACTAGTCGTTGTCATAACGTAATAATGTTTAGTGTGTATTTGTGTTCGTACTTGCATGTTTTGACAGTGTCCAGTGTAGTAGAGCTGAACCTCGTCATTTGCGCACGATGCTACCGGACTTAAAAAAAGAACGAGGAACCCCACAACCTTGAGGTGCAGTGATCATAGCAATACCACTGAGGCTCTGTCCAAAGTGTTCACTCTTTCAAAGTGCAGTACATTTGCTTAGTTATGGTACTACTCATCACCTATGATGAATGAACGGATATTTCGAATATATATGCCCCGAGGGGAAATGGACAACCACCACAGGAAAATAAAACATTGCTAACCCTGGCATGTGTCTATCGACTGATTACATTTACGACACTGTAGGCATTTCACAACCAATTTGCTTACCTTTCTGAATATAATCTGTCTCAGCGCTCTTGTGTTGTTACCCAAAAGTAAAGCTGCAGGGTGGGTTTTCCCGACTAGGTCTCTTGGCATTAAATACTGTAGATGACGTGGGTACGGGTGTTCATGCGCTGCTGGTAGAGGAATGTGTGCAATCACGTTATTGTACTCCTCTATCAGACAGCGCATTACAGCACCATGGGCATTGCTTCAGTTCCTCTCCACTTGGCTTCTACCAGCCTGCCCTAAGCATGGCACAAACCACGCACGCAGGTAAACATTTCTACTGGAATAGCAAACTTTTAATTGGCAAGAAAAGTTAAGCAAAAACATTCTTTGTGCATTTTACAACTTACTACCCACTTTCAAGGAGATCGTACCAGAAGTGATTGACCAGCTGGTCATTAAAAAACCAGAACAGTCTGGCAGCTCTGGAGTGAAGTCAACCCTCTATATGCCCTATAAAGGTTGGTGGATCAGAACTGTGCTAATTTATTAAAAGAAGAGGAGGTAGAGCGCTTCTAGTATCCCTCAAAACCCAAAATGTGCTAATTTATTGTCAATGAAACAAAATATGATTGAGCTTCATGCGCTTGAATTAACAATGGAAATATTTGAAATGGTCTTATTTAATAAACAAAAAAAAAACAGACACACACAAACAGATTACAATACGATGAGCACTCCAACCCAACCCAACAACAGTAAGTCGCTTTCACGAGGTCTTGCATGCCCGCGGTGAGGAGTCTATGCAGCGGCTGGCTCCACGCATTCTAAAGGGTACCCGCCAGACCGCTGCTATGAGGAGGGGGCTGGAGCTGGAGCCGGAGGTGCTGAGGTCGCTCAGGTGAATGTATATGCCTCTGGTTTTGTGGTCCACCCAGATGCACATCATCTGGGGGACAGCCCAGATGGAAGAGTGGTGGACCCCACAGAAATCCCACTCTTTGGCCTCATTGAGGTGAAATGCCCCAATGCGCAGACCACCTTTGAGGCCACACACATTAAGGTTGTGGGTGGGAAGCCACAGCTAAAACGGGGCCACAAATACAGGACACAGGTCCAGGGTGGTGACTGGCCTCAGGTGGTGTGACTGTCGCCGACACAGCTGGTGACCTCAGAGGATCTGGCGTGATGATCCCTTCATTACTGCAATGAAACAACAATTACATGTCTTCTATTTTAACATATTTATAGATCAATATTTAAAAGAGTAGTAGTGTGTGCGTGTGTGTCCTTGTTTATCTAGCTCTTGTGTACTTGCATGTTCTTGTGCACTATGTGTATTGTTCAGTGTGTTACGTTTAACAAAACTTTTTAAAAGCACATAAAAAAAAAAACCAACTACTTACCTCGCAGTAGGTTTCTGTTGGGTCAGCTGTGGCCTAATGGTTGTGGAGTTCGTCTTGGAATCGGGGGGTTGCAGAAACTACACTATATGAACAACAAAATAATTTCAAACATATCAGACTTATTAATCAAAAGATATTCAAAACACTGTACCCAGCAATGTGCAGCTAATGAATTTCTTACTTGTTACTTGCTCTTAAAGGGGCAAGTGGTGAGCTAAATCCAGTGCCCGTGTTAAGTGCAGTAGTTTAATCTAGGGGTCCCGTCTCAGCGGTTGCCTCTAAGCCCATCCTCTGTGCTTTACTCCAGTATACCAACACGCGTGCTGAAGGTTCAATAGCCTGCCAGAATTTTCTGAAGATGCATGCTGATGGGAACCTCATACAGTAATGGAAATCACCATCTCTGGCACAATATCTAGATAGCTGGAACTCCTGCATGAGCATAAGTCTTCTTACTTGGGTCTCTAGTTCTTCTTCCCTTGCCAAGGCTACATCCAATGCACCTGATGTAAACACAGAAGAAATTTTTGTGTGATTAGAAGCAAACAAATTAATTTACCACCTCCACTGCATCTTAGCAATACTCTGTCATATGCAGTACAACTACTGTTGTGCAATACATTGGACTTTGTGCAATATGACTGCTGTTCACACCACTTTTGCTGCTGTGTGTACCCTGCATCTTCTTTATCTATAAATGGTTACTGTAAATGTCTCTTTAGGCTTGCATATATTTGTTTCATATTCTTATTTGTATATACTGCTGCACATTCAGACCCTATTCTACTATTCTTATCTACTTCACTGTGAATTTGTTGGCTGGTCCGATCGTCTCACTATATTTGTGTGCTTGTGTGTTTGCCATCTACTCGTTTGCATTTTGACAAAAAACGGGCTGAATGTTTATTTTTTTCCATACAACCTGTACTAGACTACACTTTCATGTACTAGACTGAATTGAACACGAGGAAACGTTTGGAGAGAAACTGTTATCTCGACATCTAGGAACGTGGATATTAAATTCCCTGCCCTTCATTTTCAAATTTGTCTAATCATTGCTTGGCAAATATTTGATCCCTTGTTTTAATGTGATAAGTTGACGTGATACTATGTGCTTGGTGTCGTTGGAAAGCTGAGATTCTATACTTTCTTCTGATGTGCGTGCCTCATCTATCCGATCGCCGGTTCGCAGGTAATGTCAACGAGAGTAATGCCTGTGCAAAGCGCTAATATGAGAGATGTTAGCGAATTTTTAAATATTAATATCTCGCCGATACTGATCTCAAAAATAAGCGGGAGGTCACGTTGTAAAGCCCGGGTTCTGCTGTTTTGTTTGGTATAAGTGCCATCTCTCTACAATGTACTGTTCCGGAGTAATTTAGCAGAGAAGAATGGGTGTAAATTTGGACGCATTTGGCCCATAGGGTTAAATATCGAGTTGCGCTATTTTTCTTTGATAAGAAATGAGAAACTGACTAATCAAAATGTCGTTTATATTACAAATTTACCATTACATCAAAACACTTTCTTGCACTGTCTCCATTTTGTAAGCATAGAAATGTTTGCAAGTTAGTTCTTTAGCGTTTGCTAACTTCTTTCTCATCATTCTGCTTGTACCCATGTAAACCATTAAGTTCGCTGCTAATAAGCTAGCTCACCCAGCCTCATGTGCATCTGGTAACTCTAAAGCTTACTTGTGTTTAACAAGACACGGAAATAACACATCTGAACAAAACCTATAGACACATATACACTTAGCTTATTTTGACATATACACAGTTTCTCGTCTACTACTCGAGCAAGTAAGAAACTTACCTGGGGTTGGCCGCACGTAGTCGTGGTCCAAGCTTACGCTAACATTAGCAATGTCGGCGTCTTCTCGGCCCCAAGATCAACCTCGACGACCACGAACATCAAACCCCAATCTTTACGTCGACCTCTCATAAACCGATTTCCTAGCTAAAGGTTTGTCACTGACCAGGGAAAAATAAACGGCATTGCATCTTTCTTTATCTTCGTAAGGCCGCTTGCTGGTGTCACCAAGTCGCTGCTGCAAAAGTGAATGCTGCAAATACGCGCTCCGTCTACATTACAAAGTGGACCTTCGTCTCTCCTAACTGCCCGAGTCCATGTCCTCTTGCGTTCATCGTCACGGGGAAATGCAAGAAATGTCAAGCAAGACTGTTTTTGCTTGCTGTTGGTACACTGAGGTACACAACAGCACCACATATTTGTTCTGAGTTGAGCCATGCTTCAGTAACTGGCAAGATGGCTGACCGGAAGTAACAATACTCTCACTTCGCTTAAAT
>CM050219.1:21495000-21497500 GCA_027475355.1 Coilia nasus
GCCTCTCTGGTCCTTTTCCCCTCTCATATTTACTAACTCATGTATAACCATCTTTACGCCCATCTTCTGTAGCCTCTCTGATCCTTTTCCCCTCTCATATTTACTAACTCATGTATAACCATCTTTACGCCCATCTTCTGTAGCCTCTCTGATCCTTTTCCCCTCTCATATTTACTAACTCACGTTTTATTACTTCCGCTAAGGAGATTGCTTTTCCACTGTTTATCTGTCTATCCGTTTCAACATATCATTCATTTTGACAGTGTGTCGGTATGGTCACTGCCTCAAGGTGATTCTTCTTTGGTGAAAAGTGGTTCATGGGTTACCGCACAAAAAAATCTGGACAATTAACATGGGAAATCCCATTCACAAAAGGGGGGGGGGGGGACTGTCATTAGTCTCTTCTCCACACTGATTTCAGTGGCATTTATTAAGTGTACAATGTCCATGCCACCTCTATGTTGTTTTATGAGTGTATTGTTCTTGTTTTATTGAACAGTATCCTTGGGTAACATGAAAGGCACTTTACATAACTTTAAGTGTGTATATTATCTAACATTATTAACAGTAATGTAATCTCTAATCTCTCTGCACTAACCATTGGTAGATGTTTCATATTCGTACAAAGTTTTCAGAGAAAAGAAACAAATTTGAATTGTGTCACGTAACTTCTTCCATTAAAGTGAGGTTATTTTTTTTATTGATGAACCTAACATCTAATAATGAGGAGGTGTAGAACTCAGTCATACCTTCATGTTATGATATAACTAGTTGCATTAAAAGTAGTAGCTCTTTAAATCCATCATAGTGTGAATTTACCTCAGAAATATGCTAAGACAAAGGTCACATTCAACTCTCACCCTCTCCGCTGCTGTCTTTCCATCTCTCTTTCTCACCCTCTTTACTTCCTTCGCCCGCACCCTTTTTCCTTTCTCTGTCACTCTCTCTCCCTCCCTCCTCACCCTCTTTCTCTCCATCTCTTTCCCTGTTCTCCCTCTGGCCTTCATTCAAACTTTCTTTCTCTCCCACCCCTCTTTTTCTCCATCTCTCACTCTCTATTTCTCTTCCCACTCCTCCTCTCTCTCTCTCCTCTCTCTCTCTCCCTCTCTCTCCTCTCTCCTCTCTCTCTCTCTCTCTCCTCTCTCTCTCTCTCTCTCTCTCAGAGAAATAAAGTGCTGTGGCATTCTGAAGGGCTGTGTGGCTCATGCCAAGGGTGCCATGGCGACCAGCCTATGAGTACGGATGAAGACCAGCAGCCACATCTCCCCATACAACCCCTCTCTCTCTCTGTCTCTCTCTTCTGTCTCTCTCTCTGTCTCTCTCTCTGTCTCTCTCTCTGTCTCTCTCTCTGGTCTCTCTCTCTGTCTCTCTCTCTGTCTCTCTCTCGTCTCTCTCTCTGTCTCTCTCTCTGTCTCTCTCACACACACACACACAATAAGTATACAAACTAACTCTAACTTGGACACAACTAAAGGACAAAAAAAGCTGCTATGTGATCTAGCTAAAGCAGGGCACACACACACACACACACACACACACACACACACACACACACACACACACACACACACACACACACACACACACACAGCGCGCAGGGTACAGGCCTATGTGTAGTGTGTTAAGGTCTATTAGTATGTAGACCTAAATGTGTAGAGTAAGATCCATGTGCAGAGAGTACAGTATGAGTGTGTGTCTGTAGTCTGTAGACTGCAGAATTATGGGCCCAAGATGCCAATCCAAACACCCACTGCTCCTGGGTCACATGCCTTGCTGAAGGAGAGGCCCCTGCTCGCCGCGTGAGGCCAAAGTAAGTTCTGCTATAAACCAAACAGCAGCACAAATCTCAAAAACAGCGCTTGCCTTGTCCCTAGTCAAGCACCAACCTGAACAGGTTTCAAGAACGACACAATATAAAGCCCAATAGGCTAGTGTTTTGACAGAAAAAAAAAACAGCAGAGGGTTGCTGGGGTTTGTGGCATAGCTAACATAGCTGCAATGTTGCCTTATAGCAAATTGCACAGATTGCTGGTAAGGTATCCAACACATAATGATACAAAAAGGAAGACACAACAGTGTTGTTATTGTGTATAATCAACACACACAATGTGGTTACTGTAAATATCATCACCACATACAGTGTGGTTATTGTGTGTGTGTGTGTGTGTGCGTGTGTGTGTGTATGTGTGTGTGTGTGTGTGTGTGTGTGTTAAAACATCCTGGTGGGTGGCTACTTTGTGAGAATTTAATAAAACCATTAAGACCTGCTTTTAACCAATCACAGCTGTTTGGAAACCAAAACATTTGGTCGCTTCAAACCGCAGCCTTAGTGCAGTTGCCTGACACAGAGTCCTGTAGCAAAATACAATATAATACTGAGCTGAGGTACTAAGGTGGCACTGGCCTATTGTCCCAGGAGTGTGTGGGGAGCTATGCATCTGAGGTGCTTTTCCCATACCTCTCTTTCTCCAGTGTTATGGAGGGATGCTTCCTATTCATT
>CM050219.1:21502500-21520000 GCA_027475355.1 Coilia nasus
TGAAGTTTCATGCCTTTACAAACACGCCACATTTTATAAAGTCATGCTCTTGCACACAAAGTTAACTCATCATGTCACCCACCCACCCACACACACACACACACACACACACACACACACACGAAATTGCATTGCCTCAGCTTGTCTATTCATACAGCAACATCCGTTGACCTGCAGTGTGCTACCAAGCCGTGAGCTTGACTTGAAATGAGGTCAAGGGTCAGCCTCTAAATGGGCTGTGCCCTGCGCTATGCTAAGCCCCCATGACACATCACACAAACACACACACATACACACACACACATACCCTTCAACCATCCTACCAACATTGATTACAGATTTGCTAAGGAGATTAACACAGACACACAAATACACACTGCTGGACACACAGCACTTTTAATAGGCCGGTGTTCTTTCAGATGGCCGCAACAAATTCTTCCCATATATTTGAGCGTGATGTGTGTGGGAGGTGTGCTGACAATCTAAGCCCAGAGTCAGCAATGCACAGCAGATTTATGGTCACACACTCACTCACACTCTCACTCACACACACACACACACACACACACACACAGCTTAGTGACAAAAGCTTTGTATAAATGCCAACATACTCCCATCACAAACCACTACATGATAAATACTCAGAAACGTGTTTCAAACTCTGTCTGTCCTTTCACAATACATCGATTGTCATTTGTCCAAGATGGCTTTATACAACTGTTGAACAATTTGGTTTAGGCCTACTGGTCGTAACAATTGGTTATTGATGTATCAAAACAGAATGTTCTATTGAATGTGTGTATTGTATATTCATGTTGTTATTATAGTGTATGAAAATACACTGTACTGTTCTTCGAAGTCTTCTTTCTTCCTTTCTTTCTTTCTTTCTTCTTTTTACCAATTTTGGAAAATTAATGCCGCTCAAACGGCTTAACATAGAAGCGTGATTCAAAGTGTGTTGCATACATCTTCTACTGGCCAGTCCGGTAAACTATTTTTTGTAATATATACCTATACTTTTTGAGATATTAATTAAAACTGGAACTGCCACAGGCTTCAATCATACAACTTCTGTCTCAATTAAGGGTCTACACGCTTCAGAGTGCGCTGCTACGAAGTGGCCTACATAGCTGTAACCTACCGTGGCTGTTAACACGCGTGTCTCAATGGCTGTCAATCGGCTAATATGTCACAGTGGCGCGCCAAGCACTGGAAGGTGCCTCTGAATCCACCCGACAAACCTGCACTTCATTCACCGTTCAGCGGAGGCTACTGGTGATGGATCCTCCACGCAGCGGAGATCGGCTCGGTTCAATTTTGAATTTTTTTTTTTTTTTTCGATCACGCTTGGAATGCTTGGTTATTAAACTTTTCACAGCTGTCACATCTTAGTTGCTGGGCAACAGGGGGCTGAAGCACAATTTTAAAGTACTGAGGAGAAATAAAAACAATAAATTCAGAATTCCTGGGTCCATTTCTGACAATATAGCTTTATTTAATATTTTTGTCGTAACTTTGTGATTTTGTGTTACGCTCGTGGCAGGTGTCCGCCACCAGTAGCCTCCGCTGAACCATGAATAATGTGCAGGTTTGTCGGGTGGATTCGGATGCGCCTTCCAAATGGGACAGTGCTCGGCGTGCCGCTATGACGTATTTAGCCCACGAACCAGCATTTCAAAGCATGTACACCCTTAATTGGGACAGAGGGACAAACTGGCTTTCTGGAACCACATATCCTTTTCACCTCTTTCCTATGCCCACCACTGTTTCAAAATAAAAGTACTTACTGAAAAATACAAAATACTGGATAGTGACTATAATTCAGTATTCAATTGTTTAACTTAACCAGTTTAAGAAGAATTTATTTGCTTTTTGTTCACTTTTGTTCAATTCACTTCAGTTAAAGAAAAGCACAACAGCATCTGCATCTTCATGCACTGTGTAATTCCCTGGAATTACTTTCTCTAGTTTTATATATTCTTATGATAGACCATGATATTTGTGCTGGTGTACTTGCTGAGGTAATTCACCTCTTCTGCAAAAGCACACCAGCATACAGTATTTTGCCTGAGGCTAATAGGTGGGTACGGTATCTGACAGGCAACGACAGGATCACATGAATCACATTCTGTTCCCTCACATAGCCTTTTCCTACATTTCATTTTTCTGAGAAAGTTCTTTCTAGCTGACTTTGTAAGGATTCGATATAGGCAAATGTGGTAGGAACTGAAGTAAAGACAGTAATGCTTTTTTCACACACACACACACACACACACACACACACACACACACACACACACACACACACACACACACACACACACACACACACACACACACACACAATAGTAGAATCCTGCTCTGTCTGTCCATACGTTGGCATCCGTTGACCTTCCATGAGCTTCTGAGTCAGGGGCTTGACCCAGTTGAACATGAGCGGTCAGGGGTCAGGCTCTAAAAGGGGCTGTGTCCAGGGTTATCTAAAGAACACACACACACACACACACACACCATGCAGCACATGGTGGCATCATCCCTTCAACCAGCCCTAGCAGCACTACGAGAAGTTCACAGCTTGGACAGTGTGATTTCATTGCAAACTGGTTCACGCCGATAGCTTAGTTTATGTTCCTCTTTCTTAAAGCAACACTAAGTCGTTTTTTCAACCTTAAAATAATGTTTCCAAAATCGTTTCAGTTGTTCATCAACTTGTACTGGGTGAAAGGCACTTCTGAATTTGTTTGGTCACCCTCCATGGGCTATAATCGCACTAAGTGTAATTTGGAGGAGTGGGCCATCTCTGTAGTTTGAATGAGAGACAATTCTGCTTACAACCTGTAGAGCGACCAAAGATGATACTTAGTATTGCTTTAAAGACCCAGTAGAGCATCTCTCATTGTACAGTGTTGATGGTCATTTAGGAGCCTTTGTTTCACTCTGGTCATCGTGTCAAAAATAATTACAGTTTCCCCCAAGCTTTCCATCTGCAATCTCCTTACCACTCCCTCTTGCAGTCCTACTTCAGCTCCTCAGCCCAATCACACACCACAAGCAAGATGGCTCTCAGTGTCTCTCTCCAAAAGCTGGCCTCTGGTAAGGAAACGACTGTTCCTGCAATTAGGGCCTGGGTGCGAGTCGGTCAGCCTGTCGGCGGGACAGACAGTGGGCTCCAGCCTGACCCCCCTAAGACGCAATTTCCGTCCCTCCCCTGTCTCCTCCATCTCCCAGCCTGGCTACTTGCAGACTAATCCCCTTACACAGCATTCATGCATCACAGACCTTATGCATTTACATGGGCGTGAGAGGGCACCTTGAGGTTTTTTATTAGCTCTTCTTTCATATAGTTTGGTATTTGGTGTCCCCGAGGGACAGAATGGGGTAAAGTAAAAAATGTGCTTGCAGTGCTAGAGGTGGCATAATGGCTCAAAACAAATCGCTACTAGAAAAACACCCAGAGAGCGCAGACCTCCGCCAAGGCACCACAGATCACCACCAAAATCAAATCACTTTTAAGTTAGCCCATTTTTTACCTACCCCTGAAAATTTCATCAAAATCCATCCATAACTTTGTGAGTCATGTTGCTAACTAACAAACGTCGATGATTACATAACCTCCGCTATTATTACCGGAGGTAATAACGCAACATACAATATTGTAATATACATAAGCAAGGCTTAGCTGCAATACATAGTAGCTTTGTATAAGTGGATGTGTTATCCACATATTAAAGTATTTGGTATATCAGATGGAGCCCTGTTTGGCTTATCAGATGGCCTTGATGCCCTCTCCCATAGCATAGGCTGCTTGCCGTCTTTGGACTCATGGTGAAGACAAAGCTAAAAGACATTACAGGTGTGTGTTCATATATCGCAGGCCATATCATTACCACAGCATTGAGCAATGTCAGCACATATTGTCATATGTTTCTTTATGTGTGTATTTCTTTATATGACGCAGCTGTGTGATATAACGTAAGGCGCTCAGGATCAATGTGTCTGCTCAGTCTAAAACTGACCATCCATGTGACCAATACAGGCTCCAGAGGAAGGACTGGAGTGTCCCTGTTTGACAGTAGCCCTGATTGTGCATTGTGGGGGTGGCAGGAAAGAAGTAGGACACTGCACCAAAGTCCTCATTAACCAAAAGCACTTCTGACAAACTCTGGCGACTACTTGCTGAGCAAAGGACTCAGCAACCCATGGACGGAGAATAAGCCCATCAGCCCAGGATTTCACAAAGTTACTTCGGTCCCTGTCTATTTTTCCTAGAATGGTTTGATACAATGCCAATGTTCACTTTTGGGAATACATAAGTAACACAGGCAAAAACAGATACACCTGTTCCTTAATGGCAACAGGTGTTTGTAGATGTTGTCTCTATTAGGCTTGATGGTGTATGTCAATACAATCAATATAAAATTAACAGAAGAAAAACAAAACAATAAACGTGAGGGGTAAATCATCTGACCTGGACGCGTTGGAGTACCCCCTCGCACTTCTCCCTGACGTCGCGGAAGGGACAGCGTTTGGAGAGCATGAGGATTCGGGCCAGCATGTCATTCAGGTCGGCCGCCTGGTTGGGACAGGTAGCGGCGCCGGGGGATGGGGGTCCAATGCCTTCGGCACGCTTCAGCACCTCCTGACCGATGACTTCCATAGCCGCCTCTCGGGAACTCCGGTCACGGCTGCCCAACGCGTCCCACCTCGCCAAGGTTTCTCGCACGTCCTCCATCGCTGATTTGATCTCTTTTGCTTGTTTCACGGTCCAGCTGAACAGTGTAATACCGCTACGATAAGAAAACAAGGCTTTACTTTTACTTTAGCAAGTAAACTAATGCTGACCTACCATACAAAGTACATAAAGGTTATTATTAATAATAGAGTGCTTCCTGTATTTGTTTTTTTTAATGACTGACATATATTGGTCTGCAAAGACATCTGCTGAGCTGGTCAGCTTATGCAGAAAAAGATGAGCACTGGAATGTGTCATCATCATCCTAATTAAAAGAGCAGACGAACCCGTCTGTCGTTCGTTCATAACACCCATCGACATAAAACTGACAAATAAAAAAACACTGTGCTTCCAGCATATTCTTTTGCTACGTCCCAGAAGACCGCACGCAACTATCCTGAGACACTGGGCAGCGTTACCTAACGCTAAGCGTAAACAACATGCTAAGGGACGCTTGCAAACAGTCGGCTTTTTATGGGCTCTAAATGCACTGCAAACAGCAAAACAAAGGCTTAAGGGATACTTTGCATTTAGTATCCCCCGTTGACAGGCTTTGAGCTGTTTTGTATTCACAGATAAGCATGAACGGGTTTCAGAGGATAATCTATTGCTGTTACATGGGAATTGAGTCTTGGCCAACTGCCTCTTCATGATCTGTCACCCATAAACAAGTCTCTCTTCAAAGTTAGCGCTTCAGGCAGACACAAGGTATAAGTACTTGAACTAAGTACGACATATTCTGTTTACTTTCCAGTCTTCAAAGTAAACTAACAACCTATGGATAACCATAACCAGGCAGCATTCTAGCAGGTTACTGATCTAGAAAGAGACGTTAGCAACCCATTCAATCGGCTAAATAAAATCCTAGGTCTTTGAGGAATTTAACAACCGATTTAAAGTTCTTAGCGATCAGAATTTTTTGCAAAAAGTAATAATCCCAACTAATAAAGTACTCAAATGTTGTCATTCATACACACTTACATTATTTCATGTCGTTTTCTTGCTGAGAGGACGTCTCGACTGCGCCGCTGGCTGGCTAGAATTCTCCCAACACACTGGAGCACGAATTGAAGTAACATTTGACGGACATACTGACTGAGCCAATGGAAAGAGAAACAAACATATGTAGGTGGGCAATATGTGATAGGGAACCAACCAGCGTGCGTTGAAGGTGTTCCCTGCCGGTGAAGTATTATGAAACGTGGGACTTTGAGTCGAAGAGTTGTTACCCACCGCTTTATTGGCTACAAATTAAACTACAGTTCCTGTCATGGGGCCGTGGGATTGTTGAGATTGGGGCCAAAGAATGTTGTTGGGGGTCTTCCCTTCTCAAAGGGCCAATAAAACGACAAAACATGAACAAAGGCGCTGTGTGAATAATGAAATATCAAAGATCAGACTTCACTTTGTAGCTTACATTTTAATTAAAGTTCTATATCCACCCTTTGTTCAAAAAGACGTGGACTGATAGGCTACACAGAAGTTTCCTTTATCAGTTGTTTAATGATAGACTTTTGTAAATCAATAATTACAGGTTTTACAAGAAAGTGAAATTGTAAAAAGTGTATAAAATGATACAGTAAATTAATTTAATGAAGTATTCATTTTCACATAGCTGTATAATAAATCACACTGTGATATAAACTGTCACAGTTAGCATTGGATCTTCATATAGGCTACTTAACCAATGTTATTAGTGACAAATGTCAGTGTTTAGCGTAGCAACACATCTTAAACGTGTATGAGCCTTAATAAAACATTTAAAGGCAACTGTCGCTTTTCAAGGAGTGTTAAAGAGGAATATATGGTTGCAGTGATTCATTGACAACAATGGGTCACACAGGAATGGACACCTTGGACTTGATCAGTCATAAAGATTATTTGGATGACTTTACATGGACTCTGAAGATTCACTGTAGAGCTGGACATTTTGGGCCCTATGAAAGGATACAATTTGAGCTCCATTATTATTAATAATATTAACAGTGTCCTCAAAGTGCCCTCTGCCAATGCTGGGCCCCCAAGAATCATTGTCATTTTCAACCCCCAACCCCCCCCAATGGCTAACTCTCGGGTATATGGGATAACTCTGGTATATGGCTTGTTAAATCATTGAATCCTTGAATGTATCTATATATCTGTATATGTGTAAATGTGATATATGTTTGTGATGTATATATGCTGCTGGACACCTTCATTTCCTTCGGAATAAAGTATCTCTACTACTGTTTTGCAGTAATAATACATGTTCGGGAATGTTAAATGGAATGCTTCATCTGTTTTAGGCACCTTGATGCTGTTAAGGCTGACTTGTACCTAGAATGGCCAATGCAAATTTGTGGTAAAGTTGTAAAACCTGCTGTTGACTCCCAAACCAGACCACATTAAAGAGATACTATTCAGCTTTGAGGGTTTTTTCCTCAACGGAGATCCCCCTATAGTGTCTCCAAGCAAATGAACACTAGTCAAAATAAAATGTTTTCCCTTTCCCCTCGCCCTGTGCATGTGTTTTCAACTCAAATTATCAGAGCAACGGCTAAATATGGAAGTAGTCATGTCCACCGAGATAAGTCAGAATTTCTTCAGAATTTAATGTGACCCTGCTTCTCATGATATTCAAGACTTTGTGAGTCTCAAGGTTACAGAGAGATAAAATGATAATTCTAGAAAAAAGAAGCCAGCACTGGGTCCACTGATAATTGCCATACAATGGAAAATGGAAAGGAAAAAAACAATAAAAAGGCAAAGTGTGTGTTAATGCAAACTCTGTTTGCACCTATAATAGAACGTTTTTCCAAATGATGTATGTTTTTTTATGCATAGACTTTTTCTTTTATTTATTTGTTAAGTCTATGTAAATAGATACCCTCTGCACCGATGTCCAGGCAGACTGACTGTATGGTCAGTACCTACTGAAAATGATCTTCCAGTGCTGGGGGGTGGCCTGTGACCTGCAATAAGCAACTCTGACCAGCAGAGGTCAGTATTATATAAAATTATTATAAGTCTAAAAAATGATTGCATCTATACATAATGTCACTTAAACTTGCATTAGACTTTAATTATTTGTTTATTATAAATTTGTTTTCGAAAATAAGAGTTGACCAACATAGTATTAGTGAGACTAGCAACACACAACCATTTTGTTGGTTTGTGAATTGGGGCTGCAGCTTCGTCAAAATAGGCAAACAACCCTTTTCGCTTATAGTTAATGGTTTCCTTTACATTTTGACGTTCAACAAAGATGTAGAAGCTTAAATTAATGACAGACTTAATCAATAAGTGGAGTATCTATTTTTCAACAGGTCCACGTATGAATGAATCATCTGCCACTTGGGTAAGGAGAAGATAGCCTGCATCGTAGACTTTTACCATAAGGGCCAGACTGCCCTATATTATATCTTAATGCTTTCTTTTTAATCAGACTTCATATTTCCCAGAATTCCGTGAAAACGGAACTCCAGCGATGACACCACCACCAGCACTGTCTCCGACTGCTGAAAGAGCAATAGAGCAACACGGAGGTGGCGTGAGCTATCGGCTTTTCTCTCCGAGAGACTGTAGGCTTGGATAGTTCACCCTCAAGCACTGCGGACATCCTGAGTCGTGATCTGAAGGGGGATTTCATCTGGCTGCTTTGGGAGCTGTGGGCCTGCCACCATGGCTCTTTACGAATATGTCACACAAGAGCAACTCTCAGGTTTTGATAAGTATAAGGTAAGAATGCAGCGATATCTACCTAACACATTTTCTATCCATGACTGTCATGTTACGCCCAAGATTTGACCGCTTATCCGGCTAATGTTAGCTGTAGCTACTCCTGACCTGAGCAGTGCATTTCACTGTGTGAGAACCAGCCCATAGTAGCAACACTAGCCAGCTAACGTAATCTACCGGCATTATTCCCTGGTTAGTTTTGATGAGCATGAACTAGCAGCTTACACTTGTAGCGGTTTATATATTGCTTGAGTTCAGTTCATTCATTTCTGCTTTGAGTTCAAAAGTTTATTTGTCGCACACTCTCTTAGCAAGCCTACGCTAAAGACTCTTGAAAGCTAGTTACCCATGCCTGGTAACGTGGTCTACGCCTATGTCCTAGCTAACATTGGGGCAAATGCCGGTCCCTTATCTTCCTTACTAAGGAAGTAATGCTTATAATTAGTTGCCTGTCTGCATGACCAACCTCGTATCCGTGGTCGTAAATATGGTGTTGTTTTGTCATATCTGCTGCCCTCAGGCTGCATCTGGACTGCTAATATTAGCTGGCTAGCGAATGTTGGAAGCTTGGGATGGGCAGTGTTCCCTGAAACATACGACCCTTTGGAAGAAGAACAGTGTCTTACTTCACTCACCCAACCAGTCCTTTTTCACAACATGTACAAATCTTTTTTCCCAGTTTTGCACCCATTCGTCCAGAGTTAAAGTATCACCAGTGGTTCATTCATTAGCTGGCTACCCCCTGCCTTCAATTTAAAATGTTAGCTGAATGCATAGGTGAAGTTATAGATAGCAAACGTTTGCTTGTCAGCTTGGCTATGTATTATCGAAAAAACAGGCAGAGATACCGGTAAATATTTGGTGTTTGCTCGGACTTTAGTCATTGTACAGTATATTACCGTTATTAAACGGGGGTAGTTTGAAGTCGTAATCTTGGTGATTGACACATCTTGCTGTCTCCTTTCCCATTAGCTGCTACCGTCAAAGTGACATGGTGACATTCCGAAGCTCCCTTGACCTGACCTAAACAAGGCACGCGCACCCGCTGTGATTTTTCCCTCCAGCTATTACGCGTGCGGCTGTGCCTTGGGTGTGGTGAACTTTGACTTAATCCGCACACACCGGATTTTACTAGGGTCGCGCTCTAGGCGTAACCTTAGACAAGCCCGTAGCAATCAGTGGTCCCACACCACGGGCATTCGTCCACCGCTGGTGGAGTGAGCAGTGACGTGTCAGGAATCACCGGGGCCATCATTCATCCAGAAGAGCACTGAATAAATTGTCCCACCCTTTTTATTGACTCACTGTCTGTCTGCAGGTCATATTGTGTGCTGTTGACGACGCCCATTTGATCTGTGGAACACATGACACTGAATCTGACCTAATCAGACAAAAGTTTTCTCTATCTAGCTTTGCTGATATGATTTCAAGAGTATAATGCGAAGGTCATGCATAAAAAGACTAAACAAAATTGATGCATTGTGCATCCTTCAGTGTTCAGGAGTAACACACACACACACACACACACACACACACACACACAAAACAAACTCTTGGCATTTTATCCTGAAGGAGGCTAGCCGTGTGTGTATAATTAATGTGCAATGGCAAATGTGCCAGCTCGCAGAGCAAGTCACCCCACACAGTCTTACGTAGTCATCCCTGACCTCACGTGCTGGTGTGCATTTCGGCCAACTCGAGTTCAGCACTAGCTAACTTGGTGAGCTGCCTGTCTCAGCTCTTCTCACACCCATTCATTAACCTATAAATGCAAATACGTGCCTCAATTTTCCCTCCATCTCTCTCTTTTTCTTTCTTTCTCTCTCTCTCTCACACACACACACACACATACACACACACACACACACCAGGGATGAAAATTGGCACCAGTCAAATGTTGGTAAAATATGAAGGTAGCTAATAGATTTTGGGAAAAAAATAGGCTACAATTTACTGTTGAGTAGCTGGTGAAGTTTGCCATTTATTTGTCAGGGGCTGGTGAAGGTTTACATTTTGTAAAATTAATTTCCACCTCTGACATACACACACATCTACACACCATACAAATACACACTGTGCTGATTCCTCCAGTGGTGTCTTGACATACTCCATTCACAACCCCACTATCCACACACACACACACACACACACACACTGGAAGTTTTTGGATGTTCTCTGCAGAAATGGAAGGGCGTGGAAGTTAGACTTGTCACACTCGTCTGCCAGCAAAAACACATTTTCACTTCCATTTTCCATCTTCTTTACCATCATTACACTCTCTGTCTCTTTCTCTTTCTCTTTCTCTCTTTCTCTCTCTCTCTCTGTCGCTCTTGTGCTCACTCAATTTTTCAACTCAATTCAATTCAACAATGCTTTATTGGCATTACAAATAAGACGTATTGCTTATTGCAATAATACAAGTATGGGGTACAGGTGACACCTAGGTGTCTTTGTGTAGACATACACGGATGTACAGAACGGTATATGAGAGTCGAAAAATAGAAAATAAAAGAAAAGAACATAATGTACAGATCAGTGTACAATGTTCTATAAACAAAACACAACAGTATTTTTCCTATATAAAGATAAAATAAATAAAATATTAGGTTACGCAGGGGTGAATGCCTTCAGAAATGGAAATGTTAATAATTTATGTTTATCAAATAACAAAATCCAGTGACTGAGCAAAAGAGAAACCTAAATTAAATCGATATTTGGTGTAACCACCCTTTGACTTCAAAAGAGCATCAATTCTTCTAGGTATACTTGCATAGAGTTTTTGAAGAAACGTGGCTGGTAGCTTGCGCCAAACATGTTGAAGAACTACCGCACCTCTTCTGAGAGGATAGCCAGTTTTTCATTCATGTCTATGGTATCAAAGTTAGGGTGATATGTTTTAAAACTAAAGACAGTTCTCCTATGGCTTTATATTTATCCCAGTGGAGAAGAAAGTGCTACTCTGTCTCAATCTTCCCTGTCTGGCAGCGACCACATTCTTTCCTCTTTGGGCAGCCAGGTTTTCCGATGCCTACCTGTTTCCACTGCAGGGTTGTGGTCACTGAACCTGTCCTTGGTCAGGATTTTCCTCTACTTCGTATCTCTGACAGAGAAGAGAGAGCCTACTCTGACAATTTGTAGTCTCGCTTTAGGGCCAGACAGAAATTCATTCTGCTTTGACAGGTAGTTTGATTTCTGCAATGTTCCAGATAGTTCAGATATTTTTCTTTTGCTTGTTTGATCACACACACACACTCTCTCTCTCTCTCTCTCTCTCTCTCTCTCTCTCTCTCTCTCTCTCTCTCTCTCTCTCTCTCTCTCTCTCTCTCTCTCTCTCTCTCTCTCTCTCTCTCTCTCTCTCTCTTTCATTTCTCTTAACCTGCTGTTATGCCTGCATCATTTAGGAACAGCAGCACAGATGTTAAGTGTGTGTGTGTGTGTGTGTTTCGTGTGTGTGTGTAACTGTGTGGGCGTACAGTCTTCGAATAGTGTGATCCACAGTGGGGATGTGTGTGTGTTTGGTCCACACTGAAGGAAACTCATCAGTGGGAGGTGTTGGTATGTAGGGTTGAGTCACTTCAGCTTGCTCAACCACGCATTACTGCCTGTATGTGTGAGAGACAGCGTAGTGTACTTGGGACAGTCCTCACTAAAATATGTGTAGTAGGCATGGGCAGAATACGGGTGGGTGGGTTGGTGGGTGTGTTGCTTGGATCATTTAATACTTGCTGACATGAGACTTCTATACATAGGGCATCATTATTCAATTTCTCTAACAGGGTGCATCAGGGGTATGTGTGTGTGCGTATATGTGCGTGCATATGTGTGTGTGTGTGTATGTGAGATTCAAAACAGGCAGGGGAAGTGTAAAGGATGCAAATGTTGCATTTTTGTTGCTGCTGGTAGGGTATGTGTGTTAAAATGAGTGTGAGAGTGAGATGCATGCTGCTGTTGTTTTTACATGTGAAAATGCATGCAAAACACAGTGTGCCCCTGGGCCGATATGTTGAAGATAACATTATGTGTTTGAAAGAGAGAGCCATGTTTTGACACCTGCAAACACAGGCTGTGTGTGTGTGTGTGTGTGTGTGTGTGTGTGTGTGTGTGTGTGTGATTAAATGAGAGACAAGAGGCCCCTGCAGAGTGTGTGTGTGTGAGAGAGAGAGTGAGGCTACCCCAGGGCGACACCAGGCACAGAATCGAAGTACAAATCGTTGCGGAGTGTACACTGTATAGATTTTACGATAATCAGTTGGAAGTGGCTACGCCACATGCGAAAACTCTAAAAACAGACCCCTCTTGTAAACACAAATTCCACTCTGCAACCGTTTGCATGCCTAGTGTAGCCACAAGGTAAGAAAGAGAGTTCTAAGTACACCTCCAAACGTGTGTGTGTGAGAGAGAGTGGGTGGGTATGTGTGTGTATGGGTGTTAGTGCTTGTACATGTGGTTGTATTACAGGGATGAGACCTCCCCAGGCTGTTTATACAAGGGGCATAGAAAGAGCTCTGTGATCACCTTAAGGTGTGTGTGTGTGTGTGTGTGTGTGTGTGTGTGTGTGTGGTTGTATGAGAGAGTCTACTTCAGACTGTGTGTGTATGAGGGGCACAAGAAAGAGGTCTTTGGAAACTGTTGTGTGTGTGTGTGTGTGTGTGTGTGTGTGTGTGTGTGTGTGTGTGTGTGTGTGTGTGTGCGTCTGTGCGTGTGACGCAAGTCCCAACAAGCCCTCATTGCAACAGTTTGACTATGACACGATTCCAATGCAGTCCACCATCACAAATCCCCCTATGCCTCTACCTAACCCCAGCCCTGAGCTCAGCACAGGCCAAAAAGCATAGAGTAGAATAAATGAGTGCACCATGTCATCTCATTAAGCCTCCTGTCTCAGTCTGGTTTGCACAGACACAGCATTACTGAGGGCTTAGTGTTGTAGTTGTTGTTGTTTCAATATCCAAATGTGCTTTTTTTAGATGCTGGCCAGGGCAACATTCTTCTTTTTCCCTGAGCTGTTTTGATTTTTACGGCAGCCCATTAAAATCTACTACAACCCTCCACGTTTAGCCTATCTTATCTAGTTTAGATAACATGCTTGTGAGGGACGGCTCTTCACTTTTTTCTGGGAGAGAGTACAATGTTTGAGTTTAATAATACTAGCATGGTGGGGCAGACTCTTTTTCTTTGTGCAGTCTGGACACTGTCAATAGACATACCTTTAATTCCCAGTGGGTGGGCGCTTTGTTTGAACTTTAGTCCATTGGTTCTGCCTTCAATTTCTGTGCGCTGATTGGCTGCTTGAAAGTTTTGTCGAGGGAAGCCGAAGCCTTAGGAGAGCTCCCTAAAGGAGTATTGCCGTGAAATGGAATATTGAGCAGAGACATTTGTGATGGAGTGCCATCACTACAGTTGAAGATGTACTCTGGAGTGCCATTCCAACAAGCCTGGCTCTTTGAGGTTGTAGTCAGAGTGCACTTTGGGTACCCTGGAAACCTGGGTTCAAGGCTGATTGGGGTGACTGCTCTTGCCCTTTGCTACAGCGGTACAATAGGGCTAGCCTGCCCTGCCTATAATGATACAGCTTTTACGCTCAGTTCTCTCTCTTGCCCTTTGCCTTCCTTTGATGAGTGTCCACCATCTACTTTTTTTTTCTCAGCAGCAAAAGATGGCAGTCTTAACTGTTCTCATTGGGCATAGCTTGGTAATGACCTACCTACTGCTGTTTGTGTTAGTGACAGGCCTGGCACCTTTGAAATAAACCAGCTTGCAGCTCGCCTTTTCAGAATTAACCAAGTTCGTTTCTAGCATTGTGTTTACAGTACAATTTTACATGTCAGTGTTTTTATTATTTCAGTGTTTGCAAGCACGCTAGATTTTCGTGTTGTAGGACTTGAAGCCAGAGTATTTGTTCATGTTTTCCACTGGGGAAGGGATTAAAAGCCATGACTACTGGTGGGCTTTGGAAGTAGTGCTATAATAAGCCCTAAATCAGTTTCTCAGCAACATGTAAGCTGTTGTTGATAACATTACTACACACACACATGCTTTGCTTCGCTCCACTGCATCTGAAAGACACTTGATGACTACTGCATAAGATGACTAGTATAGCAACTTTGACCGCACTGTACAAGTTTGCAAAAGCGGGTCGCTAATCTATAGTTTGAATGAGACATACATGTAAGAATTACAATTCAGCTTCCAATCTGTAGGGCGACCGAAGAGGGAAAAGTCCTGTAGTGTTGCTTTAAGCACTGGCAAACTGTATGGAATGCTGTCCTGCGTATGATTTAAAAAAAAAAAAAAAAAAAAACATTGCAAATGCACTTCTAACACATTTTGATCTACTGCAATAAATCGCATTCTGTGCCTTCTTAACCATTAAGTGCAGTGTTGCCTGGGGCTGTTTACCTTCTACCAAGGCGTTATGGTACTTTGAAAGTACTGAATAATTTTTAAACAGCCCAAGGTCTGAGATCAGGCTGGCAGGCAGTCACAGGGACATTGCAGGCAGTGATGATAAAATGCAGATATGTACTCAGTGCTAAAGCAAAGTGTTTGCTCTCAGTGATACAGCAGCAATGAGCAGATACCCTTGGATACGCTTTCTCATTCAAAAGGGTTTTCTTACCTATCTTATCTTTTGTACATTCTTAATGAATACTAACAACCTCCAGATGTGTGCAGAATGGACTGTGGGTGGGAGGGGAGCAGCTCCCGAATGTCTTCCTTCATAGGTTTGATGACTTCAGTACTAATCTACAGTGTAGAAAATAAAAGTACAGAACAACTGTTAAATAGGAACGTGCGTCCAAAATTTTGACTGGTACTGTGTAATGTTCTCTTCTGAGGAGACCACACCGGACGCACAGTTTTTGCATAGCGTGCACTGCAACAACTGGCGTTGACTATAAACTAAGGGGAACTAAGGGGAAGTGGCCAACCCAGACCGGAGGATGCTGTGCACTATCTACCCCTGAAAAAAAGTAGACCAGTTTTCTAAAAATACTTTTTTTGCTCAACAAACAGGATGCTTGAGTTGCTACCTCAAGCCGCTTGGCAGTTAAACGTATGCATATATAGACTGAAAAGAAGGTTTGGCAGGTTCACCTGATGACCTGTTTATGCTAAGAATAGGCTTTGTGTCATAATTAGGGCTGGGTATTATCTAGGACATGGTGATTCGATACGCTTTTCGATACAGGGCTCACGATACTATACGATTTTCGATACAGTGCCATTCAATTTGATTCCGATACCGATACATATTACTTCACAATTATTACTCAATGTCATTCGCTCATTCACTTCTTTGTGCAAAAGAATACAATATGGCTACTGAACAAAGTACATTTACTGAATTTTGGTTTAGAATCAGTAGTGCATATCTCTGTGCAGTAGCTACTGGGGGTTGTAATATCGATATTATTAGCCAGAATATCAATATTATATCGTTTTTTAAAAATATCGATATATATCGCTGTATCGATTTTTGTTTTTTAGCACAGCAGTAGTCATAATGGGGTATAAACATCACGTCCTCTTGTCCGGCCTGTTTTGTGTCACTTGTACTTGTCTGACCTATGTGTTGTCCCCTGCTTTCCTGTGTTCTGTGTCTGCAGTACAGTGCCGTGGACACCAACCCACTGTCCGTATACATCATGCACCCGTTCTGGAACTCCGTCGTCAAGGTGAGCAGCACTGCACATCACTGTGACATCACATAGGTGTCTATGACGATCACAGATGTCCTTGTTTACGCCGTGTCTTAACTGCATGCAACGCGTCCGACTGTAGCGTCAATCTATCTCCCTCTGTCCACACTAAAACTGTTGTATTTGCCTTATTGCCATAACACTCAACCTCTTCATTTCAACCAGTTGTCTAACCTCCTTTAATGTTTTGAAGGCAAGTGACAAAAAATGAAAACAGAAACAGTGCGATTGACCAAAGTGCTGTCGCACTGCTTGGCATGGCATTGAGTTAGGACATTCCATTCAAATGTATAAGTAAACAAACTGATGTTGTCTGCAACATGCTGTCACATCGCTTGCAATAAGGACACAGTTGTTGAGTTGAACACAAAAACACAATTCAGAAGCCTTTTGTGAGATTCTAAGCGTTGGTGGAGTGGACATGGGAACTCTGCCAGCCCCAAGTCCAAAGTTCAGGAGGCTTGAGTGTTTCTGTGTGTTGTTGGTAAGATCGGTCATTTTCCTACTGACGCTGTTACATGGTCAAATGGAAAAACAGAATGCAGAAGCATTTGTGACATTTCAACCCAGTCACCACACGGGGGGCAGAGGTGGTTTCAGAGAGTACACTGCAACAGTAGATTACACTATAATTAATCGGAAGTGGCTACACCAGACGCAAAAGTGCTGCATGCATTTATCTGTCTATAAATGCAAGGAACGTCTGTTTGTCATCTGTCTGTTTGATGCACAACTCTCAAACCATTAATTCCACTGAGCTCAAATTTGGTCTTGCTAATATCGCGAGTGAGTGCAGTGGCAAGTTTCACCTTGATATATCGCCATCGTAAGATTAGGCCGATTTATAAAAGATGCACATCTGTGAGCACAAAGCAAGGCAGAAGTGTTCTCTTAAAGTGGCGAAGACACCTTTTCTTTAAAAGGGCAAGGACAACTTCAGGTCTACATGTTATTTTGTAAATCCTGTACCAAGGATGGCAGGTCTATTATGACTTTTCCCAATTAATTGATAGCATCATTAGATGAATGACTAGAACGACTAAAATGGAAATATTTGGGAAAAAAATATCGGTTCATAAATGCATATTTTTCTTCTAAAATCAGCAGCTTATGTCAGCCATTGGCTGACAGTGACTCAGTGAAAATATAAGTATTGCCATCAGCCATGAAAAAAAACATATTAGTTAAACTCTTGTAAGCTTTGTTGAGTTAACGTGTGAACTCTGCTGACCCCAAGTTGCAAAACACAGGATGTGTTTGTGTTTTTGTGTGTCGGTAGGATACCTAATTTTTATGTTGACAAGACATGGGCTTTTTCTGTGAAGTTACTCTTCAACCAGCTTGAAAA
>CM050219.1:21530000-21545000 GCA_027475355.1 Coilia nasus
ACTCCGTGCACTAGTGTACTGGTTATCATTTAAGGATTTTGTATATCACACACACACACACACACACACACACACACACACATTCCCTGTTCTAGCTGTCATTAGGGAGGTGTGTATATCTAACGCACACACACACTCACTCAGTCACTCACTCACACACACTCACTCACTCACTCACTCACTCACTCACACACACTCACTCACTCACTCAAACTCACCAACATATCTGTATGTGCAAGTTGAATGTCCAGTACTTTGTGGCCTTGTGGGGTGGTGGAAGCTCTCTCTCTCTCTCTCTCTCTCTCTCTCTCTCTCTCTCTCTCTCTCTCTCTCTCTCTCTCTCTCTCTCTCTCTCTCTCTCTCTCTCTCTCTCTCTCTCTCTCTCTCTCTCTCTCTCTCTCTCTCTCTCTCTCTCTCTCTCTCTCTCTCTTTCTCTCTCTCTCTCTCTCTCTCTCTCTCTCTCTCTCTCGGGGTGTGTGCTTTTGATTCACCATTAACCTCACGCTCGACCCACAGGTGGCCCTGATGTCAGTGTACACACACACACACACACACACACACACACACACACACACACCATGCAAACACCATTCTTCAGTTCATTTCATGTGGCCAGTGGGATTCTTGCTGTGTGCAGACACCCCACACACCAGACATTGGGTTGGTAGTGTATTATTTTTCTACATGGGACACTGAAACCCTAAGAGCTCTGTCTGCATTGCAGCTTACAAATGAATTTCTAAACAAATGCTTTTAAAATGGATAAAGGTTCTTGTTCCTCCCACGCAACTGAAAGACTGTTGGCTCCACCTAAACTAGCCCACAGTGTAACAGTCTCAAGCTCTACATCAGCCAATGACAGCCAGTAACAGTAACCACAGGTTAAGCCCTGTTCTCTCTCTCTCTCTCTCTCTCTCTCTCTCTCTCTCTCTCAAAAACACTCGATAATGGGTATCAATGTTTGAGCTGACTACTGAACATAGGTTTCTGGGCTTTATTTTTCCATCTCATTTATTTGAAAAAAGTATTTTCCTTTCACGTCGGTGGTGATGTGTCCGCATGCCGGTTTTCTATAGTTGTTTTTTTTTTTTTCTTTAAATTCTTTTCCAATTTTGGTCTTGTCGGCCCAATGTTGGTGCTTCCTTTTTATGCTTTTTGTTATTAACTGGTGGGCTTTTGTTGAGGTTTATCTGCGCTGAAATGAAGAGTGCGCTTCAAACCCTGTCCAGGAGAGAGCGCACTCTGAGTCCTTAAAGGCGGGAGCCATAGCAGGATGGCGCCGTATTTGAAACCCGAATAAAACCCGCTGGTGCCCCCTAGGGGAGTCCCAAATGACTCGCACGTCACCTGTGAAGGGCGCTGTATGCGGTCATTATTGTGTAGCCTTTGACACTTTGTATGTGTTATGGGTTTAGTGCGAGCTATTTGGGACCCTCCGCTGGTGGTCTTATTTTTTTCTTGCTTTCTTTCTTTCTTTTATTTTTTCTTTCTTTTCTTTTGCACTTGCTTGGTGTTTAGCTTCATTGTAAGTTTTGCTTCGCCTGTTCCTGACGCTTGTTTTTTTTTGTTTGTGTAAAAATAAGAATTTAGTTTTTTTTGTATGTTTTGTTTTTTATGTGTTAATTATGAAAGGCTGTGTGTGAGCAAGTGAGTGGTGTGAGTTGACATGTGAAAGCTTTCATGAACGGTTCAGAGTGATCTGTGTTTCAGAACACACACACACACCCCAGCCAATATTCCGTTTTTCCAACTCTTACACAAACCTTAGTTTCGCTAGGGTTTTCACAGACCACCCCCTACACATGCATACACACACACACACACACACACATCTACGTACACACACCTGAACTGCTCTCCTCTGAGCCTTTCTTTTCAGTGGCACTTCAATCCCTGTTGCCATAACAGCCTCTGTCCACTGCGAGAGTGTGTGTTTGTGTTCGTGTATGCATGTGTATGGGTGTTTATTTAGTCTATAAAATAGGCTACTGTATTCTCTTTTTTTAAGTTTGACTTGCTTCAAATCCAAATGACCTTATTTTCTCACTGACCTCATTTTACAAAGTATTGTTTTTGACCACAACAATAATTCATGTCCATACTGAAACTTCTAGAATTATTTTCTAGACAAGTACGTGCGACACCATTAGTTGAACTTCAGCGCTTTATTTGTTTAAAAGTGTACAGTATAAATGCGGTTTTCCAGTAATAAAATATTTATCTGTGACCATTCAGAAGAGGTCGCCGTGTATTTGATGCCCTTGCCTACGTAATGGAACTATTCTTGACACCACTCGTAATCTGATACCCAGTAATGGCGCTGTAACGTGTGTACTATGTGATGTCTCTGAACGAATATTATTGCTGATGTTATGTTGATGTGTAATGGAGGATTTGTGACATTTGTGTGTGTCTGGGAAAAGAGCAATCCGCAAGGCGTTTCATTTTTTTTACTCCTCTGCTCGCCACAGACAGGAGAGGATGAGCACAGTTCTGCCTCTGATCGCAAGGGGGCAGTAGTACACCGCGTAGCCTACAAGTGATTGAATTGTACAATGAGACGACGCGGATTGACCGTGTTTAGGTTGTAGAACAAGGGCAGGAGTAACTGACAAAAATGATTTATTTTAACTTTAAGTATTGATCTTAAATGTAAATTAGTGAGACTGTTTTCCAGTAGAGCTTATTTAACTATAGGCTACTCATTCTCTCTTGTCTGGTCAGTTGAAGGACGCCAGGAAAAACGTCGAAAGAGACGTCTGTCTGTATGGGAGATTCTTTACTGTACCAGGTGCAAACTCTGAATGTGAACGGTTATAGCCTGTTTTTTGTCACCGCGTATGCTCTTTTTTCTGTCTCTTTCCCTTCACTTTTCGTGTTTAATCAGTGGCGTATGTCGAGAAAGATTGTTGTGTTTTTTTAATTTAAAGATTCTTGTATAATGATGTTGCAATGCTTCGTTGTAACTGGTAAAACGGCAACTGTGAATCCGTACAATCATTTGATATTGTTTAAAAAAAAAAAAAAACGTATCTGACATGGGAGTGTAGCCGTCGGCCTCTTAACCACTATCGCCCAAATAAATGTAGCCTAGAGTGTGGCATACTGGAATACACATACCGGATTACATAACATGGACTACACAGAATATCTGAATTATCTACCTACTGTAACATTTAAATAAATGGACCTACTCTACAATCTGAGTTATTTGGTGTTCTGGTTTTCTTTTTTGTTAAAAAAGAAAATTATATTTTGCAAGAGAGTAATTTAAATAAATTGACTTGTGGGTTGGCAAATCTGAAATGTAATGGTGAAACTAATGCAGCCGACTGCTGATAAAAGGATTGCATTGTAAAAGACCACTGTTATATTTGTAGGCGGCAAACTTCTAAGGCTATGGATACAATTTCTAAGGCTATGGATAATTGCATTTCTGAGTTTTATCAACCTGCGGGTATTAAAAAATGTCAAGTAAATAAACAGTATGCAACTAAATCACTCAATGTCCACCCAAAAGGAATTGGTCTTTATCTGAAAATGTAGGCTACCTATTATAAGTTAACGAATTATAGGCAACAATAATAGCAAAAAAAAAAAAACATACTCGTCTGGGGTTTTTATGTTTTAAATTTTTGCTATTGTTTTTCACCCAACATTTCGCTTCGTCTTTGTGGGCATGCGGGCGACCTGCAGTCTCATTCCAGCACAGTGCTCTGGCCGTGAATCATGCGGACGGAGGGCGCTGAAGCGGAGGCGTTCTCATACAGATGTCTCATTAGGACGCACGCAGCCCACATCTACACCCCCCCCCCCCCTCCCCATCTTTCTTTTGCTCTCTCCCTCTTTCTTTTTTCGCTCTCTCTCTCTCTCTCGCTCTCTCTCTCTCTCTCTCTCTCTCTCTCTCTCTCTCTCTCTCTCTCAGGAAGCCCATTCCGAATGGGACATTCTCTCTCAATCCCACCAAACTAAATTCGTTGCCAAAAAATAAAACAATGCGGTGACATTGGAGTTTGTTTTTTAGCAGCATGAAATTTCGATGCTAACACTTTTTTTAAAATCTCATAAATTCTTAAAAGATAATCATGCCATGCTCTCCCTCTCGGCTCGGGAAGAATGAATTCAAATAATGCTGGCAGGGACATTTATCCACCCCTTCAACATGCTGCACAATGTCTAACCCTCTAGGCCTGCATTGTAGTAAACGTTTGTCGACAAATTGTTGCGTAGCTGTGACCTATAAAACAGCATGGACAAAAGAGTGTTTATGTAGAAATTCAAAATTACCTGGAGCCTTGATAATAATACGAGATGGTTAACCTTTTGAATCTGTAATTTTATATAGCCTATAGGCTACCATCCAAAACCCGGTGGCCAGGTGAATAGCCTATTGGCGATGGTGGCAGGCTTTCATGTTATGTGTTGAATGCCTTGATTTTTATGGGTGCGTATCAGTTACAGTAATCTTCATTAGTAATTGATTTGTTTTGTCTTCTCGCCTGCACGGATTCTCTTACCTGACGCCAGCCGTGTTTTTATTTGCCGTAAGGAGCAGCGACGCCTGTTCAAATAGCGAACAACATGTTGGACAAGTAGACTATCAGCTTCTGCTCCGCGAGCAACGCGCTCCGTCGGTCTTTGAGTCCAAATCCGGCACTACACTAGATGACCTGGCGTATCACGGATAATCTGTTTTTGTATTAAGTAGTCCTGAAGTAAATGGACAAGGGTATAGCTATTTATTGTTAAAACGTTTGTTTATGTCTCAACGGCACTTTTAGGCACACAGATTTCTTGCATAAACTGTGACTGGGCCTTCAGTTCTTCAAGTTCAACTCTGTAACTGATCTGCCTGCCCATTTCGAAGTTCACGTCATGCTGGAGACGCGTACAAGCGCCGGTTTTTACTGAATTAGGTGGTGTTGATCTTAAACTGACAGTTAATCGCAGATGGCATGAATTAAACAGGACCTGTGTCAGTCTAGTGTTCCCAGCGCGTCGCCGTTTTGTGCGCGCATGACCCGGTGCCTCGGCCCTGGGCCCCAGTACCGCCGTGCCGTGCGCCGCGGGAGAGCGCGCTCAATAATGCATGAGCGTCATTAGAAACCAGAGAGGCCCCGTTAGTCCGCCGTTATTTCCTGAGAAATGTGAGTCCGAGCGAGGTGATGACAAAGGCCACCGTCGCGCACCTCACATTTCAGCCGCTATCTGCGTGGAGACAGCGGGGAAGGAATGCAGAGAGCTCCGTGTGAGGTCTGTGGTGTCAACCTGACAATACATTTTCGCTAATCAGACCTGGAAATATCCGTCTACTCCCTGGCAAGGCGTTTGGCCCCGACATACCGGGATTTTTCCTGCAACATTGCCTTCCGGGCGCCGCTATTACTGGCTCTACTTGACCCCACAGTTTGGGGCCTCATTATTTATTGAGACTAGGATTAACGTCGCGAGCATCACTGCCGCTCGCGATACACCGATAGGCGCGGGGTTAATAAAGGCTCAAACATCGCGACCCTGTAGTGCTGAAACAATGGAGTCTTTGGAAAAACACCTTCTGTATCTGATAGCAAGCTTGTAGAGCGTTTTGTTCACCGAAAAGGAAAACATTGAGGTCATGGTTACGCCCCTGTCACCAGATAAACTGCTTTTTCCTAGATAAAGTACACCGAGTCATACTTTGTAAATACCTTTGGGAAATATCATTTCCCCATTTCACTCTGCTCAGCTCTAGAATGAGATTTTTTATTAGGTATTATTCGTTGTAGACAGACAAGATAAGAGGTAAAATAAGTCTTCCAGCCTCATTTTGAGAAACGTTATTTCACAAAACTGTCCTCCCTAGCTGTTCTGTCCCCACCTTGCATAAAACAGAACATTTTATATTAATGGTTAATCCAACGTACTTACCAGAAGAATGTCTTGCAAAAAGGCAGGTATGGGCTTGCCCCAGTCCTGCGCCCAATAAGCGGCTAATGACATGGCTGCTGAAGTTTGCGCGCATGCAGGCGGGTAATCAGTAACTGTTCTAACGTTCTATAGTTCACAGCGGGTGACTATGCGTATACCGCAATGAGACAGGGCGGATGGGGTATCTGTGTGCTGCTGGACATTCATATTTAGATTTTATTCGTTTATTTGGGAGCGACAAAACCCTGCAATTTATTACAGTGGTCAAAAGATTATGATAACTCCAAGACGTGTGCTATGAAACCAAGAGATGAAAGGAGACAATGTAATACATCACACTGATGGATAGACGGGTTCACCAAAACGTATAATGACCAGATAGGCCATTAAGTGGAGAGTGAGTTTTGACGATGTTGAAAAAGCATTTTCTATCTTACCCAAATAACCTACAGACAGCTGTCAACTTTTCGAGCTCAGGTCAAATGGGTGACTTTTGTTGAAGGACTTTGTCTTTCAATACTGTGGTTTTCCTGGGATTTGGACGTCGACCAACCCTTCCATTTATTAACCGAGGAGAAAATGAAATACACTCGGAAAAAAGGCAAAAAAGAAGGGAGGGAAAAAAATGAGGCGTGTGGCTTTCCGTTTTGGCCCGCGAGTAAAAATAACACGCATAATAAAAAATAATACGGGTAATGATAGGTTAGCTGCGCGGGGACTCGTGTGAGGAAGAGCGCATGTTAATAGAAAGGAAAGTTCAGGCGCGGGATGAGGGCAGACGGGGTTGCTCTCTGTCAAGATTTCAGACTAAAAATGAGTTGTCACTGGTAAAGTTCAAATTTACAGCTCACCCACATGCCATTTTATTCGTCTTCCTCTTATTACAAGGCAAACTCTCCCTCTGTAATATTCTCCATACTAGCGGGTTGTTTGTGGTCCACTGGTTCACAAAAAATGATCATGCAGATTTGGCTAAATAACTGTAATCTTCAAACACCACAACTGAGGGAGAGAACAAAACCCCTGAAGTGCAAAGTCTAGAGTTCACCCACTTGACACCTTGCTCTTTCGCCTTTGCCTTCCTCTTGGCAATCCTCTCTACACTGCTTGTGTGTGTGTGTGGTTCTGTTCATGTAAACAAACAGAGAGAGAGAGAGAGAGAGAGAGAGAGAGAGAGAGACTCGTTATTGAGTTCTATGTGATGATTAAATAAATTCACAGTCCTAGTGAGAATAACAGATTGGTTTAAGCCTTCCACTGAAGACTTTGACTAAAGAAGACAAAAACCAAGGGTAAACAGTCTTTTTGTGTGTGTACTGAGGACTGTGTACTAAGGACCATGTAGGCTACATACAAAGGTAAAAGTCACCCTTATCCATCCATCCCATCTCTTATCCCTTAAATCCATTTGATCTCATCCCTAACTTTTTCACACGCTACTAACGAGTTATCTTTTACAAATACAACCTTAGTCATGCTGACAGCCCTGAGACATACATGGACAATTCCACCAAAAAGTGGACAAAATATGAAAATAATATGATAATATGAACATGTGGAATGGCCCATATGCATTGCTGGTGCATGATATGAGTTTACGTAAAACTGTATAACGGTATTTCCGTATAACGGTAAATCTGCTGAGGCCTGAGGTAAACAATGGGAAGTAATCTAAGTGAGAATAAGAGGGGTGTTTGTGTGAAGGCTCTGGTTGTGTTTTTTGGGGGGGGGTTGCTGACCTGGGGACTAAGCTAAGTCCTGTGGCCACCAGCACTGTGGAAAAGGTTTCAGTGTCAGCCATTCACTTCTGTTTGGGGTCAGCTAATTACAGGAAAGTTTGAATGGAAGAAGTCGGACAAGGGCAGTGGGGTAACACGAGGCAACAACGGCCCACTACACAGCCCTTTTCCAGAAGAACTGGCTGCATCATGGGTAACACAGACTTCAACACCAAGAGGGAGAAGTGTTGTAGGATTCTCAAACATCTGATGCAAAAAAAGAAAGGCAGAAAAGGATATTTTTGTGTTTGTATTTTGCCTTCCTCAGGTTCAAGTGTGGGTGACACATTTGGGTGATCCCCTGTACAAATTCTACAGCGACTGTAAGTAAAAATAAACATTTAAAGCAACACTAAGTAGTCTTCGTCTTCGGTCGCCCTACAGGTTGGAATCCAAATTGTGTCTCATAGAGAACTACAGAGAAACAGCCCGCTCCTCCAAACTTACTTAGTGCGGTTATAGCCCATGGAGGGCGGGAAAATTAATTCACAAGTGCCTTTCACCTAGTTACAAGTTGATGAACCACAAACAAATTTGGAAACATTATTTTAAGGTTGAAAAACTACTTAGTGTTGCTTTAAAGTCAAATTAAATATATGGTTGAAGTTCAAGTTAGGGATTAGGTTTTCATATTCACTTGACACACACACACACACACACACACACACACACACACACACACACACACACACACACACACACACACACACACACACAATCATCCACACCTTGTGGTCTTTCTGATGTGTATCTATCAAAACACATGGCGTGTGTGGCATGGATGGCTAGTTAACAGTGCATGTCTCTGTCAGGTGGTTATTGTTGTGGAACGTAGTTCTCAAAGCCATGTGGACGTGGCTAAACTACGCTATGTAGCTTGGTGCTAGCTGCCAAAGTGTAGGCCTATTGTGTGTGACGAAGGTGACCCATAGCTCACGTCTGCAGGAGTAGCGGGCAGAGATATGAGATGAGCCTGTTGGACTGCACCCAATTCAATCTCTCAGCACCTTACACACACACACACACACACACACACACACACACACACACACTCATCTTTGTGACACACACACACACACTTTTCTCTCAGATGTGCTCGCTCATTCACTTGAAAACACACACACACACATACACACACACACACCCTATCACACGCACAGGTGGTATACTGTTGCTAAATTATTGAACATTAGCTCAGCGCCTGTGTGGCAGAAAAGATTCTTTTCCCTGTGCATAATTCAACACACACACACACACACACACACACACACACACACACACACACAGTGCCAGGGAGGATTATGGAGAGACATGATACATAGCCATAGCCAGCTCCTCAGCCCTGTTCCCACTCATATCAATGGGCAGAGCCAGGATTAATAAGAGCCCTCACTTTTCACACTCAAGTGGCGCTGAACTTGTACTTAGAGGGTCATTTCAGCCCACAGTGTAATGGCCTCATCATCTGTCTGGGCAACTGCTTATGAGACCTTGCATATGAAGAGTTAGTTCATGTAACTATCATTTCATATGGGTGTTTTATTATCTGTGTATAAACTTAATAAAAACAACCGCAATTTGATTCATACAATTTACAACAAAACAAAAATGTCTGTTAACTGTTCTGGGTACATGTTATCTCACTGTCCTTGTTACAATGTAACAAAGTGTGTAATGATATGTGTGTTACAGTTAGTGTTAACTACGTATAGTGCAAGTATACTATTACACTAGATGTTTTGTATCAGAGATCTCCATTACCTAATGTAGTGTGGGGGCAGAGTCACTGATTATCTTGCTTAGGTAGACAAACATCCATATGTGTTTCTGGTAGCAAACATGGTAAGTGGTGGCTCATGTTGTATGTCCTAAGAATAGTCTTAAATATGTAGTAAGAGTACTCTTATATAAGTAAGAATAGTCTTAAATATGAGGTGTTTTTGAATGATCGATGATTGAAAGGTCAAACCCAAAGCCTCCTGAATGCAGGGCAGGAACCATGCCACCTGGCATTCCACTTGCATAATAAACTTTTCTCCAAACTGCTTTAGACCGCAAAAGTAAATATATGAAAAAACTCTGTTGTAGAACTTTCTTATTTTATTGTGGTATTAAACATAAAAAATGAAATGCTTTGAAATGTAAAGTTGTACAAAAAAGAATCTGTCCCTTAAAAGAATGTGTTTGGTATGAGAGTGCCTAAGCACCTCTTCCTAGCACCAGAGTCCCATCATCCCATCATGGCCTTGCCTGAGGCCTGGATTCCCCCCAAAACTAGTTTTCATTTGACTGTACTGTGCAGAGAATACTGTGTGTGTGTGTGTGTGTGTGTGTGTGAGTGAGTCTGTGAGTCTGTGAGTGAGTGAGTGTTTGCATTGAGTGTGTATGTGCATGGTGTGTGTGTGTGTGTGTGTGTGTGTGTGTGTGTGTGTGTGTCTGTGTGTGTGTCTGTGTCTGTGTGTGTGTGTTTGGTGTGAGTGGTAGAGGCGGAAACCCCATCCCTTGGCACAACAAGGGTACGTGTATCTGAGGTGATGCATCACCATGGCAACCATTCAAAGACTGCGGACAAGTGAGACTTTGAATGAGCTCTGATCGACTACACAGACCCTCCTGAACAAGTGCTACATAAAGGACCTGAGAGAGAGAAGGAGGTAGTGATAGGGTAAAGAAGGAGAGAGGAGAAGATAAGAAAGAAAGAAAGAAAGAAAGAAAGAAAGAAAAGAAAGAAAGAAAGAAAAAGACCAATTAAGAAAGGAAGACAGGAGACAGACCGGGGGAGAAGTTACAGAGGAAAGGCGAGAGGGATGGATGTGGTAAAGGAGAGTGAGAGCGATAGAGTGATAGTAAAAATGACAAACGGAAGTCTGAGGGAGTGATAGAGAGGCCGTCATAGGAGAGAGAAGGGATGCCAACAGATCATGGCTGTTTGAAATAGGATGAACATTTTCCCCTTCCTGACTATTCCCTTCTCTCTCTCTCCCTTTCTCAACCTCTCATTCTCTCTCTCTCTTTCTCCCTCCCTCTCTCAAACTCTCTTGTCTCTCTTTCTCCCAATACTCTCTCTCTTACTCCATCAGTCTTAGTCTCTGTCCTTGAATATCACTTTGTCTCTCTCTCTCTTTTTTTTTTTCACCATTTCTCCATCCGTCATTCTAAGTGCAAATCTGAAATGTTTGCTCCTTCACTCGTGCAGTGCACGAGTACATCAGCCAGTGCAACTGATACACAATTAGCTGTGGCCTAGTGGTTCGAGAGTTGGTCTTGGGATCGGAGGGTCACAGGTTCAAATCCCGTCTCAGTAGGATGAATGGAGGTGGGGGAGTAAACAACCAGCGCTCCTCTGCACCCTCATCCTTGGCTGAAATTCCCTTGAGCAAGGCATCTAAACCCACAATGCACCAGGCACTGTAACTGAAAGCCTGTATGTAAATAACAGGATAAGAGCGTCAGTTAAGTGTAATGTAGTAATATAGGAGTATGTATGAAAAAGTGAACAATCTGGAAAGTGCTTTAGTTTCTCTCTCTCCTAATTTCATGCCCCTCTCCCCCTCTCTTCATCTCTCTCTCCTTCCTTCCTTCCTTCCTTCTCTCTCTTTCTCTCTCTCTCTCTCTGTTTTGTCCCCCTCCCACCTCTCTATCTCTCCTACTCTCTTCCTCTCTCCCTCAGTCCTTTTCTTTCTCTCTCCCTCTCTCTCTCTCCTTCCCATCTCGCTCTCTCTCCCTCCCTCTCTCTCCCTCCTTATCTCTCTCTCTCTCCCTCTCTCTCCTTCCCTCTCTCTCCCTCTCTTTCTCTCTCAGCTGAAGTCCATGCGCAGTAGTTCGCTCTTCTTGTTGGCTTTGTTGTGGAAGGCGGGGGGCAGCATGGGCAGGTTCAGTTCGCCCACCCTCCTCTGGAGGGAGCCCCTCAGCTGCACCGAGTTCCTCCTGGCCCCGTCGCCCGTGGTTACCAACCTCCCCCCTCCCCCTACCCCTCCACCTCCACTTCCTCCTCCTCCCCCTCCTCCTCCTCGGCCCTCCCCCACTCCTCCACCGCCGCTCCCCTTCTTGTCCTTGGCGTGCCGCAGGCTCTTGACCACCAGGGCCTGCTGCCGTTGGCTGGCAAATGCCGGCGGCTTGGCGCCGTTCACCAGGAAAGGGGAGGAGCTCGGCCCCGGGGCCACGCCCCCTCCCCGTGCAAACCCCACCCATGTCATCTTCCGTGGGACGCCATCCTTCAGCGGCCCCGTGTGTCGCAGACGGGGGAGGGGTGAGGCTTGCGAGGCTGCTGTTCCACTGCTGCCATTGGTTGCGGTGGTGGTGGTCTCCATGGTGCTGAAGAGGCGGGCTGGGGGCGTGGTCTTCTCCTCAATGGCCAATAGCAGGTCCTTGAAGCGCTGCCCCGCCCTGCTCTCCAGGTGCATTCTGGGAGACATCATGAAGGCCTTGTCCGAGTAGAAGGTTTGGAGCTTCTCCAGCTTCTCGTCGCCATAGCGCTGGTGGGGCTGAGGCTCCTCCCCCGAGCAGCTGTCCGAATGGGAGGGGCGGAGCATGCCGGGGCGGGATTGCTTGACAGACAGCGGCGACGGCTCTTTGGTGGCGTCCGTTGCTATGGGCATGTCACAGGGGGAGGAGTCACAGAGATTGGATCCAGAGCCCTCCCTGCATGAACACTTGGGTGGAGAGACTTACACACACACACACACACATACAGACACAGACAACGACACAGACATATGACCAAACAAAGAAACCTACAACCATACTGTGTGTGTGTGTGTGTGTGTGTGTGTGTGTGTGTGTGTGTGTGTGTGTGTGTGTGTGTGTGTGTGTTTGTTTGTGTCTGTGAGTATGTGTACATTTCTCATATGTATTTTACAATTCATGTTCTCTATGTGTCAAAAGTTTTTCTATTTTCCTGCACTCTATACTGTACTTTCCCAACACGATTGTCCTTTAAAAGACAATGACAATAAAGTGTTCATTTGGATGAATGAATTGAATGGCTTTTCCTCTTTCTCTCTCTTCTTACCTCCAGGAAAGATCAGCTCTCTGGTCTCCAGGGTGATGGCAATCTCCTCATCCGCAATCCCATCCACTGAGGGCAGGGACGGTGAAGCCGCTCGCTGCTCTGTGCTCGCTTGCTTTTCCCTGGCCACTTCTTCACCCCTCTTCCTGCCACTCAGGGTCTCCCTCTCCTGTGATTGGCTCCTTGGAACCTTGCCGGACTGCCGGGCACTCCTCCCATTGGCTGGCTCAGTCTGGGGAGGGTCCACGTTGTTGTGTGCTCCATTGCGCTCCTGAATCCAATTGCAGAATTGCAGGATTTTATGATTTTCTCAGGTTTTCAAAGGGAACTACTAAGCCTAGCTAATAAGCCAAGATTCCAAAATATTCCCCTAAATCACTAAATAGCTGTTTTTGAAGAAGCAGTGGTATTGGTAGGCTATTAGTGTTAGTACTGGTATGGGTACTGTTATTTGTAGTGGGTCAGAGTAAGTTGTAGTAGTAATAGTTGTAGTACTAGTCATAGAAAATAATTTTTAGTAGTGGTAGAGTACCCATAGTACCAATATGTGTTAGTATTATTGTTCTGTCAGTAGTACTTGTGCATATATCTGCCGTGTGTTACTAATGTCACCTGCTGCTGGCTCTTTGGTGGGATGTTGGTCTTCTCTCTGTTCAGATTCTTGCTGGGCAAACTCCATATACTGGTCTCTGCTCTCTGCAGAGGGGTGGGGGTGAGGGAGAGGCAAAAGCTGTATGTTTGTGAATGCTTCACTATCCCCATGTGTGTATTTACTGTAGGTGTGTGTTTGGTCCACATGTGTGTATTAAGTTATTTAGTTGGTTCATGTGTGTCTTTTAATTTTACTGCACATCTTCTGGAGGATTTAGTATTTCAGTATAAATTCAGTATTTAATTGCCCTATGTTTGTTTGTGTGTTTGTGTGTAGTTGTGTGTGAGTGTGTGTGTATTTCTTCATACAATGTTGTCTCTACGTGTGTATGTCTGTGTGTGCAGGCGTGTGTGTGTGTGTGTGTGTGTGTGTGTGTCTGTGTTCTTGTGCACCTTCATGGCTTTAGTTCCTCTCTGCTCCCGCTGCAGTCTCTTGAACAGCAGGTGGTAGGACGCCATGATGGCCGAGGGCTTGTTGCTGATGACAGTGTGTATGACATCAGACAGGCCGTACCCCAGAGACTCCGTCATGTAGTTCAGAATGGAGTTGTTCAGCTCCTCGGGCCGTAACCTAGGAAACAACACAATGCTCTTGAACTCCTATGAACATCTTTGAGATGTAGAACTCCCATGAACCCCTTAAATACGGTAGCCGAGGAGTGCCACAGCACAACACAAATACAAAAGTCCACAACACAAATGCAAAAGCCCACAACACGAATGCAAAAACCTACAACACGAACGCAAAACTCCACAACACAACGGAACTTATTCCACAACGGAAGCTAGTACCGACTACTACGAAAATACATTTCTGTCAGGACCATTTAAGTCAAGAAACACAGGAGAAAATACCAATTGAAATGGTTTTTATTAAAAGTTGGGGACAGCAGCATTGTTAGGGAATTCTCACCCAATTTAGGGCAGGGAGAGAACTATTCCCCCATGAACAGAGCAGGCAACATGACAAGAGTACAGGACATGCCATGTGACACGACAAGGTGGAGCAGGCGAGGAAGCGGGCAGCTAAGAAGCGAGCAGCATACGATTGAGGAAACCGGGTAGCTTTTAAAAGGCGTGTGGTTTGAGCATAGCCAACCAGAAGCAAGAGGTGATCAACTGGGTAGATCAGCTGATGTAATTCAGCGGCAGGGGAAAGTGCGTAGCTCTTGACTACCATGGCCTGGCCAGAACTACGCTCACGCTTGATGTATTTAATTCGCCCCATGTTTGTCGACCTGGCTCTCTCGTATTGTAAAACCGGGGAGCATACATTTACATAGCGATTTTGCAAAGCCATAGCCATTACTGCTATAATACTGGGGTGTATTCTAATATCATATAGAAATATAGCACTATTTTCAAACTTTAGAATAGAATAGTAGAATGGTATATCTCTGCCACTACCAAAGCGTTATTGTACCTACCTAGTATTCCGCTGTCTGTACGTTCAGAAAATTTCTTAAATTGGAGGACTAGAAAGACTTAGTTAGAAGTCAAATTAAGTCAAGTTAATTGGGAAGTATTAGGAGCTATATTAGGATGACTAGCTATATTAGTACCACTATGGCAAGGAGATGTTGTCCAGTTACATGAGTTTCCGTTATAGAATGAGTTCCGTTATGTTGTTGTGGGGTTTTGCGTTCGTGTTGTGGG
>CM050219.1:21562500-21565000 GCA_027475355.1 Coilia nasus
CACATATCATGAGCATTATTGACACTTCATTTCATTTTATGACTATTGTCATTCGTTTTTTTCCAATGTCTCCACCTAAAAAAACTCAACATTACAAAAACTGAAGGACACTTAATGACAACAGTCATAAACAAGAATGAAATGTCATTAATGTTAATAATATCTGCCATGTTTATAACATGCTCATGTCACTCTTATGTAGACACCTTTAAATAAAGTGTTACTCACTACCTGTTATTTTATAGTGACAAAATTACATTATGTAAGGACAACACTAGTATATGATATTACATATTATTATACAGGTTGTACCACTGTACCTAATTGGGTAGATACACTGTTAGTTCAACATAGTAAAATAAAGTGTTACTGACACTACTTGTCTCAGTCTAGGTGTGTGTGTACACGTATGCACGTGTCTGTGTGTGAATGTGTGCACTTGCTGGTCTATGTATATGTACTGCACATCTGTATGTACCTGTGTGTGTGTACTTCCATCTGTATCTTTATATATATATATATATATATATATATATATATATATATATATATATATATATATGTGTGTGTGTGTGTGTTTGTGTGTGTGTGTGTGTGTGTGTGTGTGTGTGTGTATTTATGTACTTGTATACGTATGTGTAGATGTGTGTGTGAGTACTTGCACCTGCATATGTGTTTATATCTGTGTTTGTGTGTGTGTGTACCTAAATCTCACTTTATAATTGTGTTTGCATGTGTGTGTGTGTGTGTGTATGTGTGTGTGTGTGTGTGTGTGTGTGTGTGTGTGTGTGTGTGTGTGTGTGTGTATGGGCATGTGTGTACACACCTTCTCTCCCGTGCTGATGTGCAGCCCCTCCATGACCTTGGCGAAGGAGCCCTTGTTGATCATCTTGCCCACCAGGTAGCTGCCCACGCGCTTGGTGTGGGGGAAGTTCTTCACCAGCTCCCGCGGGACCTTCCCCAGGCAGGGGGCCAACGCCGCCCGCTCCCTCCCCGGCTCAGGGGCCTCCCATCCGGGCTTGCCCTGCCCCGGCTCCCCCGGGTCCCCCGGGTCCCCCGGGTCACCCGCCACCCCCTCCGGGGCTGACTTCACTGCTGCCGGCATGGCTCCGCTCTGGCCAGGCGGGGGCTTGGCCAGCCTGGGGGAAGGAGGAAGAGGAGGAGGAGGAAGAGGAGGAGGAGAGGAGGGGGAGGAAGGAGGTGCGGCATGTGTAGAGTCCGAGGGGGAGTCCTGAGAAGGCTGCTTGTCCGTCACTTCTGCTTTTTGTTGCTGTGTACACTCACACTCTTTCACACACTCGTTTTTTCTCTCCTCTGATGTGGTCACTTGTTTCTTTCTAAAGTCCGAAGGCATGTCCCGAGAAGCCAGCCCATCCGTCACTTTCACCCTGTCAGTCTGTCGGAGTCTTTCACTTTCTCTCTTCTTCGGTGCGCTGACTTCCTGTCGTCTTCCTTTCGTCCGAGGGTGTCCGGAGAAGAGAAGGCTACCACCTCTGTCTGTCACCTCTGCTCTGTAGTTCACACTCGTTCACATTATCACTCCTTTACTCACTTGCGGTATTCCCTTTCTTCCTCTCTTCTTCCATTCCTGGGGTAAGTCCAGAGAGGGTTGCTCCTCTTGTTCTTCGTCACCTCTGCTCTTTAATTCAAACTCTTTCGCGTTTTTCACTCCTTCAATTCAGTGTCTCTTTTCTCAATTCTTGTTCTTGAAGTCCAGGGGGAGTGAGCCCAAACAGTCCACCTGTCCTTCAGTTTTGAGACTGCTCCTTCGTTCCCGCTTGCTCTCTCACTCGTTCACTCATTTACTCAATCGTTCCCTCTCTTCCTGTCCTCTTCATCTGGTGTGGGACGGAGAGTCCTTCTTGCTGACACTCTGAGGCTGCTTGTGTGTGTGTGTGTGTGTGTGTGTGTGTGTGTGTGTGTGTGTGTGCATGTGTGTGTGTGTGTGTGTGTGTGTGGCTGGATGCTGTGGCTGTTAGGGTTCCGGCGAAACATTCACCACCAGTCCATCGCCATCGCCAGTGTCATCTGATGGCTTCAGCTCTCAGGTGTGTGTGTGTGTGTGTGTGTGAGAATGCTTTCTCTCTCCCTCTCTCTCTCTCTCTCTCCCTCTCTCTCTCTGTCTCTCCTCCTCTCTCTCTTTCCCCCTCTCTCTCTCTCTCTCTCTCTCTCCCTCTCTCTCTCTGTTTCTCTCTCTGTCTCTCTCTCTCTCTCTCTTTCTCTCTCCCATTGGTGGATAATTAACCGTATCTGGTCTCAGGTTTGTGTCGTGAGGCTCACGAAGCGAGGACATCCAACACCGTAATCACCCTCCCCCCTCACACACACACACACACACACACACACACACACACACACACACACACACACACACACACTCCTGATACACCTTACAGACACGCACACACATACACTCCCCACACACCTCACAGATACTCTCTCTCGCACAGACACACACACACCACACACACACACACACTACCCGTCTATCTCCTATCTT
>CM050219.1:21585000-21587500 GCA_027475355.1 Coilia nasus
TTATGTACAGTAGGTACTTCATGTGACTGTGTGGGTGGGTACCTGTGTGTGTGTGTGTGTGTGTGTGTGTGTGTCTAAGAATGTGTGTGTGTGTGTGTGTGTGTGTGTGTGTCTAAGAATGTGTGTGTGTGTATGTATTTATGTACAGTAGGTACTTCATGTGACTGTGTGTACTTCATGTGACTGTGTGGGTGGGTACCTGTGTGTGTGTGTGTGTGTGTGTGTGCATGTGTGTGTGTGTTTGTGTGTGTGAGTGGGTAGGTGTGTGTGTGTTTGTGTGTGTGAGTGGGTAGGTGTGTGTGTGTTTGTGTGTGTGAGTGGGGGTGTGTGTGTTTGTGTGTGTGAGTGGGTAGGTGTGTGTGTGTTTGTGTGTGTGAGTGGGTAGGTGTGTGTGTGTTTGTGTGTGTGAGTGAGTAGGTGTGTGTGTTTATATGTCTGCAGTGCATGTATGTGTATGCATATAAGTGTTCATGCCTGTACTTGTGTGTGTGTGTTTGTGTGTGTGTGTGTGTGTGTGTGTGTGTGTGTGTGTGTGTGTGTGTGTGTGCAACATGGCGGCCGGAGCACACGCCACACCCCTTTTTGAACCACACACACCCGCCATGACTGCCGGTGATAACACAGTCTCAGTTTGAGGGAGAGTCTGGTCTTAATTTTTGCAGAGTTGTGTGTTATTTTCATTTGGATGTTAAAGTGGCCCCCCACCTTACAGTAATGGCAGTCAACTCAGGTCCTCGCTACAAAAGCACTTCAGTTCATCCTTCTGAATCACATTTACTACCATGTTGAATTACTTGTGTGTGTTTGCATACAAGGATTTACTGGAGGATAAACTGAGTTTACCCACCTCTCAAATTTCATAAAACGAGTTTATTCACCTGTCAATCAACCTATAGTAGAATGTACAGTATGTACCAAACAAAATTTGTAACATTCCAGAATCATCTATATATCACCAGTGTCATCTATATGTGCACTAGAGACCATTACCTTTTTAAAACATCTTGGGCTCTATTTTCACGATCATATGCGCATTGTCTAAAGTCTGTTGCGCAAGTTGCTTTGGGGGCGTTCCCGAGACAATATGCTATTTTGATGACGGGAAAAGTGAACATTGCGCCTGGCGCATGGTTCAAAAGGGTTGGTCCTAAGTTACCTAATTAATCATAGGTGTGTTCGGGGCATAACATGCAATAAACCAATCAGAGTTTATACTCTCATTCCCTTTAAAAGCCAGCCGCGCTTTGTCCCTTTGGTTATAAACAATGTGTGTTCCCTTTGGTTATGAACAATTTGTGTATGTTTATTACAAAAACTGATTGCTCAATAAATGTGCATTATTGCAAAATATGTGTGTTTATGTTGTTGCACTTAGTAAATAATCAGATTCGTAGTCGTATGCAATTGGACATCTTTTTGGAGCTTGAAGATGTTTTAAGCCCTGTTGTTGGCATGATGTATGTGTTAATAACCATGCCTTTAGTGGATAGCTATCATCCCCTAACAGCTACTCATCAAGAGGGGGATCCCTCTCGTTATATCCCAAAGCGTTGTGCGCCCATAAAATAGCTTTTCAGCAATGCGCAACTGACGACAGACCAGGGTTTTGTTGGTCACTGGCGGATTTAATTTTTGTGTCCTTATAATAGCATCTGGCACGCTTTGCGCCAGACCACACCTCTTCTTTTCGCTGACACACCTGTGATGGCGCAGTGTCATCTGCTATCTAGACAACGTGATTTTTTGCCTGAAAAAATGAACGGTGCGCTGGCAAAGAATAGTAATGACCCCATGCGCACGTCGCGAATGCACAGTGCGCCGCGGCATGATAGTGTTTCATTGTGCATCCACCTCACCATGATCGCCAAATTCATAGTTTACACACCTCTGATTTTACCACTACACCCGTGATTGTATATACTTGTGTGTGTGTGTGAGCTGTGATCAGATCGTGTGTGTTCATGTGTGTATACGAAGTTATACAAGCTTATGTGTTGCATGTGTGCCAATATCAGCTGGTAGACTTTTTTCATCTTTATGTTGTGAAACAACATCTAAACAACAACATAAAATTGCAGTGTGTGTGTCCTGTCTGTGTGTGTGTGCCCTGTGTGTGTGTGGGTGTGTGTATATGTGTGTGTGTGTGTGTGTGTGTGTGTTTGTGTGTGTATGTGTATGTATGCTTGTGTGTGTTTGTGTGTGTGTGTGTGTGTGTGAGTGTTTGTGTGTGGGTATGTATGCTTGTGTGTGTGTGTGTGTGTGTGTGTGTAACAGAGCTCATTTTCCCTCTCCCACGTCCACTCTGCATTGTGTGGAAATGATGGATGCTACCACCGACCCGGCTTTTGAACTCTTATTGCTGTGAAGTAGACAAAGCAAACAAAACAAGACCAAATCGGCCACGGAACAAGCCAGGCACATCACAGCTCCTCTGCCTCCGAATATTCGCAAAAGAGCGCCAGCAATTTCATGTTTCACACTAGTGAAATCATTTTATGAA
>CM050219.1:21602500-21625000 GCA_027475355.1 Coilia nasus
CTGAGGAATCACAGTGAGAAGAGATATGAGAGAGCGAGAGAGAGAGAGGGCGAAAGAGAAAGATATGGAGAAAATAAAGCAAGAAAAAAGAATATAAAAAACAGCAGTAATGAGTGTAGTTTAGTGGTTTTGCCAGCTGTGGGTAACAAGAATATTCCAGAAACAATCAAGTTGATGATGGCAGGGTGTTAGTCTAAAGGGGCCCCTGCGGAGGAAAACCATCAATACGGATCCTCCTCCGATGACGCACGGGGAGATGGAACGACGAAGTCAGGGGAAATGACCATGAATCAGGTCACAGGTGGGTACGTTATGAGAATGGTCCTGTGGCGAATAATGGCCATCGTGGCAAAATAAAAGGGCAAGACTCATTGTCATGATTCAGGAGACATGACTGGATGACTCAGCACCTTTGTTCTTTTACTCCCAGAAATTAAAGTTACGATCAGTCGACGCTTGTGAATTTTACGTTTTGTTTGTGTTTATGTTTAAAGATCTTAGCAGACACTTTTATCACACGTAGCTGGTTTTAGATCAAATAAATCATGCGAGAGAGGTAGCTCACCGCTATCGCCAGTGCTCTCACAGAAACTCTACACACTTCACAGGGCAACAGACTTCCACCACGTTGATGGTTTCTGTCCAAACAAGAAAACATTACTGCTTACAGCAGTCTTATCTCTTACCTTGTGGAGATAAATAAGAGCTTATACAGTTTGGATCTGTCTCTCCTAAAACCTCCTAAGGAGAAGAAGAACATTTTACAGACTATTTTAAGATCTTCAGTTGAACTTAGATTGGAGTTTGGATTTGAGCTTCACTGAACACTGTTTCTTAGGAGTTTAATTGAAGAGGCCAGATCTTACTGAATTCAGACGCATTTCCCCCCGACACCCATTAGGAGAAAAAGATAAAAATCTGTATAATATAAGATCTTTTTTGTTTCTGAAATATAAAATTAAAACACTTCTAAGAAGCAATATTTTTTAACCCCCTGGGTGATACTCAGAGTCTGGGCTACTAAGGGAATAGAGAGAGAGAGTAGAGAGCTAGTGGATCAACAGGAAAACGAGAATCGTTGAAAGTTATAAAAAGTGTTATACTGTATGTGTCTGGCTAAGGAGAGGGATGATCTGAAACCAGTTTGTAGTGTGTATAACACTCTGGCCAGTAAAAACACAATGAAAACTCAAAACACAATGTCAATGTGTTAGTGGGAAAAAACATTGCGTAAACAAGTGCAAAGTAACTTGTGTTTGTCCACCCCCCCTCCACATTGGACACCTCGGGACACCCCAAAAAAAAAAAAAAAAAACATGACTAATTTTATTAGGAAAGAGTGGACCAAGGCTGTTTTGTAATTTAAAAGGTGTGTAAATAGCATTCATGTGTGTTTGCCCACCACCTGCGTATGCGAAAGTCATCAAGGGCACAAATAAAGTGTCTTCCCATTATTCTTCCTTCTAACTGTGAAAGCTATCAGGGTAGAAAGGCTGACACCCCCCCCCCCCCGGACATGACTTTCAAAGCACTGCTGTTGTAATCAGTGGTTATGCTAACTCACTAGCATCATGCTGTTGTAATCAGAGCGGCTATGCTAACTCGCTACATTGTCTCATCTCCTGTCGGACGCTTTTATCTCGATGCTTCCCGCGTGGAGCTGAGGGCCTCCGGGTTCTCGCCTCTGCCAAACCGGACACTGGTGGACAGCCAGTGGACGGTCTCTGGCTCCGAGAGGAACGTTTCCTCGAGTTCTCGGAATTAGGACAAGCGGCGCCGTACGGTCAGCATGGGACAAACTGGCAACGTTTGTCGTCCCTTTTTCTGATTTTTTTGTAATTCCCTCTCCGGCTCTGTCTCTTTCTCATTCTGTCTCACTTTGTCACTTCCTCACCCAGCCCCCCCCCCCCCCCCTTTCCCAGTTCCTGTTCCTTCACAGCTACAGGCAACTACAGGCCTCTAATCTTAAACCTGAGCCATCATCTTGGAAATGTTCATAGAAAAGACTGTGTGTGTGTGTGTGTGTGTGTGTGGTTATATATGTGTGTATGGGTGATGGTGGATCGTGGTGTTATGTATGTCTGTGTGGGTGTGTGTAAGAGAGAAAGACAGAGAGAGAGAGAGAGAGAGAGAGAGAGAGAGAGAGAGGAGGAGAGAGAAAGCAAAAAAAGAGAAAGAGAGACAGAAGAAAGAATGTGTAAAAGAACGAGGGGAACATGTTTCACATTGGTTGTTTTTGTTGCATGTTGATTGGTTATGACTTTCAAAATACTTATTGGAAGAGATCGGATAAATCTTCATACAGACTTACAAATGCACACACACACACACAGGCAACCACTCAGCCATACACAAAACACACAAAACACACAGACATTCACAGACACACACACACACACATAGACACACACACACACACACACACAAACACACGCAAAACATACACACACGGAAACATGCAGATAACACACACAGACACACACACACACGCGCACACACACACACAAAACATACACACACAGAAACATGCAGATAACATAATGGCACTTCCAGCACAAGCAACTTAACCACCGTCAGATGCACGAGTGCACGCTGGTAAATGAGGTCTGCGTAGAAATCTAAACAACAATAACAAAAACATAAACACCGTAAATCAGAGCCACATGGCGCTCCGGGGGGATCCCAGCACACATAAAGTCACTGATGACAGCATCAGCAAGAAAAGCAAATACCTACAATCCTCCTGTTATGGTTTGGTGGTGAATAAAATGAAGTGGAGGGCTCGAATCAGCTTAACAGTATTTGAAATGTTTACTGTTGGTTATTACAACCTGTGTCACATTGAATTGCTCGGTGATGTATCACAACATATACATGTTATCAACAGCAAAACCATAACTGGAAGGATGGAGGACTCCATTTCCACCCCCACCTACTCATACTACTCTGCCATACAAAGCCAAAAGGCAGTAACTACACGTTTTGTCAAAACTGAGTTTAGACTGGAAATTGACTTTATAACACCTCTTTTCTCTTGTGACTACATATCTTGCTTCTTCTTATTAAGGGAATACATAAAAGCATCGCCACTATTATACTACAACACGTTGGACTGGGCAGTATGACAACTTTGAAACAATTTTTCTCAGTTTCAGTGTCCGCGTTAGTTACTGCACTTTGCCTTCGTAGGGCTTTACTGTATACTAGCATTGTACAACCCATGTACTGCTCTACATGCTTGCTCACCATGCTTGCCCTCCAAGACTAAAATAAACTAAAATAATCTGCACTGCTTCAAAAATAACTGGTGTGCACACTCCAAACATACTGTACAGTACAGCAAGAGCATCACACATGCAATACTTAGGCAATATAACACAAGTGAGAGTGGAGTTGGTTGTGGATATCGCCACGGCTGTGGTTCGGCCACAGGCACAAAGCCGAAGGCTGATTACACGTTGAGTACGCGTTATAATACAAGTTGATTTGGACATTCCTCTTTATTGCGCAGCCGCTGAGACATAGTTGTCGTCGTTGTTCACAGTCCTATAGGCCTAGTGCACAGCTGCTGTTTTGCAGTCTTGTTAAAGTCTGCCATAGCTTATAAATTTGCTCGATTTATTTTTTTTCGCTTTTCTCTCTGGCTTGTTTATGAACTAGATGAAATGGAATGTTGGTGTAAAGTTTTAACAGTTACGTTGTATCTTTGGCAGAGTGATTACTAGCTGTGAAGAGTCACACGTTGTTTGTTGGGGGGATATCTCCACTCCTAGTGACGCATGGGAATGTGTCTCGTCCAATCAGAAATTCATAAATAGTTCGACCCGACCTAACTGTTGTGTAATACAGGACAACACACAAGCACTTCTTTCAACCCCTGCCATTTGGAAGTAACTGTGGAATCAGCATACTTTTTGATAAATAACCAAAAACTAAATGTGGAATTGGTATGCTTTCTGTTGAACAGTATACACAAGGGGATGAGTGTAATTGTTGGGTTCTTTCATGAGTATACTAAAAAGTATACTAAACGTGGAATTGCTGACTAAATGGGTTTGAGGTAGTCATTGTTATACAAAGCTTCTGGCAGGGGCTGCTTCAGATAGAGCTTGTCGGGCCTCCGGTCTCTTCCTGTTATGACCAGCTGCAAAACCACATGATTTACGATAGCGGCTATCACACACGAGGCACAGCAAGGCACTCTGGGATAGCTGATGAAAACTCAGGCTGAACTGCAGCCTCCGACCGCAAACCAGGAGAACTGGGCCGCCAGGGCTGTTTTTACAGTGGGGCTTTCGATAGAGACCTGCTCTCGCATCCAGCAGACTGATTTATGAAATAATTACAGAACAAAGGCAGGGAGAGAGAGAGAGAGAGAGAGAGAGAGAGAGAGAGACAGACAGAGAGAGAAAGACAGAGAGAGAAACAGAGACAGAGGTAGACAGACAGACAGAGGTAGACAGACAAATATTCAGATTCAGACTGAGAGAAAGTGAGTGTAAGACAGACAGAATAAGATGGACAGGCAGGCAAAGTGAGAGAGAGGAAGAGAGAGACAGAAAGATAGAAAGGGAGTTTAAGAGAGAACTCAAGAATGAGAGAAGGGCCTATTATGAGGCTGTCCACAGCTTCCTGGAAAGATGAATTATGCCGGAGCCTAATCCAGATTACTGGCCAACCGGTGCGGCCTTAGAAGACTTGACACCAACTCCGCGGATGAATCGGGTTTCCTAGGAAAACACGACCCGGGCAGTCGAGCCTGACCACAATCTCCGTGGGAGGATTCGCCCTTCAGCCAAAAACAAGATAACAACTTTTAAATTCAGTCTCACTACCCGGCGCTGAGGCTGAGGCTGAGGTGGTTAAGACAACGCACCGAGCAGTACTTCACACTGTCATTCGTTTATTGCAAGACAGTCATGGAAAATACACATTTGTGATTGGCTGGCAAGTGTGACACCACTTTTTGTATCAATCAGTTGATCTTATTCTTTATCTCCCTCAACAATGGAATTGTCTTTTCTGATTGGATGAGGTGGGAATTAACTGTGTATAACTGGCTACCTTTGAAGTAGATCTCAGAAATTTGAATCACCGTTCCATATCAACACGCTTATGAATTGTAATCATGACAACTCTAGAAGCCAAATTAGTTGGCTACTAGCCAAATTCATGGTTAAGTGACTATTCTACGATCTACTTTTTTTTAACAGATGCTATAGTAACAAGTCAACCATTTATATTGGTAGTTCATGCATACACCACACTAAGGCCAGGGGTGATTTAATGAACCCCAGGGGGCCAGTGGTCGCAAGAGGCCAGGCCAAATTGCCCCACCCGACCCCACACACACATCGCCATGTACCAGGTGGCATAGTGTACATAAGTGAGGCAAAACCCCCCAGTAAAGGGTGCTAGGGTCCAGGTCAAATTAACAGTCCCATCCTTCCCTATCCAAGGGTAGCATACGTTAAAAAAATGACTTCTTAACCAACCAATTAAGAGTGGCTGGATGGATGGACAGGTTGGGGGGACAAGCGGGACTCGATTCTTTAATCCGTCCCTGGCTAAGGTCTCCCAGCCCCCGTGACAGACATGGTGCATGCTCACTGCCATGCAGCGGGCCTTAAACGCTTTTTAAATGCAGTGTAACACGACCAGCCGAGAGCCTTTTGCCCACTCGTATTTATAGCCGCCATACTGTCACAGCGCATTTTGATCACGGGGATACGAGCTTGTCTTTTCAGTCAGGCCGCATTATCTTGGCAGGGCTATCTCAATGAGGCCTTTCATAGGCTGTGTGTGTATATGTGTGTGTGTGTTTGTGTGTGTGAGCGTATGTGTGTTTGTGTGTGTGTCTGTTGTCTGTTGCTTTTAAGTGAGTGCTTGACAGGCATTTTCCTCTTGTAAGGATATTTGCAGGCATACAGCGATTTAGTCAAGCTGGCACAAGGCGATGGAAAAACATGTGTGTGTGTGTGTGTGTGTGTGTGTGTGTGTGTGTGTGTGTGTGTGTGTGTGTGTGTGTGTGAGAGAGAGAGAGTGAATGTGTATGTGTGTCTGTGTGAATGTCACAAAAGCAAGTAGGAGGAGGAAGCCAGTGTAGGTGTGTGTATGTATGTATGTCCGTGTGTCTGCACATGCGTGTGTATGTGACAGAGACAGAGACAAATAAAATTGCCGTGTGTGTGTGTGTGTGTGTGAATCGTCCATACACCGATCACAGATATAAATTACAGTGGACACGACAGGCCAAACCGCCCCCGTTTTTTAACGATAGCACTTTTATTTGGGTCAAGTCCGACACGATCCGTTTGTTGACACAAATATGAATCTGGCTATCCAGTGTGTTTTGGTAAATTACAAACAGACCTCCTATAGGCCAACGCTTTCCCAGGGCAAAACCCAGACACAGAAACAGCTTTAGTGGAATTACATGCAATTTACCGAAAAGTCCAGCCCTGTCATACACTGCATGCATGAGTAATAACAATGTAATTAACAGCAAATCCAGCGTGCCTGTGTAATATCGCTGTTATTAGCCTTGACGAGGTGTTAGGAGACTAAACACAACTCACACTCAATTATGTGCTGCAGGGGATTAGTGGGGAAAGATAACAAACAAGAGAGAAACAAACTGGGTTCTCAGAGAGACAGCCTTCTTCTCCACACACACACACAGACACACACACACACACACACACACACACACCATACACACACACACACACACACACACACCACACACACACACAAACACACACACACACACGCACACACACACACGCACGCACACACACCATACACACACACACACGCACGCACACACACCATACACACACACACACACACACACACACACACACACATGCATAGAGACACCTTGCTGTGTCTTACAGACAGAGAGAAAGTAAGAACTTACGTGTAAGAGGTAGTGTTGGTTTGTGTGTGTGTGTGCGCGTGTGTGTGTTTGTGTTCGTGTGTGTGTTTGGTAAACATCTCCAGACTTCTGACGTGACGATAAGACTAATGAGGGATTAAATCACTCAAAACTAGATCAGAGGGATTTCACAGAGGAATTAACAAATCAAACACACACACACACACACACACACACACACACACACACACACACACACACAAACAAACACAGAGCACAGACACACACTCTCTCACACACAACCATGCTGACACATTCAAACACCTGTATTGATGATCAGTTCACTATTGCACTGCAGTCACTCACACTCACGCAACATCATCCACTGCCACAATGACAGACAGACACATGTGCGCGCACGCACACACACACACACACACACACACACTCTCTCGCACACACACACCCTTGGAGTGAGAAAAACAGCTCTTTTAATACTGCATATTTGGTGTTCTTTTGTTCTTGACCTCGTTAAAAAAAGTCAGAACATTTGGGTTTGGCTCGACCCGACAAACAAAAACCCCCGTCCCATCGCCCGCTGACATCAAAGTGTGTGGGGGTAATTAAGCAAGGTTTGCCCCCTAGGACCCCCTGACCCCTGGGCCACCCCGGGGACAGACTGGGACACACACTGTGTGTGTGTGTGCATGTGTGTGTGTGGTTGTGTGTGTATATGGTCATGTATTTCGATAGGAAAACTAGAACTAGAACTAGTCTGCGCACAGTTAAGCAGTCTTCAGTTAGACATGAATAGCAGTCAAGAGTCAACGAAAGGTCCTCAAAGGCACAGAAAAACAAATATGTGTGTGTGTGATGGGTGGGTGTGGACCAGAGGAATCCGCTGTCTCAAGATGATGACCTCACTTCCTCGTAACCTTACTAACATTGGTACTTACTGATCTACAACCCAGGCCAACACCATCACCAGCACCCATACACACACCATACACATGCCATTGACTTTGAATGGGCCAATCCAATGTTTGGAGGTCAAATATTTTTGTATAATGACTGCTGAAAAAGTATAATGACCGCTGTCAATGGCAATGGGTTTTGTACTTCTTTCGAGATTATTCCGCAAGTAGTCCATTCACTTATCGTAACGGAATATCAACAATAAGCTGCAACAAGTTATTTAACAGCTGGACATGCTGCTACACACATACAAACACACACATAGCACCTCCCCCTGCACCTCTCCTCCCTCCCATACACACACACACACACACACACACACTTAGGGAGATTTGGAGGTGAATATCCAGAAGTAAGGTCTTTGACAAAACATTTCAAACTAGCTCCACAAAGACCTCCTTCCCAGGCCTGTTTGTGGTAACTCTCTGCTGTGAGAAAAGTTAAATTGAGGTATTTCATTTCTCTCATCATGTTATCAGGTGGTGATACATACCTGGGCCCCTACTGACAAAGTATGGAAGTGACAGACAGTGGCCTCATCCCTTCTCAGTGGTGGAGTCATCTCGTACTGTCCTTTGGACTTTTTGAAACACGATTCGTAAAATGCGATACTCTGCTCTGCTTGGCAAGTCTATGTTGCCATAAAGGGTCCGCATTCTCAGCCCTGTGCGTCAGTGTGCTAACATTCACACGGGTAAGGAACATTAGCATCTTTACAGCTGTATTAGAACGTTTTGGTCCCTTTGTTCTCACTAGCTAATTACTGTACCTGAAGGGAATGGTTACACCTTGCAAACACCAACAACAACTGCACAGCTGTCACTGATAAAAGTTGACTAGCGTGCTAACTGGTATCTTTTAGTGATGTACTTGCAAATGTTGTGCTTGTATCTTGTGAAGACCACCAACAAGACCAAGGTGTTACAAGACCATCAATTAAATAAATGGATCCACATAATACAGTATAATGAGCCAAGAGAGACGGTGATATGTAAAATAAAAAGTTCTTTTATTGAAACAGTGATTTTTTGTTAAACAAGGAAAATAGAGCTGTATACGAAATGAAATGAATAAAAAAAAAACAACATACAGCAAAGAAAATCCTTTGAATTATTAACTCCGGAAAAGAAAAGTTCTGCCTCCTGTTCGGAAACAAAAGACAAGGAACTGGTAAGTCTTCCGGGGCCTTCTGCTGTAACTGAACCTAAACTAAAATGAAGTGAAAACCCATCACCAACAGTGCCAACTCAACGAATAAACGAACAACCAAATAAACACAAATCTAGACCCATACGGGCCAGAAAGATGTAGCAAAAATCATAACTAAGGCAACAAAGTGCTGCCAAGAGCAACACATGGGAGCGTGCCACGCTGTACGCTGCTGGGTTGAGAAAGGGATGGTGAAAGAAGAAGAGAGGAGGCCGTTATGTCACAACCGGGGAGTGTTATATAAGCAAGGTCCAGCCCCACAGAACACCGCTATAGGGGGGACAGCAGAAACAACAGCGAAAGAATGCAGCAGCAGCCTTAAAGACAGAAAAATACCACAAAGGAGTAACATTAGACTATGAGGTTTACCTGGGACCACCACCAACAGAGTATTTTATTCATAGGTTGTTCATAGGGTTGTTATGTATGGGATAATGGACGAAACGGTGTTCGTATATCATAAAGTTAATACACGTTCGAGGTGATAATGTGGCCACAATGTGAGGCAGAGTGGCCATTACACCACAAAGTGCATTAACTTTCTGATATCAAAACACTGTGAAGTCCATTATCCTGCATATACCATGGTTACCACGTTTGTCTGATGTTCATTTCAGGTAATAATTTAATAATTATTCATTTATCAGGTAATAGTTTTAATTGCTAAAACAAACTTATTTGTAGAACTACTTCTGTCCGCCAAAAGATGTGTCTTTTCATAACTTACTGGACAAACTGCCATTACTAATTTCAAACTGCAGGTTGCTATGGCCAAGACCCAGTCGTTAGCTCCATGTCTTTGGTTGTCAAGCTAGCTATTACAATGTTCTGTTAAGCCTTGCTTAGAGAGTCCAAATGCAGAGTGACAGCACTTAAAAGTCGATCTCAGTGGCATGTAACATTTTGCAACTCTGTGTTCTTCTATCTGCTTGTCATTGGCCAATGCTGTCACGTCTTTACCGTTTATTTACAGTTCACTATGAACTTGGTCCATTGAAGCAGGGACTACTTCATAGTTGTGCGTATATAGAAAATTAAGCACCGTTCTAAAGGACGCATCACAATGTGAAATTGAAGGAAGCCGTGGTATAAATGACATTATTACACGGCTCTTCATAATGCTGATGAACATCCCATTGACTTTGAATGGGCCAATCCAATGTTTGGAGGTCAAATATTTTTGTATAATGACCGCTGAAAATGTATAATGACCGCTGTCAATGACAATGGGTTTTGTGCTTCTTTCAGATTATTCCGCAAGTAGTCCATTCACTTATCGTAACGGAATATCAACAATAAGCTGCAACAAGTTATTTAGCAGCTGGACATGCTGCTACCCAACACATCAACATCCTATTTCCTCGATGAACTATCTTTCAGCGGATGCCATGAATCAACAGCATATTTAACATATGACATTGTTAGAAGTGTCTAACTCGCTATTATGATTTTTTGGCAAGTAGCCATAGCATAAGTCGACTCCGCTTTGCATGGGGTTCCTGTATCACTATGTGCATTTCTGCATTTCTACCAATCTGCAGCAATGCATTCCTATTGTAAACTTGTATTCCATATTCCCGACACATATTCCATAGTTCTTGCTAAAAAAAAGTTCCTATGCCAGGCAGGGGAAACAAGCAAAACAGCAACTTTTTGACCCCGGTGTGGCCGCTGCGTGTTAATGTGCCGCCATCTTGGATTAAATTTATGTGGGGGCTTATTCCACGAGAGTGACTGCCTCACAGAACATTATCCCTTATGTATGCTTGTGTATGTGTCCCCCACATGTTCATAGCACTACAGTTGTTAAATGTACTATTTTAAAAAACACACCCTGGGAGTGTCACGCTCTCACCTGTTGCACGGCCAGTCACTCGCCCTGCTCACTCTGGCTCTACAATCTCCTACTCAAACTCCCCGGTCTACTGATTTCCCCCATCATCCAATCCAATTCCTCAATCATCCAATCACCTTTCTGCCACTCACCAGCACCTGCAGCTCATCTCCTGTTCCCTTTAAAAACCCCTCTCACCCAGTACTCTCTGTCTGGCCTCTTCAACGGAGACTTACTTACTCCTACACATGGACTCCTTGTTTCTCCTGCGCTGTGTGTTTGTTGCCTCTAGTACCAGGTCGTCGAACTCTTGTTGAAAGTTTGTTTTTTCTTAGTTGCACTTTTTCCGTTGGACGTTTTTCCTCCTGAGAGACTGGAACCTTTCCGTTGGATTCCGATTATATTCCACTTCTGATCTTCTGAGCGTTGACTTTAGTTTTGTCTCATTTGTTCAGCCCCTGTTCACGTTTTCATATTAAACAACCTGACTTACTTCTAATTACCTGTTTCCCGAGTCTGTGTGCCCTGACAGGGAGATGGCTGTTGCTCTTGAAGCTGCATGATGATTGGCTGATATAGAACATCCTGTAGTTCACAGCATCATGTTTGTCTCCCACCTACACAGCCACACACACACATGCACTCACATTGCTGTCATAGTGGGAGGTACACTTGGCTGACGTGACTAAAGTGCATTGGAGTACTATCACCTCAGATGGCATCTCTAACCGCTCATCAACATGAGGAGCCCCATAGCAGCATGACAGTGCTCGTGCCAAAGAGTGTGTGCGTGTGTGTGTGTGTGTGTGTGTGTGTGTGTGTGCATGTGTGTGCATGTGCATGTGTGTGGGTGTGTTGTACTTGTGTACATCTGTAAGTGTGTGTGTGCATATGTGTGTGTGTGTGTGTGTGTGTGTGTGTGTATGTGTGTGCATGTGCATGTGTGTGGGTGTGTTGTACTTGTGTACATCTGTAAGTGTGTGTGTGTGTGTGCATATGTGTGTGTGTGTGTGTGTGTGCGTGTGTGTGTGTGCGTGTGTGTGTGTGTGTGCCAGCTGTACCAGGCTGGGCCACATGGTACTATTAAAGAGCTCTAATGTGGCAGTGGTTTCATGGTGGTTGGCACTGCACAGCGGGCCATGGAACACAGAGGGGTATAGCAGATGAGGAGAAGGGGAGAGAGAGGGACAGAGAGATAGAGAAAGAGAGAAGGAAGGAGAGAGGGGGAAGAGGAGGGGGGGAGAAAGAGAGATAGAGAGAAAAAGGAGAGATGGGAATCAGAGAGGGGAAAGAGAAAGAGAGATAGAGAGAAAGAAGGAGAGATGGGAAGAGGATAGAGAGAGGGGAAGAGAAGAGGAAAGAGGGAGAGAAATAGAGAGAGAGATGGAGAGATGGGAAGAAGAGAGGCTAAAGAGAAAGAGAGATAGAGAGAAAGATGGGGAGATGGGAAGAGGAGAGGGGAAAAGAGAGAGAGAGACGAAGAGAAAGAAGGAGAGATTGCAAGAGGACAGAGATAGGGGGAGAGATAGAGAGAAAGAAGGAGAGATCGGAAGAGAGCAGAGAGAGGGAGAGAGAGGGAGATATATAGAGAGAAAGAATGAGAGGGCAAGAGGAGAGAGGGAAAGAAAGAGAGAGCTAGAGAGAAAGAAGGAGAGATGGCAAGAGAACAGAGATGGGGGAGAGAGAGGGAGAGAGATAGAGATGGAGAGGAAGAAGGAGAGATGGGAAGAGGAGAGAGGAAAAGAGAGAGAGAGATGGAGAGAAAGAAGTAGAGATGGCAAGAGGACAGAGATAGGGGGGGAGAGAGGGAGAGAGATGGAGAGAAAGAAGGAGAGGGCAAGAGGAGAGAGGGAAAGAAAGAGAGAGCTAGAGAGAAAGAAGGAGAGATTGCAAGAGGACAGAGATGGGGGAGAGAGAGGGAGAGAGATAGAGAGAAAGAAGGAGAGGGCAAGAGGAGAGAGGGAAAGAAAGAGAGAGCTAGAGAGAAAGAAGTAGAGATTGCAAGAGGACAGAGATAGGGGGGAAAAGAGCAAGAAAGTGTGAAGAGTAAAAGAAAAAAAGGAGGAAACGAAGGGGAGGGAGGGAGAGAGGGAGAGAGGGAGAGAAACGGGTTATAGAAGGAGAACAGGCGGGAAAGGCAGAACAGCGAAAGACAGAGAAAGAGAGAAAGAAACAGGAAGAGAGAGCATAAGAGAGAGAGAGAGAGGAAGGAATCAGTCTGATGAAGATATGAAAATGTTGGAGAGCGAAGCGAAAAGAAGAGAGTGAGAGAGAGAGAGAGAGAGAGAGAGAGAGAGAGAGAGAAAGAGCGAAGGAATAAAGAGAAAAAAGAAGATTGAGACAGGGAACGACAAGCAGTAAGACAAAAGAATGGGAAACTGGATACTGTCAACTGCTCGTGAGCCAGGCCATAAAATATGAAAAAACAATATTTTTCTCATATAATCTTCCTGTGTCATATGACACGCATACCCCCCTCTTCTCTCTCTCTCTCTCTCTCTCCCTCCCTCTCTCTCTTTCTCTCTCTCAGCTGGAATTGGCAGGCCCAGTGTTGTGGAGAGAGAGCTCCTCAGCTCGAGTGCTGCTTTCATCTGCTTCCATCCTCCCATCCAGAAACAGACAGAGGAGCGAAAAAACACTTTTCCGTCCGCAGGCTTCATCTTTTATTAATCACGCCGTCCTCCACGGACTGCACTGCTTCCTCTCCCTCTCTCCCTCTCTCCTTCACAGTCCCTCACTCCTCTCTTTCTCACTTTCTGTGTGTGTGTTTGAGTGTGTGTTGGTGTGTATGTGTGTGCATGTTTACATAATATATACTGTATGCATTTAAATGTAACTTATATGCATTACTTTTGTAATTGTGTGTGTGTGTCTAGGTGTGTGTGTGTGTGTGTATGTGCGTGTGTGTGCGCGCTTGTGTGTATGTGTGCATGTGTGTGTTCATGTGTGTCTTTGTCTGTGTGTGCATGTTTACATTATATATACTGTATGCATTTAAATGTAACTTATATGCATTACTTTTGTAATTGTGTGTGTGTGTCTGTGTCTGTGTGTGTGTGTGTGTCTGAGTGTATGTGCGTGTGTGTATGAGTGAGTGTGTTTCTGTGAGTGAGTTTCCGCCTTTGTCAGTATTTTTCTTACACTACCAACTCTCCTCTCCTCTCCTCCCCTGTCCTCTCCTCTCCTCTCCTCTCCTCTCCTCCTCTTCTCACTTCCCCCTCTTCCCCTCGTCTTCTCTCCCACACTCCCTCCCTCCCTCCCTCTGTTTCTCTCTCTCATCCTCCTCTCCATTCATAAAATATCAAACACTCGGGGTCCCAGTGTGGGGCTGCCCCGTGGCTGCCTGACAAGGCGGATATTTTCAGTAGGACCCCGCCGTGTTATTGCAGGTGGCCTCCTCTCGCCAGCCCAGCACATCACAGCACAGTCCCCCTACTCCTCACACACACACACACACACACACACACACACACACACACACACACACACACACACACACAGGTGGCCTTGCCAGCAGAGCACATCACAGTCACAGTAATTCCATTAGGTTCCTACACCGACAGCTGTATTAGAACCACATTCACTTATACAAACACACACACACACACACACACACATTTACACACACATATACACATACACATACACATACACAAATATACACACACACACACACAAATATACACACGCATACACACATACATGTGCATGCACAACCATTCTCACATTCACACACACACATGTACAGTCACTCTCCGATTCACACACATATATGCATACAAACAGACACACACACACAAACAGTCTCAGACAAATTCACATACTATATGGGCTTGCAAACTGCATATACATCCACTCACAAAAACAAATGCTATTGCAAATCATTTAACAATTTATGTACTAAACAAAATATAAACAAGGAGTATAGGAGTGTATAAAACTATACTAGCACAAATGCAAAAACTAATCTACACATGCATGCAGACACACACACACACACACACACAAACAAACCTAAACAGGGTCATTGTGCACATGCATGCAGACATGCAGACACAAACACACACATACACACACACACACACACACACACACACATTAAACGGGGTCATTGGCCTGTAGGCAGAAAAGTTTTAAATGTCGGCCTTGTATTTTGTGTGTGTGTGTGTGTGTGCAGGGGGTTCAAAAGCTAACTGCCTTTATTGATCCCACAAATGTAGAGATTAACTATAGGTAGTCAACAATCAAAACAACTTTTTACGATGGTAAATATGCATTTTGCATTATTGGGATCACCAACAGTATGTTAAAATGGATGCTTCAGTGAACATAGTGTATGCTTTAGTATGGCATGAGCTGAGACATTCACACGTGGTTATCTTCCCAACGATTTTTGCCCTCGCAAACTGGAGGCGCATGGCACCAAATGAACATCATCACGAGTACTTTTACAGAATTTGTTCAACAGACAGTATGATAAAAACAATGGGTTTTATTCAGTGGTGCCGACGAAAATAGATCCAAATCGTAATCGCAATCGTATGTTGAAAGCGGTGTTGCTAAGGCCTTTAGCAGTGTTGTGAGAAACCTGCTCCCACATCTGTCTCATAAAGGCCGTTTCCACTATCATAACTTAGGGGCAAATTTTTCAGCACTTTCACGGTTGGCGTATCTCCATACAGCAGGCTGGCCTAAGAGGACAAACTCCCCGAACTTTCACAGGGCCAACTCAGCACCTCTCTCGGGGGGTTGTACTATGTTCAGCCACAAAGAAATTCCACTGTGTGTGTTGGCATTAAGCTGGTGCGGATTAGTAACTGTTGTAACTCTGTGGCAGCTGTGGGCTAGTTGGTCTTGCAATCGGAAGGTTGCCGGTTCGAATCCCCCCCTACCCATGGTTGAGATGCCCTTGAGCAAGACATCTAACCCCACACTGCTCCAGGGACTGTAACTGAAACAGTGTAAGTATCTGTAAGTTGCTCTGGATAAGAGCGTCAGGTAAGTGTAATGTAATTAATGTAATGTAAGGTGGCAAAATACATCGTTTGAACGTTTGTCACAACAATATGCTTCACACTCAGACACAGAAAACTGTCCTGATTACCGTGGGAATGAATTATGTTCTTCCGACCGATGGTTGCGAGTGCATTTTCTATGGCAGGTGTCGGCAACCTTTTCTTTGCAAAGGGCCATATTTGGTCAGAAATGGGGTGTGGTCAATTGTCTGGGGGTCGCAAAAAAAAAAAAAAACTGTACGAAAGCCAATAACACTTTATCTTCTATTATATTATTAACAAAGGCGTTATTTAATTATGTTTTTAGTAGTGCTGTCAATAAATTAAAAAATAAAATTAATCACAAAGAAAAGTTTATCATGATTAATCAGGCTTAATCGCCTATATATATAGCCTATTCTCCTATGGCCTTCTCTGGACATGGCATTGTGTAATACACACACACACACACACATAGAGGTCTGTGTCGCAGTTTCCAAAGTACACTTATTTTTCTCTGTTACAGACATGTCATTGCACACCACAGTGTTTGAAATGATAGCGAAGCATTTTGTGAATCAACCACAGAAGATTATGTGAGTATACAGTATATGTCCTAAGACAGACCGGTTCAGCCGTGTTTCTGCCCAGCACTCCCACACAAACCTTTAAACTGGACCTTGTATGCTTTTGGTCATGCGTCATTTTATTTATGTAATCTTTGTTTTACCGGGATATATACCAGGTTATAATGAGACAGTAGTCTGCTTTGCAAGTGAGCCCTGGCCAAGCCAAGCAGCCCAAAACTAACAGCAGTAAAAAAGACACTATATGCAACATGAAACTATGAAACTATGTCGTGATTTTTATAGTGTGTAATTAAATACATTACCATGCCGTCACTGGTCAGCATTCACACACGTAAGGTGTAATAAAATAGATAAACACACTTACAACATTGTTGTAGACCAGGGGCGGCTAAACTTCTGTGTTTGCGGGTCACATCCTGAAAAGTCTAAGCTGTCAGAGGCCAATGCAATATTAAGAGCACCAGTTTTCAACCATTTACAAGTGAAATATGGACTGTGTTTTAGATTAGAAAACCAACGTATGTAACTTGGTTGAACACCATTTTTAAGCAAATTATCCTTTTAATGGAAAACAGACTTGTATCCATACCAGTGTTCAAAATCCCTGTGACAATGCTGAAACTATGACGTGCAATGGCAGATATTATTACATTGATGTAATAAAAGGCCACATTACATTTTATTTTTAGACGTAATGGCGGGCCGCTCTAAAGAGAGGAGCGGGCCTCAATTGGCTCCTGGGCAGTAGTTTGGCCACCCCTGTCACAGAGCATCCTTACACAGGCTATGACTGAAACATCCTGTCGCTGGTGAGCCACTCTTTCCTGATTGTTTGCGAAAGCATCGGACTCTTTCTCTTCCCACAGCATGAAAAATGTTTGCCTCACGAGAAATACGAGAAGCATAGCTAATATTCCTACGTTTTTTTTTTCATTGATATTTCCAAGTCATCTGTGGCTGAGTAACAGTAGCTTTGCAATGGCCCATTGTTAAAACGCCACCCCAAAAATTCAAGAAATTGTAACTTTTATTTATTTATTTATTAAATTAAAGAAATTGTAACTTTATATATATATACATTCATACATATATATATATATATATATATATATATATATATTTTTTTTTTTTTTTTTTTTTTGCGTTGTAGCCTCTTAGCGCGGCACCGTATCACCAGTGCTACGACTCACTGTGACTGAAAAAAATGTAACTACAACATTACAACATTTACAGAGAGTCTTTAGTAACACATTACAACCTGGTCATTGCCATTCTGGTAACAACAAAGGTATAAAAGCGGGTGCGTCTTAAAGGGTTAAGAAGCCTTGCTGTTTTGTCTGCTTGTGCGTCAGCAGTATTCCAAAATGTGAGTATCTGAGAACACTTGCTAGAGATGTCAAGTTATTTTCTGTTTATATTTCCAACTCATCTGTGGGTGAATCACAGTAGCTTTGTAATGACCCATTGTTAAGTACAGTAGCTTTGTAATGACCCAAAAAGTTAAACAAAGTTTAAGGCTTGCTGTTTTCTCTGTTTGTGCGTTGCGTCCCAAAAAAAAAAAAATCAGTTGTTCCATAGGGAAACAATTGACTTCAAGTGCTTGGCAGCGAGAAAAGTGGCACACTGTGAACACCCCTTTGGACTGATAGTCTGTCGGCCACGGTTACCCAAGCCTTTCACAGAACAGCAATGATAGACACGGTTGGTTTCTGAACCTACGACTGACCCACAACCCAGGAGTGCTACTGTATGTGTGTATGCGTGAAAATGTGATCTGTGAGTGTGTACTCGCAGTATCTTTGTATATGTGAATACATACATGAATGTGTATGTGCACGAGTTTGTGTGTGTTCACAGTGTGTGTGTGTGTGTGTGTGTGTGTGTGTGTGTACTGTGGTTTGTCTTTGCAGTCGCAGTACCTCAGTCAGAATCCTTTCTCTCTGACTGCAATGGTGTATCATTATATCCAATTACACACTCTCAAATGTCAAAAATAACCCCTTGTGTGTGCTCATGTCTGTGTGTGCGCGTGTGTGTGTGTGCGTATATGTGAGATTTGTGTGTGCGCATGTGTGAGATTTCTGTGTATGTGTATGTACGTGTGCGAGTTTTCTGTGTGTGTGTGACAGGGAGAGATTGTGTGTGAGTGTGAGAGTGTGTGCATGTGTGTGAGATTTGTGGTTAGGTGGCGTATTCTTTAAATAAGCCCTTTAAACGCGGGGTTTGGGAGAGTGCTCGTGCTTGCTCTCACTCCATCTCTCTCGCTCTGTCTCTCTCTCCCTCTTGCTCTATCTCTCACTCTGTCTCTCTTTTGCTCTGTCTCTCTCTCTGTCTCTCTCTCCCTCTCACTCTGTCTCTCCCTCTCTCTCTCCCTCTCGCTGTCTCTCTCTGTCTCTCTGTCTCTCTCTCTTGCTCTCGCTCTGTCTCTCTCCCTCTCGCTCTGTGTCTCTCTCTGTCTTTCTCTCTGTCTCTCACTCTCTCTCTCTCTCTCTCTCTGTCTCTCACTCTATCTCTCTCTGTCTCTCACTCTCTCTCTCCCTCTCGCTCTGTGTCTCTCTCTATCTCTCTCTGTCTCTCACTCTATCTCTCTCTGTCTCTCACTCTTGCTCTCCCTCGCCGCCTCGTTCGCTCGGTCTCTCCACTCCGATCCTTAGGTCCTCACTAGTGCAGCACCTCCCCGCCTCTCCTCCTCCTCTCCTCCTTGGCCTTCCCTTCCTCTCCTCCTCCTCTCCTCCTCCTCTCCTCCTCCTCTCCTTCTCCTCTCCTCCTCCTCTCCTCCTTGGCCTTCCCTTCCTCTCCTCCTCCTCTCCTCCTCCTCTCCTTGTCCTCTCCTCCTCCTCTCCTCCTTGGCCTTCCCTTCCTCTCCTTCAGCTTTGATTAAAACCCCACCAAAAAGGAGTGTTGGAGAACCGAGAGAAGAAAGAAAGAAAGAAATAAAGAGAGAGAGAAAGAAAAAAAGAAAGAGAGATAGAAAGAAAGAAAGTAAGGGAAAAAATGAATAAAAAGCTCCAAAACATCTGAGAGAGGGGATTTTTTTTTCGCTCCGAAAAACAACCACCATTCTGCTGGTTTTTAAAGGGCATGTGTGCGACAGGGCTGCCCCCCTTCCATGTTTTTTACAGCCGCCCCACAGATGGACGGGTTTTATGATATTGTTGTCATTATCGTTACGGGCACGCCTGCCCCGTCGGATTCCCATGGGTGCCGGTGCTGGTCGAGGACGGGACGAAACGGGACGGACTGTGGGGTATAGAGTCCCCGAATGGCGACGGAGCCGAAACAACAGGGTCCGCGAATGGCGACGGGGGTGAACAACAGAGTCGTTTCCTGCAAACATTTCAAGCTTAATTAAAACCCTGTTTCCGCGTCAACATGTGTAAACAAGTGACTGCATGAGGTCATGGTGGAAACGGTCGGATTTGATTATACATTTGAATGGGCTTAGAGCAAAAGCAACAGAATGCATGCATGCACACGCACACACACACACACACACGCACACACACACACACACACACACACGCACACACGCACACACACACACAGACACACACACACACACAGACCCACAAACACACACATTTACAGATGTGCAGAAGTACACACAAACACAGACCCACAAACACACATATTTACAGATGTACACAAGTACACACACACGCACAAACACAGACCCATAAACACACACACATTTACAGATGTACACAAGTACACACACACACACACACTGACCCACAAACACACACATTTACAGATGTACACAAGTACACACACACACAAACACAGACCCACAAACACACACACATTTACAGATGTACACAAGTACACACACACGCACAAACACAGACCCATAAACACACACACATTTACAGATGTACACAAGTACACACACACACACACACTGACCCACAAACACACACATTTACAGATGTACACAAGTACACACACACGCACAAACACAGACCCACAAACACACACACATTTACAGATGTACACAAGTACACACACACACAAACACAGACCCACAAACACACACATTTACAGATGTACACAAGTACACACACGCACAAACACAGACCCACAAACACATGCACACTTACAGATGTACATAAGTACAGACACACACATACACACACACACGCGCGCGTGCACACACACACACACACACACAAACACAGACCCTCAAACACATGCACACTTACAGATGTACACAAGTACACACACACACACACACACACACACACGCAAACACAGACCCTCAGACACATGCACACTTACAGATGTACACAAGTACAGACACACACACACACACACACTGACAGACAGATGTACACAAACAAATGACCATTTTTAAATGCATCCATAAAGCACAAACACCCAGTTGAATATGTTCTTTGAATACAAACAATTACACAGATGCAGATGCACACACACGCTCACACACACAAACATGCACATAAAACATTATGCACCCATTTAGCAAACACACACACACACACACACACACACACACACACACACACACACACACACACACACACACACACACACACACATACCGACTACATTACTGATGCAAGCACCATAAAGTGCCCATACAAAACTACTACATATGTGCATGTATGTGCTTCAGCATTAAAGTCTAAGTGAAAGAAGTTAGTGGAGTCACACACACACACACACACACACACACACATACGCGCGCGCACACACAGACACAGACACACACACACACACGCACACACACACACCCGCATACACACACACACACAGACACACACACCTGAGGTTGATGTGTTAAAGTGTTTGCTAACAGTCAACAGCAGGGGGTATGAAATAGCACCTTTTCTATGCCAGCTCAAAGATGACTTCACCCACCCACCCACACACACACACACACACACACAGACGCGCGCGCGCACACTCTACCCCTCGCCTCCTTCTCTCCCTCTACCTTTATTTTATCCATCCCTCTCTCCTCCCGCATCCAAGTGCTTTAATAAATGATTTCAACACCTCACAATGAAGGGGAGGATGGCTCATTAAAATCACACCTGCTCTCCTCATCTTCTCTCTCTCTCTCTCTCTCTCTCTCTCTCTCTCTTCCTCCCACCCACCCTCTCTCCCTCTCTTTCTTTTTCTTTACCTCCCTCCTTCAGTCCCAATCTCTCTCCTTCTTTCTTTCTCTCCCTCTCTCCCTCCTTCTCTTCCTCTCTCTCCCTACAACCCTGTCTTTTTCTCTCTCTCCATTCCACCCTTTCTCTCTCTCTCTCTCTCTGTCTCTCTGTCTGTCTCGTCTCTCTCTACCATTTGTGCCCTTATTTTCCCCTCTTTTTTCTCTTTCTCTCCCTGCCCTCCTTTTCTCTCTCTCTCTCTCTCTCCCCCTCTCCATCCATCCCTTCCTCTTCCCCAAGCCTGACTAAGATCAGCTGTTTGCGCTCTGTTGCCGCACAACAAAGGAACCTCGTAAAAGAACACATGTGAAGGTTCCAGAGCCGCAGAATAGAGAACAGAAAAATACTCCTTCTACCCTCCTCTCTCTGTCTGTCTCTCTCTCTGTCACTCTCACTCGCTCTCTCCCTCTCTCTCTTTCTCCCTCTCTCTCCCTCTCTCTCTCTCCCTCTCTCTCTTTTCTCTCTCTCTCTTTCGCCCTCTCTCTCACACACACATACACGCAAGATGGCGCTCTGGATGAAACTAATTCTGTGACTACTGCCTCTCAGAACATGGCAGGGGTTTAGGATTAACAGAGCAGCAGTAGCCACTCAGGTCCCCAGTGCTGTCCCCTGGAGGCCACTGGCTGTCATGACAGCCTCCTCAAGTCCACCTGTGGGGTGGGGAGGATGTAGAGGATGGCTCTCCTCTCTGGTGCTTCCATTCACTCGTACACATACACATCAGGGCTGTGCAAAATTCTGAATTTCAGAATTTAATTCAATTCAATGAATGACTTTTAATGCGTGTGTTTGAATTGGCTTCACTCCACAAGATGAATTAAATTGAATGGGAATTACAGGA
>CM050219.1:21630000-21660000 GCA_027475355.1 Coilia nasus
TATTGTGGTGCATACACGATTAAATTGAGCTTGTGTGTGAAAGTCAAGTGTGATGACACTGAAAAAAAAAAAGAATCAGACAATCAAAGAAATGTGGTGTTATTTAACAAATGTAAAAAAATAAGAATGAAAAATAAAAATCTGTATACATAGTTAATGGTTCTGTCTCATTTATTTATCGTGACCTCGAAAAGCTTTTAAAACTAATTGTAAATTAAGTAACTAAGCACCAACATATGACGCAGTTTGTTACCATTTTTCGTTGTGTTCCATTACCACTGTTCTTCGATATGGATTATATTTTCTCTTGTGAAATGGATCACATTTCTTTCACATATTACGCAACGGTTTAATTCAAAGTATGTGTGACTGTCAATGTTTGGCGTTACGCGCCATCACTAAAGAAAAACCGCTGGACTGGTGCAGAGTGTCTGCTTGCCGCTCAAACGGGGACATTCGTGGGCTGTGCTTGACCTCTCGGTGTACCGTGTGTATATTTCTTTTCTCCCGTTTGTTGTGCTGTGTGCGGAAATCCAAGCAAAACAAGGAGCCAGTCACGGAGGGGTTCCGTGCGTCGGCGTCGGAGTCGTCGCCTCATAAAGTCTCGCGTAAATACAGTAAATATATCAGTGGATATGAGGCACGTTACAGTGCACAGCGTGTTTGAGCGGGAGATTAATTTTATGAATTAGCTTATGGGTCACCGTTGGTTTAGCAAATGGTTTCATTTGGGCGAGGCGGCCGCGGATGGGTGAGTTTCACCATGTGAACGTAGATCCTACCAGATAGACCTCACCAGATAGGGCAGATCAGAATGTGGCCAGTTTCCCACACCCCCTACCCATTTAAGGGTGTTTCTGCAAAATCATTTTTGACAGGAGTCAGGGCGAGGTGGGTGCGCGCGCCCGCGGGCTCTCTTGCTCCACAGGAGGCACACGGACCAGGAGGTGCTCGCTGTTTTACACCGTTACAGAATCCTTTCTGCCCACGTCGCTCTGTGCAGACGGCATCTCTGTTCTTTTCTTTTCTGCTCTTTTCCCCTCCCTCTCTCTCTCCCTCTCTCTTTCATTTTTTTTTTTACTCCCCTGTGTACCCCCGTTCCTCGCACTGCCACTTCCGCTATAAAACCCACTGGCCGGCTGCCACGAGCCCATTAGCACTCGCGAAATAACTGTTAACAATATGGTACCAAGACCCAGCGCCCAGATCCAGCCGTGCCAGAGGTTACCGGCCAACACGGCCCGAGTTTCTGCCGTCGGTAAACAAACGCATTATACACATGACTTCACGCCCTGCGCCTCATGAAGTGTTGGTTAATTTTACCGCAGGACTTTTAGTTACCCTTAACGGGTACACAGAGCCAGACCCAGACAGTCCAGTCTGCTTATAACATCAGTGCCATTGCAACATTTTGTAAAAAAAAAAAAAAAAAAAGACGGATGTTTCAAATGTCCAGACAAAGGATTGTGCAAAAAAGGAGGTAACCTTTGAATTAGTATGACCTATGACAATCCCAAGAGACCTAATTATGTGTTTTTATTCGACTGTTGTGTTTAAGCTGTTAATTAAGTACAAATAAGAAAAAGAGACGTAATTACACATTCTCATGCATGCCTTAATTGCCAGCACCAGGCCTAGAAAAATCAAGGGACATGCCCGCCCCCCCTTTCTAAAAAAAACAAAAAAAAAACAAAAAAACACGCACCTTAGAAATGGAACGCTTTGGGGAGAGCACTTCCTAGCTCGTGGTTTTCCTGTTTTGCATGTGCAGGTATCTAATATGATTAGCTATCGGCTAGGCGCATTCTCCTTGAGCGCCGGGGGAGAGTTGTTTCCCACCTAGGAATGTACAAATCTGACAGTTCCTCAACAGGCGATGCCCGCTCGTATCAGCATAGATATCACAGGCTTGACCTATAATTGGCCGCTTACTTTCTGAGGAGTAGCCTGGCCTATCGCTGTGATGTTTGTTGGGGGAGATGTTCTTCGGTCTCAAGAGAGACGCAAAGGCAGAATTGGCTTAGTTACATTTCCCATTTGAGTGCCTGTGTTTAAATATACTTTTAGCTCCGTAATGTAAATTAATTGCCTTCACACGTAGGCTGAGTAGTGACAGACGTGGTACATGAGCCTGGCCGCGTGCTTTCTCACGCTCCACAATTCTATTTGCACGTTCAGCCTCTGCCTTACATATTTCTTTTAAATCAAATAAAATAAACAATTGTGACTCATAACAGCAGAATTTTTTTTTTTCTGAATGCCAAATTACATTTAAAAAAATATTAATAACACAAAACACGAGGCTACCACGGAAAGGGTTTGGTGATGAAGGTAACAACAATACTTTTTGTTTGTTTGGTTGGTTTCACAAAAATAATTGTTGGGGCGATAGTTTAAACCTCAATAATTACATTCGAATAACAACGGGTTTAGAAAGATACATTTTATTATCGGTAACAAAGTCGCACAGGCCTACTGCGAATCCCGGTGGTCCTGCTAACGTGACAGAACGGAACCGGCTATAGGATGCTTTATGCACATACGCATCATACAAAGCGAACGATCCGTTTTGACCTCGGTTACACCTACTCGTGAGGATTGGTGTGTCATATCAACAGCAGATGGCATAGCGGGTCCTCCCGCGAAAATATCCTAAATGTTACAAAAAATAAACTGCTACATAAAAATATCACATCAACATTGACAGTTTATTGTCTGTGGAATTGAAAGATAATTTACATTATCTGTCATCAGCCGCGTCTAAGAAATACAGTGGGTGATATTATTAACAGACCGACATTTCAAATGTATAACACCTTCAAGGTGTTTCTGCTTACATGTACTTGTCCCCTGGATGTCCCCTGCATTTTTCATCCACTTAAATAAAATGTACTTACTCTTCTCACGCCAAAGTATGTATTAGAAAATGTATGGTACTAGGATAACGAAATATAACTAATTGTACTAATGTTTAAGGACCCTGTGCGTGTTCGATTTTTATTTCTGGCTATTTAAGTGTAACTATCGTAGTATTACAGTACGTATAGTATAGTTTATTAATGCATTATTAGGCTATCATTTGTAATGCTATACCATATAATTAAATTAGGTTAGAGTATTCGTAGGATGATACCTTCTAATTTTAACACTACATGAACTCAGCGTATAATTTCATGGTTGATGAAAATATAATTTAATCTAGACTAATTAAAAATAAAATGAAACTATAAATTATTGGTCTTGTTTTTAATTCCAAAATAATATGCATGTATTTTACTTCCATTCAAAGATCTGGAATAAAAACACAGCCCATAAACTACCCAGAAAGCCTATGTGTAGCTTAAAGAAATGAGATTTTCATTGGGTCAACATTTGGATTAAAGTTGTAAGAGCCCCAACCATTTTTTTGCTGTTTTAAAATAACAGACAAATTGCTCGAGTTCACCATATAGACGCTGGACAGTAATGCCATTTTGAAATATAATTGCCCTCATGCGCTGTTTGCTGGTGTTATTGCAAATAGTAGTTTTAGTATAATGTGCAGGCATGTAAGGGTTAGGGTTAGGGTTAGGGTTAGGGTTAGGGCCTAAACGCAGGTTATTTTACATAGACGGCAAAGGAGAAGTAGAACAGGTTAATAAACACTGTGCAGCCAAAGTGGATTATTTATTTGTTGAGGACAATTTTAGTATTGGGTCGTTAAACCCGAACCCTGAAAACAAGACCAAACATGGTCGCCAGGTCACCTTGGGGCTGTTGTAAGATCAAGTTGGTTTTGATTTCAGTGATCACAAATTATACAATAAAACATGACATGTTGACATGGGCTCGAGCAAGCAGGAACCGTGAAGTAGCCTACTCTGTGCAAGTTATGGCAGGTTATATAAATTTGGCGTTGACCTTTTCGTCAACAATTAACGATGCATCCTTTTTTGGCAATCACTGGAAACAGCAACGTTTATCATAAAGCAAGTTACAGAGCGTCATATTTCACCCGAGACTGAATTGAGATCAGAGGTTATCGAAAGCTGATCCGCGGGGCAGTTTAAATATAGCCTTGTTGTTCTATATGTCCACACATGCAGGACCTGCTGTGGACACGCATTCTCCAAATGGCCTCGCGATCATTTGCACGTTCCAAACTGCCGGGGAGGCAGCGTGGTGGTGCCCCTTGCGTGCGTGTTACATAGGGTCGTAAAATAATCTCATTGTGGATTTCAGCAGAGTGTATTTGAAGGCCTTTATGTTCCAATCATCCGCCAGTGATTAATCTTGAGGCAGCTGTAAAATACTCAACCGCTCATGACTTAGATCACTGCTATCCTAAGCACACTCTCCAACTCCCTGAGTCACTCTTAAAACGTATAACAGGTCTGAGAATTGTGTTGTCATGTCACATCAGCCTCTACATATCCCATTCTTTTTGCTGGGCGGTTTAAGGTCTGTTGTTGATACAGGCATATAACGGGTGATTATGGTATATGATTGGCGGGCTGGTGGAGCCTCGCGGGGAGGTAATGCGGAAGTATGCTGAGCATGTGCAGCCGCGGTGTGAAAATGATCGCAATGTCGCGAGCATGACTGGAGCTCGGAGCTCGGGTGATGATTCATTCACCGAGCCCACTTTACCACATAAGGGCGGTGCACACTCCGCGAGGGGTCGGAAACCGCTGCTCCTATTGGCAGGGCGCGCGGGTGATTGGCACGCGCCGCCCCTCCCCTCTCCGTCCCTGGTTATTGACACTTTAACGGATCCCGGCCACTGCTTTTGCCGTCTGCGCGCGCTGACAGATCAATGTGACCGTTTCAAAAATCCCTGTCGCTTCGTTTTCACCCATTTTTCACTCATGTGCGCGAGGATGCCAGTGTTTGCTGGTTAACAGTTGCTGAATCTGTGTCGACTTTTCTGCGCGAGGATTACACTGAACGCACTCCAGGCGGCAGATGCACTTTGGGTGAACTTTTACTGTGTGCTGCTTGAGACACTTTACACACTCTGCGTCTCTACGGCTTGTGGCATGGCGGAAAAACGGAGGTCCCCGTGCACCATGAGCCTCAAGGCTCACGCGTTCTCGGTGGAGGCGCTCATCGGCGCCGAGAAGAAGCGTAAACTCGAGGACGACGACGAAGACAATAGTGAGAACTGCTTCGAGGAGGGGAACGAGGTCGCGAGCCTTAACGGGAGTCCGAGGCTCAGAACGGAGAGGTTGTGCGCCAGCACTCGAAGTTGCGAGATTGAGTGCGCAAGTGACGGATCCCGTAAGTACTACCACACAAGTTGCATGGTTTTGACTTTGAGCTAGTGTGATATTTACAAATACTGCTCACACACTCACAAACCCTCTTTCTGAAGAATACTGTTATTACCATGTCAATTACGCCCATCATTAGCCTACTTAAGAAATATTTTAGTATAGCTCTCTCAGTACCTCAAATGCACAGTCACAAATGCACAATAATTAATAAGACCAATAATAAATGAAATCATTAAACAATATAATATTATTTGAATGATTACACAATAATTTGACGAACACACCTTATTTTATTTTTTCCCCAAAAAGTATACCTTAACAAAATGTATTAACAGACAAAATCAACAGTATTATTAGACCTTTTGCACAAATTCATATTTAAACCCGCCTTGTTTTTGGTAAGACAATATAGGTTGTACACAACAGGTTGTAATTACAGTTTAAATAATATGTCATAAAGTACCCTGTAACAGAATGTGGCCTTTGCAGCATTGTCCTTACAGTGCAAACAAATTAGATCATGCATCAAATAATTAATGCTGCAGCTAAGGCCTGTAAAATTGTAATCTTATATTATGTATTATTGTGTATAATTTTTCCGTCATAAGTGAGTTTAACAGGCCTGGTGTGAGTTTCAGTAATCTATGATCACGTCTTTACGAGTTGACTCGCAACCATAAACGCAGCAATTACTCGCTCACGATTAGCTGTACACAGCAAGCCCAACTGAGTTGCCCCGACCTGGGGGTAGAAAAAACATGGCCTGACTCAGTCTGGCTGCGAAGCCTACTCACGCTGAAATCCTCCCCGTTAAAACAAGAGATTTGGGCCTGATGTCGCTTCTTTGAGGCCTAAAATTTAAGCTAAAGTAAAGATTCAGTAAATATTCAACTGGTATGGTTAAAAATGGTATTTTTACATTTTATTGCTAACGCAATAGGTTATGCTGAGAGATGAAAATATAAATATTAATGGTACTATGCTTTAGGCCTAAAGGTATTTTAACCATGTCAAGCTCTTCAAGCGTAGTGATTCTCCATATTTCTTAACCAAAATATATTAAAACGCTTTGTACAAAAAGTAAAGGCATCGACGGCTGGTATGTATTCAGAAGCAAAAACTGTTCGATTGAGTTACCGCCTTCTTTTAGCAATTCTCTTCATAAACAGCCTACAGCTTAATGACTGAAAATAGTCCACTTTACTCAAATGACTTGTTATGGCGTTGATTACTGTTTGCAATTTAAGCATGTTGTATAAGTAAAAAGAATGACAATAGTGACATTTTCTCGTAGCTGACTGCGATGAAGTGTTGCTGGAGAGCCCGCGGCCATCGTCTCAGAGCGCGCCCCTGCTCGTGGGGGCTTCTGGAGAGGAGATGCGCACAGACCTGCAGGGCTCGGACCTGTGGAAACGGTTCCACGAGATCGGAACGGAAATGATTATCACCAAAGCTGGCAGGTGGGGAAAGAAAAAAAAATCTTAAAATAAAATAAAATACTAAACCTGTCCGTTTTTAAGACGGGTTTGCGCCGGCTCTCACTAGAAAATGTTTTAGCACTTTTAGAGACATTTTAGAACGTAGAAATTGGAACCTAAAATATGTTACAGTGATTAAAAATAAATCCAGCTAAATGTTTATTACACAAGAAAAACATATAAAGAATTCTTTAAAAAAATCACAAGTAAATCATGTTCGATAATTCATTGGAATGGGTATTTTTGTCAAATTATTTCTATAGTCTAATCAAATTGTTATAAATAACACAACAACATTGAGAATGTTTTCAATGTAAATCTACATTTTGTATCGAAATATTAATCTTTGTCTGTCGCAGGCGGATGTTCCCCGCCATGCGAGTCAAGATAACGGGGTTGGACCCCCACCAACAATATTACATCGCCATGGACATAATTCCCGTAGACAACAAAAGATACAGGTGGGTTTCTGTTTAGTGAATATGAAATAATAGGTATCCAGTAGATGTGTCCATGCAGTTTTGCTTGTTTCATTTTTAATATGGTTTAAAGGTTCATACGATAAAAATTGCGTGAATATTTGTCTGAATGTAATTGTGACTATGAACAAGCTCAACAAACATCCTAGCGGAAGAACAAATGGCGCTAACTGGTAGTGTGTTAGACGTTTGGAGGACATTCAAAACTTTAAACTTTTGGATGGATAACCTCACCAGTCTGCAAGGTCACGCGGCAAATGTTGACCTAGTAGTAAATTATTTAAGCCACATCCGAACTTTTGTCTTTGTTTCTATTTTTGTTTCACTGTCCTGTTTTCTTTTTCACGCAGGTACGTCTACCACAGTTCCAAATGGATGGTGGCAGGAAATGCAGACTCGCCCGTGCCGCCACGCGTGTACATACATCCGGATTCGCCCGCTTCTGGGGAGACCTGGATGAGGCAGGTCATTAGCTTCGACAAGCTCAAACTGACCAATAATGAGCTTGACGACCAAGGCCATGTAAGTCTTTTTTTTTTTAAATATAATTATTTATATTTCTTACTTCTATTTCTATTGTTATGAAATTAGAAATTGTCTGTCAGTGCCTTTTACATATAACACATCCTGTCAAGTCAGTTCATTGAAATGTACAGGAGATTTACTGAATCTGAGCCTGAATTTTTTGAACACATAAGGAAAGCCCATGATGAAAGCAAGCTAACACCAAAATAGCCGAGCAGTCTATGGGAGCTATTTACAGGGCTGTAGTTAAAAGCATCACCAGCTATCCCACAGGCTTTTATGTACTTCTTAAGTGCACATATGATAACCATTGTCACCCCAATCCCCATTCTGTTTTGCTGTATTATTTTAAAAGCCCAGGCATGTAGTAATATGGAAAGCAGTAAACAAGGCCAATTGAAGGCTTCCCCAAGGGCTAAACATTTAGAGTGGGGTTGGGGCTTTGAAAATGCACCATGTGTGCTTTTTAATGGCGGGAGAAAAACACACGTTGGTTAATTTTGTCGTTTCCCGCTCTAAATATGCCGGACTCAGACACACACACAAACACACACACACACACACGCACACACACACTTTCTCACACACGCGCTCACAGATGTAGGCAACACAAACACATGTCCACTTTTCAAATGCATTAATAAAGCACAAACACCCACGAATATGTTTGCTGAGTACAAACAAAACATACACACATACACATACAGGGAGTCACAGAAGCACACAGAGACAGATAGACAGACACACACACACACACACACACACACACACACACACACACACGCTCACACACATAGAGGAAGCCAAGTCACACAAGCAACACACACTGGTCATGGGCATGAAATTGAATTTTTTTTTTTTTAATTTTTCCAGATCATTCTCCACTCCATGCACAAGTACCAGCCGCGCGTCCACATCATCCGGAAGGAGTGTGGCGAGGAGCTGTCCCCGGTCAAGCCCGTGCCCACCAGCGACGGCGTCAAGGCCTTCGCCTTCCCCGAGACTGTCTTCACCACCGTCACGGCCTACCAGAACCAGCAGGTAATGCTCAGCTGAGCCGACGTGCGTGTGTGTGGCTGTGTGTGTGTGTGTGTGCATGTCTGTGTGTGTGTGTGTGTGCCATAACGAGCAACTGTTCTAACGAGGGCCTGCTATAACGAGCGGCTGCTAACGAGTCGCTGGTATGTCGGGCACGTCGCTGCCTCCTGTAGAGCACATGCCAGCGATGGCTCGGAGCTTCGCCAAAACCGGAGGGCTCTGCAGGGGCTGCGTTTCTTAGCACCCTATGCTTTTTCCTTTTAAACACATTCGTGCCTAAAGCCTACATTCTAAAACACACACACATACACACACACACACACACACACACACACATATACTGTAGACACACACAGACTTCCAAATAGACAAAGACTCGTGCACAGACAGTCATATATACTCAGAGCACAGACAGACACACAGGCATATAAACACACACACACACACACACACATACACACACACACACGCACACTTAAAGAATAATAAAAATCTGCTTATTCTGTGTGTGCGTTCAGGTTCAGTGCTCAGTGTTATTTTTGTAACGCTACCTGGATATTTGTCAGTCTTTCTTTCTCTCACACAGTGGCAGACATGATTTCAATGCCTACATATATTCACAGAGCACACAACAATACATAATCACACACACACACACACACACACACGCACACACACACACACACACACACACACAGTGGCAGACATGATTTCAATGCCTACATATATCCACAGAGCACACAACGATACATAATCACACACACACACACACACACACACACACACACACACACACACACACACACACACACACACACACACACCCCACACACAGTGGCAGACATGATTTCAATGCCTAGTGTGGCCCCACAGGAGCAAAGGCTGTAAGGGTCACTTAGAGATCTGGCACGTCCTTACTAACTCCACACAGTCCATAGTTTGAATTACAGGGGGCGCTGGGGGGGTCCGGTACTTCCTGATCAAAACCCAGTACCCCCCAAAGACAGAAAAATAGCAGGGTTGGGGGGGGGGGGTTACTGACATATTAATGTAATTGATGTAAAATATAAAAGGTACCCCTAGTTATGGAGGAGTAATACACACATGCGAGCAAAACAGGTTTTGATTCACCCTCCCACATACTCACTAAGTTTAAGTCTGCAACCCCACACACAAACGCATGTCCACGCATATGTGCATTCACACACGCACACACAAAGACACACACTGACACACACACACGCACACACACACTGACACACACACTCACTGTGTTATGGGGGGATAATTCACACTCTTACACCGTTGGAGGCCCGGGACTCATCCTGAGACACACCGAAGATGCCTACGAGTGCAACCAAGCAGCATGGCCCAGAATACTGCAGCATGACACTGTGACTGTGTGAGGGTGGGCGCGGTGCAGCTGGATTCAATAGGTGGCGGATACAGAGCTTTTCCTCCAGCAAAGGCAGAAGGTTTTGGGAGCCGATGTAGACATGTTTGGGATGGCAGATTTTTATCATGGTGGAGTGGTTGCTGTGGTTTAGTGGAGTAGGTTGTCACTTGGTGTTGATGTCTGTATTTGGAGAAGTGACTTAGGCCACACACACACACACACACACACGCCCGCACACACACACAGCACAGTCGTTGTGTCAAGTGCCCCGTTCCAGGAGTGATGTCACCCATGAGACTGGCCTTATAAAAAACCCTACTAGCTCTGCATTATGGGATACGGGTCAGTGGGGGGGGGGGTCGCAGACGCTGATGTTATGGGCTTTGGGTCAGTGAGCAAAACATGTTTTGATTCCAACCCCCCCCCCCCCCCCCAAAATCCGTATACACATACTCGCTAAGTCTGCCCCCCCAAACACACACACTCACATACACACACACACATTCACACACACACACACACACACACTGACTGTGTTCTCTTCTTCTGCCACACAGATCACCCGCTTGAAAATCGACAGGAATCCCTTCGCCAAAGGATTCCGAGATTCTGGGAGAAACCGGTAAGTTTTATTTGTGTGTGTATGTGTCTGTGGTGTGTGTGTGGGTGTGTGTGTGTGTTTCTATCGGCATCTTTTTGCATGAAATTACAGCTTCCATATTGATTTTTAATTTTCTGCGTAGGCTTTTATTGTAAGCTAAATGCCATTCTACATCAGAGTTCGTGATTTAGGAAACTGTAAATTATTCGTCAGTCGTCAGTCTGAACAATTCTTTTGTCCCACGTCGATTGTACATTTTACAAAAAGTGAAAATCTATTTGGTAATAATTGTACTAAGTAGTGTTTTATTAGTCTAGCGTAATGTTATTTTCCAATTAGCCCATTGGCGATTCGGTCCGAGTTACAACTTTTCTTTTTTTTTTTTTTCAGTGTTTGTTTTTCCGTTCCGAGACAGAAATATTTCCTCTGGCCAAACGTTTAAAAGAAAAAAAAAAAACAATAACAAGCAGATTGCAATGAGCCAAGACTAAATTGTAAAAATAGAGGGAAAAAGAGGAGAAAATGGTGCTAAACAGAATGGCTGTAAAAATCACTCCTACTTTCTCTCTGCAAAGACACAAACATGGGGCGGCCAACGCGTGCGACGGACAGCAGCGCAATGAAAATCTCTCAAATCTGGCAGCCGAGAGAGAGAGAGATAGAGACAGAGAGGGAGGGAGAGAGAGAGAGAGAGAGAGAGAAAGTGAGAGATGAAAATGTCTACAGACAGGAATAGAGGGAGCAAGGAGAGGAGAAGAGAGAAAATGGAGAGGAGAGGAAAGGAGAGGAGTGGAAAGAGTGAGAAGAAGGAAGAGAGGATTAGAAGAGAGGAGAGGAAAGAGAGCTGGACTGCTGTCACAGTAGGATTGCCTCAACCGTAGTAAACTCCGACCATTTTTAAAACACGTAGAAAATCGTTATACAGAAGCCCTAACACGTGTGCACACATATACGTGCATACACACACACGCATACGCATACACACACACGCACACACATACACACACACACACACACACACGCGCACACACACACATACTTACACACACTTGCATACACACATACACACACATGCATACGCATACACACACACACATACATATACATACTTACACACACATGCATACACACACACACACATACAGTACTTACACACACATGCATACGCACACACACACACATGTGCATGCTTGCGCTCACACACTTTTAGTCCAGCAGAGTAGAGGAGGAAATCCAGGCTTTTTCAAAAATGTGTTTTGCCATTTCTTCGCCAATTCATGTTTCTCTCTCTCTTTCACTCTATTTTACCCTCCTCACTCTCTCTCTCTCTCTCTCTCTTTTTCCTCATCACTTTCTCTTCCCTTTGCTCACTCTATTTCTCTTTCTCCCCCTTGCGCTCTCATTCTCTTTCTGTCTTTCTCTCTCTGTCTCTCTCTCTCTTTCTCTCTGCCCCGCGCTCTGTCTCTCTCTCTCTGCCCTCTCTCTCTCCCTCCCTGTCGCTCTCTCACTATGAAATACAGGCCAGTTCTGAGTCTTTAAGTATTACAGGAAAAGTAAAGTGCTTTGCTAAACAAACGGGCTGGTTTGATATGCTGGCGCGGGCTGTTATGGGTCGGGTCGGGGTCGGGCGGGTCCGAGCAGAGCGGAGGGGAGCGGCTGATGGAGTAGTGAGTCCGATCTACGGTGGCGGTGGCGAGCGGGGGGTGGGGGGGGGGGGTGGGGGGGGGGCAGGCAGGGGGGGGGTGGGCATCTTGTCTAAATTATCGCCTGGCCTCCAGTGGTGCAGGAGGGGCCTTTAATCTCCACACTAACTAGAGGCCCAGCGAGCCCCTCAACACACCATAACTGCCCCATTACGCCGCTAACTCTATCCCAGCCTCCCTCTACCTACCTCCCTCTCTCTCGCTCTACCTCCGTCTCCTTTACCTCTCTTTCTCTCTCTCTCTCTGTCTCCCCCTCAACACACCATAACTGCCCCATTACGCCGCTAACGCTAGCCCAGCCTCCCTCTACCTACCTCCCTCTCTCTCGCTCTACCTCCCTCTCTCTCGCTCTACCTCCGTCTCCTTTACCTCTCTTTCTTTCTCTCTCTCTTTCTCCCCCTCAACACACCATAACTGCCCCATTACGCCGCTAACTCTATCCCAGCCTCCCTCTACCTACCTCCCTCTCTCTCTCTCGCTCTACCTCCCTCTTCCTCTCTGCCTCCGTCTCTCTTTACCTCTCTCTCTTTCTCTCTCTCTCTCTGTCTCCCCCTCAACACACCATAACTGCCCCATTACGCCGCTAACGCTAGCCCAGCCTCCCTCTACCTACCTCCCTCTCTCTCGCTCTACCTCCCTCTCTCTCGCTCTACCTCCGTCTCCTTTACCTCTCTTTCTTTCTCTCTCTCTTTCTCCCCCTCAACACACCATAACTGCCCCATTACGCCGCTAACTCTATCCCAGCCTCCCTCCACTTACCTCCCTCTCTCTCTCTCGCTCTACCTCCCTCTTCCTCTCTGCCTCCGTCTCTCTTTACCTCTCTCTCTTTCTCTCTCTCTCTCTGTCTCCCCCTCAACACACCATAACTGCCCCATTACGCCGCTAACTCTATCCCAGCCTCCCTCTACCTACCTCCCTCTCTCTCGCTCTACCTCCGTCTCCTTTACCTCTCTTTCTTTCTCTCTCTCTGTCTCCCCCTCAACACACCATAACTGCCCCATTACGCCGCTAACTCTAGCCCAGCCTCCCTCTATCTACCTCCCTCTCTCTCTCTTTCTCTCTCTCATCCAGTCTGTCTCTCTCTCTTCCCCTCTACCTCTGCCTCCACCTACCTCTCTCTCTCGTTTTTTCTTTCTTTCTTCTTTCTTTTTTTTCTCTCTCTTTCTCTCTCTCACCCTGTATGTCTCTCTCTCTTCCCCTCTACCTCTCTCTCTCCTCTCTCTGCCTCTCTTTCCCTACCGCTCTCCTTCTTTTTTCTTTCTCTCTCTCTCTGTCTCTCTATCTTCCCCTCTACTTCTCTCTCTATCTACCTCTCTTTTTACCTTCCTCTCTCTTTCTCTTCTTCTCCCTCTCTCTCTCTCCCTGTCGCTCTGTCTGTCCCTCTCTCTCTTCACCTCTACCTCTCTTTCTATCTCCCTCTCTCTCTTCCCCTCTCTCTCCCTGTCTCTCTCTCTTCCCCTCTCTCTCCCTCCCTGTCTCTCTCTCTTCCCCTCTCTCCCTCCCTGTCTCTCTCTCTTCCCCTCTCTCTCCCTCCCTGTCTCTCTCTCTTCCCCTCTCTCTCCCTCCCTGTCTCTCTCTCTTCCCCTCTCTCTCCCTCCCTGTCTCTCTCTCTTCCCCTCTCTCTCCCTCCCTGTCTCTCTCTCTTCCTCTCTCTCTCCCTCCCTGTCTCTCTCTCTTCACCTCTACCTCTCTTTCTACCTCCCTCTCTCTCTTCCCCTCTCTCTCCCTCCGTCTCTTTCCCTCTCTCTGTTTCGCTTCCCCCTCCCCTCTCTCTAAGTGCTCCTGGGTGCACTCTACCTCTCTGTCTCTGTCTCTCTCTCTCTCTCCTTCTCTCTCTCTCTCCTTCTTTCCCTTTTGAGTGCTCCTGGGCATACTCTACCTCTCTGTCTGTCTCTCTCTCTCTCTCTCTCTCTCTCTCTCTCTCTCCTTCTTTCTCTCTCTCCTTCTTTGCCTTTTGAGTGCTCCTGGGCATACTCTACCTCTCTGTCTCTCTCTCTCTCTCTCTCTCTCTCTCCTTCTTTCCCTTTTGAGTGCTCCTGGGCATACTCTACCTCTCTGTCTGTCTCTCTCTCTCTCTCTCTCTCTCTCTCTCTCTCTCTCTCTCCTTCTTTCCCTTTTGAGTGCTCCTGGGCACACATTACCCATTCCTTTCTCTAGCGTGGTCTCTTAAAGGAGAAATCCGGTGTAAAATGAACTGTGGGTATGTTAAAACACGATAACGAGTTGGTATGTTTGCTAAGGAGCAAAAACTACGCTAGCTTGTTGCCTTCCGAACTTTATTATTTTTATTGTTTTCATCCAAACGGCTCACCATGGCTAGTAATCAGGGTACAGAGGAAGCTTGAAGACTTTGCTATTTTTAAACCAATAAAAAAGCTCAAATTAGCTCCTTGGTAGCATAACAAGGGCCCTGACATTCTAAACGAGTCATTGAGAACTTTCTAAGTGTACAGATCGTCTACTCAAACAGTAAGACACATTTTTATATGTTTATACCGGCTGTCCCTTGCAGCTGTCCTGTAAGCACTTTCTCTCTTTTACTCTCTGTTTTTCTCACTCCCTCTCTTAGTTTTTCAATTCAATTTAATTTAATTCAGTTCAATTCAAGTAAACTTTATTGGCACGACAAACAGTTCATTGCATGGCCAAAGCGTGACATCCAAACAATACAGTAAGATGAGCATACATGTATGTATGTATGTATGACATTTGTACACACAAACAAAATGGTGTGTGTGTGTTTTTGTGTGTGTGCATGTGTGTGTGCGTGTTTGTGTGTGTGTGTTTTTCTCTATTGCTCGTTTACTCTGTATCCCTCTGTCTCTATCTCCCCCTCTTTCACTGATCACACACTGTCTGTGTTTTTCTGTCTTGCTTTTCTTTTCTCTCTCTCCGTGTTTGTTGACCTCTCCCTGTTTTTCACATGATTATCCACAGGCTTATTTTCATCTCTTTCCCTCTTCTTTCGTTCTTTTTCTTCTTTTCCTTACCTGTTAAGTGTTTTTTCTTCTCCCTCTCCTTTTTCTGTCCCTCCCAGAGATGTCAGAAAGTTTTCACTCACTCCACATCAATCTCTTCCTCTCTCTTGCTAATGCCCTTACGCCCCCTTCTCTCTCTCTCTCTCTCTCTCGCTCTCTTTCTCTCTCTCTCTTGCTCTCTCTCTCTCTCTCTCTCTCTCTCTCTCTCTCTCTCTCTCTCTCTCTCTCTCTCTCTCTTTCTCTCTCTCTCTCTCCTCATAAAGTGTTGGCCATGGCTTCCTGTGTTCTGTCTGTGATGCCGCAGTAAAACTCGTGTGAAAGTCGTTAGAGCCGCCACAGCCTCTCAGCCCACTGAGCGCGCTCAATCTGAGGTGCCATGCTAACGTTTATGCCCCACGCACCCCACCCCCACGTCACCCCAAACACGCACACACACACACACACATGCACGCACGCACACACACACGCACACACACAGTTCTGTTCGGCCCTGCCATGGTGGCTCTGGATGGACAGACCTCCGGTTACTATGGCAACCGTTGTTTATTAAAGAAAGAGGCGGCTCGGGGCTCTGCAGGCGTTTAACGTCCATCCGGTGGCCTCAGGAACACCTGGCCAGCTGTGGAGCAGAGTCAGAGAAAGAGAGGGAGAGAGAGAAAGAAGGACAGAGAGAGGGAGAGAGAGATGGAGAGAAAGAGATGTGTTTCAATATTGCCTCGTTAGAATCGTCAAGTGTATGTGTGTGAACGGGGCCCGAGATGGTCTATTGTTTTTATGCTTTGGTAACACTGTATTTCAGCAGTCATGCTAAAAAAGCGACTTTGAATTTGTATTTGAGAGAGAGCAAAAGAGAGACTTAGATTAGACATACATCACGATTAAGTTGTATTTCTTATAGATCCTATATCCTTATGTTATCTTCCTTTGTCATTCAGAAATTCTTTGCAGCATAAAGTGCTTTTCTTCACACCACACAATTAAAGTCAAGTTGAAATGAAGTTTAAGAGAGAGAACCAAATAGGTTGAGAGGCTGGATACGGTTAAGGCTGAAGGTGTTGGCTGATGTGCGTGTGTGTATGTGTGTGTGTGCGTTAGGGCTGGCTATTGCCAACAACCTCACGATACAATACGTATCACGATACAGGGGTCACGATACGATATGTATTGCGATAAATGTGTGTCCTAATACATGACCTTCAAGGCAATACATATCCCAATAATTTACATTACTTTACATACATTTTTAAGAAACCAGTCATATGTATACCCAAATGATTTTTTTATTATGCTGGATAGCAAAAATGCCAGACTGCAGTGCAGTTACAATGTAATGCTGCCTTTGAACTCATAAACAGTGGCATTTAAAAATACATTTTCTAAATTTAAAGATTTAAGCATGGCCTTAAGCAGGCCTATCAGCCTGTAGTGCAATTACTTAACATCTGAACTTACCACCACCACACTGAACTTGCCAGTAGTAAGAAAATTATACAGGTAAAATATAAGAAAAATATCAAAAAATAAATATGATAAAACTAAATAACTTAAATATAAAAACTCAAATATAAAAAACATAGTAATATAGAACTAAATAACTTAAACATGGCCTTCTTCACAAGCCTGTAGTGCAAAAATAGCTGCCTTTTAACCTTTAAATAAAGCTGCCTTTTACAAAACCAAATGACAATGAATCAGTAAAATTGTAACCTATTTCTTATCTATGGAACCATTAGTAGGTTATTGTTTAGGAACAACAGTTGATCTACATGATCTGGTTTTAAAACACTTCTCTCAGCTGTAAATGTAAATGTAGGACAAAGAAATGTAAAAAGGAGTGACAATAAATAAATATGAATGCTGAATGATGAATGAATGATGAATAAATGTGAAATATCGATACTGACCCCTCCGTAACGATACGTGTATCATGAAGAGGCCCGCAACAATGTATTGCCATATCGATATTTTGAACACACCACTAGTGTGCGTGTGTGTGTCATGAATGGAATTAGGCACCAGTCACTAGCTAAATGCTGGTAAAATCTAAACGTGGCTGTTAGATTTCGGACACAAAATAATTATTTACTGTTGAGTGGCTGGTGAATGTTACCATTACTTTATCAGTGGCTGGTAAAGATCCACATTTTGCAAAGTCAATTTCTACTCCTGGTGTGTGTGAGTGTGTGTGTGAGTGTGTGTGTGTGTGTGTGTGTGTTTAAGGAAGGAGGTAGCAGCTCGTTAAGAGTGTAGCTGGAGATTTTTTTTCGACTACGTATTTTAAGTCATGCAACATTACAATTTTGTAGGCGTTGCAACCTTTTTATTCTGACTGAATAAATGGATGGATTATTACCTCTGCCAAGAAGGTTATGTTTTTGCCCGTGTTTATTTGTCTGTCTGTCTGTTTGTTTGTTTGTCGACTGTATCATTCTGAAATTTTCACAGTATGTCAGTTTTGTCACTGCCTCAGGGTGATCCTTTTTTTGGTGAAAATCGGATCATTGGTTACTGCACAAAAACAATCGGAAAATTAATATGGGAAATACCATTGATGACATTAAAAGGGCGGGGGGGACGGGGACTGCTTGGTGGTCTGTGCTCTCAGACTGCTTTTCTAGTTATAGATACTTTAAAGATTTTTAGTATTTATCCTAAGGTTTGTGTTGTGATGATATGTGTAATCGTCGTTACCTGTACGAGTGGCTGTTCCGCACACACACGGTGCCCTTGTACGAGGGTGACTGATCCTCTAAAATATGCTTCTGTCTTTCAGGATGGGACTGGAGGCTCTGGTGGAGTCATATGCATTCTGGAGACCGTCACTGAGAACACTCACATTCGAGGACATCCCTGGAATGACTAAACAAGGTAGGCGCGCACACACACACACATACATACACACACACACACACACACACACACACACACTCAAATGAAGATAAAGGCAAATAAAAATCTATCATTTTTACATTTAAACACAGATTTGACCTGTGGAAGATACATTTATTTAACAATATTATTTATTGCTAAATCCAGCCCTTTTCTCTTTGTTGTTCTAAAATATGACAATTACTAGGATAACAAAATAATTTTGGTTATTGCCAAATAATTTTCATTGCTTAAAATTTGAAGTATTGCCATAATCTTTTTTATTTACTAGTGTATCTTCATTTGTTTTTTAATGTATAGGTGGATGTCTTTTTAGTTTAATGTGTTAAATATTATTACTAGATCTTCAAAATAACAATTTGTGTAACTGATGGACACCGTTGAAACAGGAGGCTAAGACCACATGGTATGGCCATGTGTTTAAGATTTTATTAATTGATTAGTTGATTAATATTAATTCCTGCTGCCCTATAAAGTAATGCGTGACTTTTTCCAGCTTATTAAAAAGAATTGAATTTGAGGGAATAATAATCTTTATAAATCAATTTATCACATATAGTAACCATGACAGGATTAATTATGGGCTTGCACTGTGTTGACAATGAAACAGACAATAATGAAAGAGTTGGTTATGGCCAACATTAGTAAATTCGTTTGATAGTTTTTTTTTAAAATGTTTTTTGAACTAATGTCCGTAATTTTACTGGTGTGCATCTGTGTGTCTGTGTGTATGTATGTGTGTGTGTATGTATGTCTGTATGTGTGTGTGAATGTATGTGTGTGTTTGTGAATGTGTGTGTGTGTGTATGTGTGTCTGTGTGTGTGTGTGTCTTGTGCAGGTGCTCCTGGTACTCACGGAGGTGTGATGGGCTCGTCAGCGCACACACACCTGCTCTCGTCCTCCCCCTGCTCCTCCCCGGCGTTCCATCTGGGCTCGGGGGCGGGGCAAGTGTGCGACTACTCCGCCTGCAGCCGAGCAGGACACACCCTCCACCGCTACGCCCCGCCCCTCACCGCAGACTCCTACAGCCGATTGGCCGGCCCCGCCGCTGACAGCTTCTCCTCCACCCGAACGGCCGCCTATGTGGGCGGAGCCGACGGCGAGGCCTTCCCCTGCGGCCAATCCGGCCTGCCAATCCAGATCCCCGGCATGCCAGGCCCCGCCCCTTCTCAGCTCCAGTACCTGATGCCCGGCGCTCACAATGCCTTCTCGACCAATCAGAGCTCGCAGAGCTCCTACGGGGGCTTCCGTCTGCACAGCCCCTACGGCATCTACGGTTACAACTTCTCCACGTCGCCCCGCCTGGCCGCCAGCCCGGAGAAGATGGCCGCCACGCAGGGGGCCTTCTTAGGCTCCTCCCCCAGCGGCACGTTGACGGACAGGCAGGTGCTGTCGCCTGTGGACGGCCTACAGGTGCTCGGGGGAGGGCCCAGCGCCCAGCAGAGCCTTTTTGACTCCAGGACTCTTGGGAATTTAGGGGCAGGGCTAACCAGCTCCGGTTCTCAAGTCACCGCCCACATGGTTTAGAGAAAACCAAACACCTTCCCCCCCTCCTGCTTTATCCTCCTCCACTAGCGTTACCATGGCATTGTTGTATTGTTGCCATGGCACTGAGGACGTCCTGTACTTGTTTATGTTGACTTTTTCTTTTTTTAAATGAGTGGGAGACAACGGAGACAACTGAACGTGTAGCAATGAGGAATATTGCGTTAATGGACAAGAGATGGACTATGAACTCCGACCATGAACAGACAGCACAAGGGAGACTCTAATTGAGTAATTGAGTTATACAGAAAGCGAATATGAACTTACGGAGGTACTGGACAATCTGAAGTCTGGAGATTCTTGTATAGTCATCCACCAACACCACATTTATTAGCATTGTTTTCGTTTTCCATTTAACTCTTTAAGCATCTATCAAGATCAAGGCCTCCTTTATCTTGTTAAGAGGACTTCAGACTTCTATGCAGTGTGAACTTTGGAAAATGGACTAGACTAGACCGGGAAGACAGAACAGGAACTTGCACCTAAACCATAAGAACCATAACTTATATGGAGAGCAGAACTAGAACTGTTTGAGCTTCCACATGTAGATATACTGACAGCACTTCATTGGGCTTGGTTCTTGTGTGTGTGTGTGTGTGTGTCTGTGTGTGTGTGCATGTGTGTGTAGGTGTATGTGTGTGTGTGTGTGTGTGTGTGTGTGTGTGTGTGTGTGTGTGTGTGTGTGCGTGTATGTGTGTGTGTGTGTGTGTGTGTGTGTGTGTGTGGGTCGATGAGTGTGTATGTGTGTGTGGAGTTTTTGTATGTTGGTGTACTGTATGTGTGTGTGTGTGTCTTATTTCTTGTTATTAAAACACTACAAAGCCCTAACTCTCCATCACGGGAGAGAATAACTTTAAAGAGACAGACTGAAGATCAGTTCCTACACACATGATGGTTTGCTGATGTTTGTTTCACTTGGCAATGACAACCTGGCCATGTTAAAGACGTTAAATTATAATGTGTTAAAAAAAAAAAAAGATTGTTTGACATCATTATGTTTAAAATGATAAATGTTGAACAATTTACCTGCGATGCACTCCAAGAATAAAACAAATCGCTTTTGTTTCACATTTCAGATGGAGGATCTAAGTAGACTGTCTGAAAATGTGTGCGTGTGTTTTAAGCCACCTGTTTGGCCCCGGGGTTTCACCATGGCTGCAGATACACTCCTGTGAAGCGGCTAGATGCTGCTTGTCCGCAGTAACACACACAACAGCACTTTCCCACTACCTGTCACCATGTCTGCCACCGTGTCTTTGTGTATTTCACACTACCTGTAGGCATTCGTAGGGTTGTTATACATGATATAGGGCCTGTAATTACCGTAATAATAATTAACAGGTTATAAGCAGATATTTCACACGGAGATATGAGATAACATAGGCCACATCATATTGCCAATCTGCAAAGACAAATGTTGCTGGTTCTCTGAGGTCCTTTGTTACATCTAACCGGTAGAGGAAGTGGATAGTAAAAACCCTTACGACGGTTTGTAACAATAACTGTGAATGGCTTCAAAGTAGCTAAATACTTCCTTTACGATGTCCACAGAAGCTTGTATGTTTGGAGAGTGTGATAACATGGCAGCTGCCCACAGAACCCATTCGGGCCAGAGCCGGGCCACAGTCAAGTGAAGCAGTGCAGGATCCGAACCAGATTTAAACCGTATCAGAATTGACTTAAATTTGACTTCATAGAGTCAGTTTAGACTCTGATTAAAGCTGGACTTGAACTGGATAAGAGTCAGATTTGAACCAGATCAAAGCCAAATTAAAACTGGATTTTGGGCTCAAATCAGATTGAACTACTCTGTTGGAGCCATCTCAAATCTGGTTCTGGTCCAGTCCAGGGCTACTGGTCAGTTCAGATCCATATCTAATCTGGATTCGGACCGCATTAGTCCGATCTGATCCAGATCAAGATTAGAACTGGATTTGCGGGTTGGATCAGAATCAGAATCAGATTGAGATGTCCTGTTGGTTCTGTTGGCTGGCCCCTGGTTGGCTGACTACTTCACCCATGCACTTACGGCAAACATATCTTTCAGCTTCCTTTCTCAGAAGCCAATAGCTGCACAGCAGTAGACAACTGGGCTCTTCGGTTGCTAGCTGTGGTCCTTATTTGGCCATTGGTATTATTTTTATTATTATGACAAAGAAAACCATCTGATAAAATGGAATTTGAGCCAAATAAAATTGTTAAATGTTGTGACTGATAAAATGGGAGATTTTTTTTAATCTAGTTTAGTATGGCCCAATAAGTACACAAACAGAGAGAGAGAGAGAGAGACAGGCAGACACACACACACAGGGTTGCATGGCTGAGGAAGTTGGATTGTAAGCTCTCTGAACTGTATTCACCCATCCCTCCCTGTGTGTGTGTGTGTGTGTGTGTGTGTGTGTGTGTGTGTGTGTGTGTGTGGTGAAAGGGTTTAGATGCCTAACAAATGAAAAATACCATCACAACACTCCCTCTCCTTAGCACAGCCCCCCTCCACAACACACACACACACACACCAACACCTACACACACACACAACCACCTACATAACACACACACACACACACACCAACACCTACACACACACACAAGCACCTACACATACACACATACACACACACAGACACCTACACACACACAAACGCCTACACGCGCACACACACACACACACATATATATTTAGTCTCAGATATAAGAAGTATGCCCATGAGCAGCTAATGAAGGTAATAAATCAGAGGCTCACATGCCCCCAACGTGTAAACGGCCAGTCTGTCAACGCTGTGTCGTCATTTCGCTGAAAACAGTAAACACATATGATGTTACATGTCTCACTGTGTGTTTTGAAACACACACATAAGCACACACACACACAAACATGCACATATGCACGCGTGCACACACACTCACACACACACACACGCATGCATGCACGCGCGCACGCACACACACACACTCCAAGGTCTCTGCTCTGGTGAAACGTTACACGGATCATGACAGACTTGGGAACTAAGAAGACTGAGATTTGACGGACATACTCCAACTGTGTATGTGTGCATGTCTGTGAGTCTCTGCGTGCATGTGTGTGTGTGTGTGTGTGTGTGTGTGTGTGTGTGTTCATGTTCACTTCACTCAGCTATGCTCTATATTTATCACATTGACACTGCAATATTTTACAATCCAAAGTTCCTGACACAAATGTATGTGGGAGCTGAATGCTAATACTAACAAACATTGCAATTCAGTTTAATACTTAATTTGGGGGAACAGAACTCCTACATAATTGCCAGCAACAGGATAATAAGTTTATCCAAATAATAGCAATAACGTACTACAGAGACAGAGAGAGAGAGAGAGAGAGAGAGAGAGAGAGAGAGAGACAGACTATATGTGTTCCTGAATAAGCACCCATATGGAAATTTCCATGCATGTCAGCAACTCCATCAAGGGGACCCGTGACCAGACCAAGCCCAGTTTGCTGCACCCAAAGCCAGCCTGGACTTGCAGCCTACACCCCTTCCTCTGGACCCAGCAAGAGATCCACCTGTCACAGTGAAGGTGAACCCAGTGACGGAGTCACAGCATATGCAAGAGTGGGGGTTGGGAGGTGAGTGTGTGTGTGTGTGACTATGTGTGCGTGTGTGTGTTTGTGTTGAAGAGTAGCAGTGTGGAGTGGATGTTAGAAGCACCCAAAGTTCTGGTAAAAGGACGATAGGGTTGAAAAATTGTGTGTGTGTGTGTGTGTGTGTGTGTGTGTGTGTGTGCGTGTGTGTGTGTGTGTCTGTGTGTGTGTGTGTGTGTTTGTGCTGAGTAGCAGTGTGGAGTGGATATTAGAAGCAGCCAAAGTTCTGGTAAAAGGACGATAGTGGGGAAAAATTGTGTGTTTGTGTGTGTGTGTGTGTCTGTGTGTGTGTGTGTGCGTGCGTGTGTGTGTGTGTGTGTGTGTATGTGTGTGCATGTGTGTGTGTGTGCTTTTTATTTTTGAACACAGGAATGATTGGCTTGCTGTTTGTGACGGACAGGTGATGGGAGCCCTGCCACACACACACTCCCACACACACGCACACACACACTCCCACACGCACACACTCCAAAACACACACACACACACACACACACACTCTGACACACTCCCACACACATGCACACACACACTCCCACACGCACACACTACAACACACACACATGTACATACTCTAACACACACTCGCACACACACACACACACACACACTCCCACACACATGCACACACACTCCCACACGCACACACTACAACACACACACATGTACATACTCTAACACACACTCGCACACACACACACACACACACACTCCCACACACACACACACACACACTCCCACACGCACACACTCCAACACACACATTCGTACACACACACCACATATACACAAGGGAAGACAGACAACCACTAGCTCACTAACTAACACGCCAGTGCGCATGGAAACTCAGTCATAAACACATACACCAGAGGTCTCACACATGCCTTAGTACACAAACATACAGACACACACACAAATGCACAAACACAAGTTCTCTATGACCCTGTTAAAGTGCATGTAGGCCTTCACACACACACACACACACACACACACACTTGTCTTGCGCGGTCTTTCTCACTCACAGTCTCTCTCTCTCTCTCTCTCTCTCTCTCTCTGAGACACACATACACGCACACACACACACACACACACACACACACACACACACACACACACACACACACACACACACACACACACACACACACACTTGTCTTGCTCTGTCTTTCTCACTCACAGTCTCTCTCTCTCTCTCACACTCACACACACACACACTCACACACACACACACACACACACACACCCTCTGTGGCAGTGCTGAGCTGGCTGGGGTGGGGCTCATTATATGTGAATCTGAGGACATTAACACCAGCAGGCCAGCAGGTGCTGAGGTGAGAGATCTGGCACTCGGAGAGGTGTGTGTGTGTGTGTGTGTGTGTGTGTGTGTGTGTGTGTGCTTGTGAGAGCGCGAAACAGGGGCCTCATGTGTTATACGCTAGTAAGCTAGTATGGTGGAAGAGGACTGAGAAAAAGAAAAACAGAATAGGAGCGAGGGAGAGGGAGGTGGGCATGAGAAGGAAACCCACAGACACACACACACACACACACACACATTCAGAGAGAGAGAGCGAAAGAAAGAAAAAGAGGCTGGGTGATATAGGGGGAGAGAAAGACAGAAAAAGTGTTAGAGACAGAAGGAGAGAGAGAAAGGCTATGCCCACATTAGGCAAGAAACATGACAAAGTTGTTACATTTCTGCCTGTGCTCCACATTAGAGTGTTGTTTTCAGGCTCTGAAACCACGGCGGATTAGAGCCAGAGCCAGTGACAGAGCCAATTAACAAAAAAAAAAAAAAAAAAACGGTGTTATATTGTAGTGTGGGCGAAGTGGAAATGAAAATGCTGTCGCAGAAACCTGTGTCACATTCCACTTAGCTTACACTCTTATCCAGAGCGACTTACAATTATTTTACAGGGTACAGTCCCTGGAGCAAAATGGGGTTAGATGCCTTGTTCAAGGGCACTTTGAACAGTGGAGCACTAGTTATTTACTCCCCCACCCACATTCTTCCTACTGGTATGGGATTCAAACCTGTGACCCTCCAAGATCAAGACCAACTGCCTAACCATTAGGCCACAGCTGTGTTGCCATTCTGATTGGCTCTCCTTGTTGATGTTTGCCCACCTGATTCATTGTGCTCATAAAGTTTATGGCACTTACGCCAGCAGAAAGCAACAGTAAATCACCTTGAGCCTTGTGAATCGCTGTCCACCAAACTGTGAAAGCACAATAGAGAACTAATTTCAAACTTTACCTTGTTGTCACTGGAAACAGTAGGAAATAGGTTGTTTATATGACTAGCTTTGGCTAGCTAGCTACTGTACATATCTACTGTAGCTGCATAGCTTTGGCTAGCTAGCTACTGTACTACTGTAGCTGCTTAGCTTTGGCTAGCTAGCTACTGTACATATCTACTGTAGCTGCATAGCTTTGGCTAGCTAGCTACTACATATCTACTGTAGCTGCATATTTGAATGTACGCTAACTAGATAGCCGCAGTTAAAACTTACCAGAAGAGTCATCCTCCATATCACAACAGCTCCTCTTGTCAGCATTATCTTTTCGAGATTCAGAACGGGTTTGTGTTCTCCTCGAGGACGAAGATGTTTGGTCCTCTCCCTCCATTTTGCACGGGGGATTAGAAGGACGTTCACGTTGATCGTGTGGCCAGAGGACGTTTAGAAGTGTGGCTCAGTGGCTAGCTTAAACTGCAAGTGTCAGTTTTATGGTCTGACTTCAAAATGAAAGCTTGCGAAAAGCGCAAAAAAAGAGAAGAATGGATATAGACTGCCCAGGAAAAGCAGAGGAAGAAGAGAAAAAAGAGAAGTGACTTTACCAGGATGACACTGCAAAACAAAGTCAGATAGCCAAATAGGAGTAGGCTATTCATAAACAAATGATTGGTCACCTTAGTTTAGGCTTAGGTTATGGACATCTTCCATGGCCATCCATTTTGTTGTGAAAGTAGTTTTGATGGTGTGTTGGTGATGTAAAAGAAGCAAAGTTTTATTTTTAATTATTATCTTACATTTTCAGTAAAATATGTCACAGCAATAAATGAAGACATTGGGTTTCACTGTTGAAAAAATTGTTGTGTTAAGCATTGTTTTCCTTCTATCATACAGTATCAACCTTGGCCACATGTATGTGTTCATTCCAGATGTGGAAGTTGTGAAAATCATTAGCCATTAATAAATGCATAATAGAAGATTTATTAGACTTAATAAGGAATTGTTCTCGCTTTAGATCTGGTAGCTGCAAAAAGCATAGTTAACTGTTAATAAGGCCATAATAAAGTACATTTTATTTTAATGAAACAATCAAAAAAATATTCTTACAGGCATAATAATGCACAATAAAGGATTTATCAGTCTTCATAAGACACTGTTCTCACTTTAGATCCGGTACCTGCAAAAAGCACAGTTAACTGTAAACAAGGGCATAGTTAACTTATAATAGATGATCAGTACAATTAATGTTAATAAATACAACATTAGAGATTAATACAGGCATGACAAAGACATAATGGTTGGGCTAGTTGAGTCAATATATGTGTTTGTAATGTTATTATGAACAATTATAAAATACTCATTACGCATTTATAAAAAACTAACAAGTTTGTTATACGTTCTTATAAATATTTTATAGTCTGCTATTAACTATATTATAATGACACTATTAATACATATATAGTCTTATAAAAACATAATAATGTCAATAAGCATCTTATATGCACTTATAAGGGCCTTATTACATACTACTGACTATTACCCACTATTGACTATTAACGCTTATTACAAGGACCTTAATATGAAGCGTTACCAAAAATGGTTATATTACAAAATACTATCTATAACCAACAGGGACGTCCTAGCCTGTTTGGTGCCCTAGGCGAGCACCCCTCTGTGTACTATCTGTCTACTTTTTACTATCATAGCCTATATAACTAGCGGCTAACAAACGGAAACAGAAGTTATAGCTTTCCCTTAATAATTGTTTCAGGATACATACATAATACAAATGAAATGAAAAACAATGAAAACCAGCACATTTTCATCACTTTATAAAAAAAACTACCAGGATGGCCAGGACAGTACGTGAAAACAAGACATGTCCTGGGAAAACAGGGGGTTTGATCCCCCTACGTTAATGTGCGTCAACAAAACGTCCTATATTTAGCAAACCTAAGAACTATCGTCAGTCCATCTACTCGCTACCTCACACCTAATTAAACGAGTTCCTTTGGAAAGTGTCCCCATCTCCAAGCAGCCGAAGATGAAATTACACTTTGAAGTTAAAACAGGAACCATGTACATAAGAGAGTTACGAGAGATGTCATTTAAAACTTCCATAATACTGGGATGTTAGCATCAGACCTGCTGATATGGCATGGATTTACATTGCGCTGATTTAAAGTATGTCAGAATGTCAAAAGTGTGTTTATGATCTGTGACATTGACCCACCACCAATAATGGTAGGAGGGAGACTACTTTTACACATACACACACACACACACACATCTCGGTTGATATCGGGTGTCAGTGTTAAGACTCCTCAGCGTTCGGCATGCTAACCTGGCTCTTGGCCTCGTCTGATTCAGGTGGAACTGGTGCCAGACAAACACACACACACACACACACACACACACACTTCGCACCTCTTTTAACCCCCCCACCACCCCATCTTCGTTTCATCTCTCTTTACTCTGAGGTGAAGTGATATGTCCCACTTCTAACTACTCATAAATCTGTTATCTGTTCTGTCCAAGTGGTATATTTACACATTTGGCTTCTTGAAACAGTGGAATTTCTGGTTCAAAAACTAGAGTTCAATCAATCAGTTTCAAAGTTCAGAACACCTTTCACTATGTATGGATGATAGGAACTTGCAAGTCGTCACTTTCACCTGACATGTCGTATCATAGCAACCAGCTAAAAAAGTACTGTGCCTCCAGAACACTGCCTAGTGCGACCAGTTGGGTGTTCTCAGTAAAGAGACTGATATTTTTTTTAGTAGACTGTTGTTTTCAGGTGAGTCCATGGTGTTTTTATCTGCTAAAAAATACTCCTCTGTGCATGGGGCCTAAGTCCTGCAAAGGCATGTGCTCCAGAGTGCACAAGCACACAAACAACCTTGCTAGCTTTAGAAGAAGGCCTGCTAGCATGTTAATCTAAGCTTGATATTTGGCATTGGTGTGCTGTCAAAGCTTCTTTGTAAATATGGCAATTTTACAAGATCAACTGAACCACAGAACTCCACAATGTATAGACCAGAGGGCTAGTAAGCATAACATGGTCGCCCATGCAGTAGCATAGTATGACAATCAGTTGCACTCTGTATGTAGCCACAGGTAGCATTTATGTAGATCTTAAAGGGTTCTTTAAATGAATGTTTTTTACATTTACCAAGAAAAACAAAGCCATGGATTGTATTTCACTCTAACAATTCCAAAGAGATTTAATACATTTATGAGAAGACCGCTGTTGTTATTGTTGTTGCCTGTCCATTGCCAGGTCACGTACACTCTTGGACCAAGAGCATGACACTGGATTCCACCACACCAGTGCCTCCTGCATGCGTATAGAGCCTTGAGGTAACCTCAGGACTTTGCCTCTGCCTCAGTCAGTTTGTACTGTAGCTGCACGCTATTGGTGGGGGACGTGATGTCTGACAGCGACAAATCCTGTCACTGTCACATGAAAGTGCTCCTGACCAGAGTACATTCCTGGCACCATAGCTACAGCTACGTACTGTATCAATATTTAACAACAGCAACAAACAAATTAACAACAACAACAGTATCTACATGACATCATCCTCACTACCAACAACAAACGCAACTGAAGTTTTCAGGTGTCCCCAGTCCACTGTCAGTGTTTACTGTAACTGAGAGAAGTGCTAATGAGTTTTGGATGAAGTGGTGATTGAATGCAGTTGTTTCAAAGCAATGCGAAAGAGAACACTGTTTGGCTCCAATAGTCTATGGTTGTTGTAAAAGTGTTTAGAGCTTTGAAAAATTAGACATGGTAGTGAGACACATGTGGAAGTGATTGGCAAAAACTGTAATCTAATCAGACCCATGACACCTACAAAAGCTTTTTTTCAGTGGTGTCAGGCATCACAGACCCACTAGATGTTACTAACGTCTGCAGTACTGAAAGGCTCAGAGGTACAGGTCTATAGCTTTGACTAACCAGAGCAAACGACAGCAGCAGAGGACATAAATAATGCATTTGGATTTAATAAAGAGAGGCCAGCAAAGGTTGAAAAAGCGCATTATACATGACCATCATGGAAAAGCAAAAAAGGTCAGGTCCACGCCACAAAGACAAACAGAGAGAAAGAAAAAGAAAGAAGGGCAGGCCTTTTAAATTTCTGCCCTGGCTGTTCTCTTACTCTCTTTTCTTACTTTCTCTCTCTGTCTGTCTTTCTCTCTCTTTCCCTCTCTGTCTGTTTCTCTCTCTTTCCCTCTCTATCTGTCTTTCTCTCTCA
>CM050219.1:21672500-21677500 GCA_027475355.1 Coilia nasus
ATAAACACACAGTCTGAAATGTCAGTGGGAGAAACATCCTTGGTGTTTTAAAGTCAGTGCTAACTTTCATTAACCCCAGCTGTCTGTGAGGGTACAGTTGAGTAGTAAAAACACAATTCATTTGCACGTCATATTGCTGGGACTACCTGGTTGAAAAGAGTGTGTGTGTGTGTACAGAAGCTGGTGTTGTGTGTTAGAATGTGTTTGTGTGTGCAAAAGGCTGGTGATTAGTGTGTGTGTGCAGGTGTGTGTGTGTATGACTGAGGTATGGCAGGGGAGGTTAATCTATGTTACTGAAGGTCTTCTCCATATCAGTGTCAAGGATAGAAAGACACTGTTGCACTGTGTGTCTTCACCCTGAGCTCCATACTGTGGCCATTTTGTTCATAGGCATGTATGTGTGTGAGTGTGTGTGTGTGTGCACACGTGCATGTGTGTGTGGGGTTTGTGTGTGTGTGTGTGTGGGTGTTTGTGTGTGTGGGTGTGTGCATGCATGTGTGTGTGTGTATTTGGGGGGTCTATGTGTGTGTGTGTGTGTGTGGGTGTGGGTGGGGGGGGGGGGGGTGGGGGGGCTACGTGTGTGTGTGTGTAAGAGAGACAGAGAGCGTGTGTGAGGCTTATCTCTTGTCAGTCCTATAGAAGTGAAGGGAGTCTTCCTAGTGGCGGCAGGTTTCCGGGCCTTCTTGATAACATGAGTACGATGGTAAATGTCTGTGACGCTCTGTGTTTGTGCGTTTCTCTCTCCTTGCGAGTGTCAGTGTGTCTGTCTCCTGTGTCTACATGCTCTGTGTGTGTGTGAGTGTGTGTGTGTATAAGAATGTCTTTATGCTAATGTGTGCAAGAGTGTGTGCTTGTGTGTGTGAGTGTGTGTGTGTATAAGAATGTCTTTATGCTAATGTGTGTAAGTGTGTGTGTCTGTGTGAGTAGTGTGTGTGTGTGTGTCTGTGTATGTGTGTGTGTGTGTCTGTGTGTAAGCGTACATATGTGTGTGTGTGTGTGTGTGTGTGTGTGTGTGTGTGTGTGTGTCTCTGTTCATCCACAGTATGTGCATAGTGATACGCAATAGAAATAGAGTTGATTTTAACATGTGGAGAAGCAGACAGGTCTATATAGAGACCACCAGTCAGTGTACTGCAGTCACCAGTAGCTTAGGTTTCTGTCTGCCTTTAGCACGCCAGCCCCAGATACCAGCACAAGGTGCCAGGCGGCCATTACGAGTGGCTCTTTGTCAGGTCTCAGCCCGTCATCATGGAGACACATGCCTCATGTCTAATGCTCCAGCTGAATGAGACAGACTGCCTTGTGGGCACACCTAATAAACTTATATACAAGTCTTTTAAAGCAACACTAAGTAGTTTTTTCAACCTTAAATTAATGCTTCCATAATCATTTCAGTGGTTCATCCCCCTGTAACAGGGCAAAAGGCACTTCTGAATTCGCTTTGCCACCCTCCATGGACTACAACTGCACTAAGTAAGTTTAGAGGAGGGAAGCGTCTCTCTGTAGTTCGAATGAGAGACAATTCCGCTTCCAACCTGTAGAGCCACCAAAAACAAAAACTACTTACTGTTGCTTGAAGATAACTGTGTTTATTATTTCTTTCATGTACTGTACATTTGCTATGTGCTATATATATACTGCATATGTATATTCATGCACTATATATAATGTATTTATATGACAAATAATTGAATAATAATGTAATATGTGTGTAATGTGATGTAATGTATATACGTATATGCCTCCATATTTACAGCAAAGCAATATATGCACAAGGGCAGGTACTATCAGTCTTACGTAATATTTCATTATCAGTACAGATATTGATTGTCAGACTTTATTTTTACGTAAAATAATTTTTGATGCAGTTAAAAAGATGAGCTGTAATTTTAAGCAAAGGTTTGCTGGTATAATTTGTTAAAGTCTAGCGCTCAGGGTGCTTGTGAGGGTTCTTGCAGATGACGTGTCATGCAGTCAATGCCTTCTGCAGACAGTGTTTTTATACTGCTTTAGAGGGGCTGCAGTGGTCACTGCCTGTCCAGATACGGCTGCCCATCTTCGGTGGCCTGACAAAAGACTAGGTCAGGGGGGAGCCAGTATAAATCTTTACGCATTCAGGTAAAACCTTTTTTCACATCAAGTGCAGAGACACACATGTACTCACTACTCACACACACACAGATGGAAAATCAGGTATACATACACACACACACACACACACACACACAAACACACACACAAACAAACACACACACATCATTTTGATGAACAGTATAACACACAGCCTCGTGAGTGTGGGATGGACACCTACATGCCCACCTCTTTCAGACACACACACACAGACGTATACAGACAGACACACACACACACACACACACAAACACACACACACACACACACACACACACACACACACACACACACACACACACACACACACACACACACACACACACAGTAGGAGACAGCATTCATTTCACTTAACCTAACACAGCCCAGCCCTGTGTGGGATGGTGTGGGAGGAACACCCCCCCCTCCCCCCCTCAGCCTCGCAGTGGGACGTACCACCCCCGCTCCCCCCCTCAGCCTCGCAGTGGAACGTACCAACCCCCTCCCCCCCTCAGCCTCGCAGTGGGACGTACAGGTGATAATTCCAATGGCTCAGCACTCCCCTTCACAGGCCCCCTGACGTCCCTGCTGCCTCTTGTGATGGGAAGCGCAGTACCAGCCTTTAAATATTTCAGAGCGAGACACCAGACAGTTACAGTAAGCTTAGAGGGGAGAGTTCCCCCCTGCTTTAAGAGAGGGACCTGGTGGTTCTGTGTTGGGCCGGGCTGGGCCAGGCTGGGCTGGGCTGGGCTGGGCCGGGCTGGGGCGCTGGTAACGTTCGGTACCGGGGGTGATGGTGGGGGTTTAACGGGCCGGACGGGACAGGCGTTTTGGGGCCTTTAATGGCCAGCCTTGTATAGTACAGGTTACAGGAGCTTAGAGACCGGGCAGATGGTAAGACATAGGCCAACATTACACACGGCCTATAAAACACAGATCAGAAAACCATGTGCTGCACAGGCAGACAGCACCTCGGAGAGAGAGAGAGAGAGAGAGAGAGAGAGAGAGAGAGAGAGAGAGAGAGAGAGAGAGGAGAGAGGAGCTGAGGGGGGTAAAGAGAGAGAGAGACAGAGTAAGAAAGAGACAGAGAGAGAGAGAGAGAGAGAGAGATAGAGGAGAGAGGAGCTGAGGGGGGTAAAGAGAGAGAGAGACAGAGTAAGAAAGAGACAGAGAGAGAGAGAGAGAGAGATAGAGGAGAGAGGAGCTGAGGGGGGTAAAGAGAGAGAGAGACAGACTAAGAAAGAGACAGAGAGAGAGAGAGAGATAGAGGAGAGAGGAGCTGAGGGGGGTAAAGAGAGAGAGAGACAGACTAAGAAAGAGACAGAGAGAGAGAGAGGAGAGAGGAGCTGAGGGGGGTAAAGAGAGAGAGAGACAGACTAAGAAAGAGACAGAGAGAGAGAGAGAGATAGAGGAGAGAGGAGCTGAGGGGGGTAAAGAGAGAGAGAGACAGACTAAGAAAGAGACAGAGAGAGAGAGAGGAGAGAGGAGCTGAGGGGGGTAAAGAGAGAGAGAGACAGACTAAGAAAGAGACAGAGAGAGAGAGAGAGAGAGGAGAGAGGAGCTGAGGGGGGTAAAGAGAGAGAGAGACAGAGTAAGAAAGAGACACAGAGAGAGAGAGAGAGAGAGAGAGAGATAGAGGAGAGAGGAGCTGAGGGGGGTAAAGAGAGAGAGAGACAGAGTAAGAAAGAGACAGAGAGAGAGAGAGATGGAAGAAGAGAAAAAGACAAAATCCATATATTCACTCATGGCTACGCATGTATGCATAAGACCAAATACCCATATGCCAAAACAAATTCCCTATCACACACACACACACACACACACACACACACACACACACACACACACACACACACACACACACAAACATAACCGTATATACACACTTTAAAGCGGCTGCCAATTCAAATAGTTGTGCAGAGGCTCATTGACAGACAGCAGGCTATATATCGTGTGAGAGTAGAAGCTCTACTGAGGAAACGGCCCTCACACTGTGCAGCAGAGCAGTAGTGCAGCTGAGAGCGTGGAGGAGTCCGAGAGTCTCGGCTTCTGAGGGCCTGGAACTCAAGTTAGAGATTCATAGCATCTAAGGGCCTTATCTTAGGTGAAACACATCAAGGACTTAGAGGTTGTTTGCTTCTGAGAGCCTGAAGGGGAAGTTGAGACAAACAGAGTTAATGATCTTCATAAGACGATAGATGCTTAAATGAGTCATTACCAGGCAAATTAAGACTTTCTCGACCACCCCTGCTGTCTGTGGATGGAATACCACACTTGCAATGTCTGGGTGTCCATCCCATGAGTTCGCTTCTCAGAACGTGTTCTAAAGTGGAACATGTAAGAAAGCCAGAGGTTCCAATATTCACTCCAATATTCACTCCAACATTCACTCCAATATGCACCAATATTCCCCTCTTTTGTAATCTGCACATGTCAAGGCTGCCTGTAATCTGCACATGTCAAGGCAATTCCAAGGACCGGAATCTCTTGAGGGTCATTTAGTCGGCCCCAGCAAGACCGATCCAATCAGCGAACAGAGGGTGTCTTTGTTAGCCATGACGTTGACCTTGTGTGCTACATTTGAATTGTAGTGCGTAGGTAAGCTAATTGCATACGTGACGACCAGGCGTTAGCGATTGGGTGAAGGCAGAGGCACTTTTTAAACTTCAGGAAAGAAGAAAGAAAGAAAGAAAGAAATCGTTTCTGACGGTGTCTAGTCCAGACCCTCTGTACAAAATGAAATGAAGTACAAGGGGCCGGTTTACCAGGCTACAAAGTTGACCCGTGACGATTATTTTTGGCCCCCCATGCTCAAATTTTAAGGCATATTTAATTTATTGTCCTACAACCCTCCACCCCGATTTATTTTTGGCTCTTTACTGAGAACAGTT
>CM050219.1:21690000-21695000 GCA_027475355.1 Coilia nasus
AGTAACTGCACTACAGCTCGACTACAACATCCACCCCGGTTTTTAACACCGTACTGTAGATCCCGCTTGTTTTCCCCAACGTAAAGTGGCTCTGGCACCCCTTGATGTCTGATGGTGCGTGAAGCATGGTGGTGTAAACATTCCTCCGGGCCGGGCCCTGATGCTGAGGGCATGCAGGAGCGCCAGTGCAGTGGGCCGGGCCCCAATGCTGCAGAGGCTGGGTGCATACTCCACTCAAGGGCCCCCATGCTGCAGAGGCTGGGTGCATACTCCACTGAAGGGCTCCCATGCTGCAGAGGCTGGGTGCATACTCCACTGAAGGGCTCCCATGCTGCAGAGACTTGGTGCATACTCTTCTGAAGGGCCGCCATGCTGCAGACACTGAGCGCATACTCCGCTGAAGGGCCCCCATGCTGCAGAGACTGGGTGCATACTCCACTGAAGGGCTCCCATGCTGCAGACACTGAGCGCATACTCCACTGAAGGGCTCCCATGCTGCAGAGACTGAGTGCATACTTTACTGAAGGGCCCCCATGCTGCAGAGACTGAGTGCATACTTTACTGAAGGGCCCCCATGCTGCAGAGACTGAGTGCATACTCCTCTGAAGGGCCCCCATGCTGCAGAAACTGAGTGCATACTTTACTGAAGGGCCCTCATGCTGCAGAGACTGAGTAAGTACTCGTCTGAAGGGCCATTATGCTGCAGAGGCTGAGTGAATACTCCCCTAAAGGGCCTCCATGCTGCAGAGACTGAGTGCATACTCCCCTAAAGGGCCCCCATGCTGCAGAGACTGAGTGCATACTCCCCTAAAGGGCCCCCATGCTGCAGAGACTGAGTGCATACTCCGCTAAAGGGCCCTCCAGCCTCAGGGCTCCGGGGTGAGTAAGAGAGCTGGCAATGATGAGAGCATGAGAAGGAGCGCGTTCACACCACTTCTCTCTCTCTATCTCCCTCTCTTCCTCTCTCTCTCTCTTTCTCCCTTTCTCTCTCTCTCATACACATCCCATCCCTAACACTTCTTTTTATTTCTTTCTTTCCTCTCCCTCCCTCAGTTCCCTTCCTTCTCTTTTCCTCCGCTTCTCTTTCTCTCCTTCATCTCCCCTCTATCTCTTTCCCTCTACCTCTTTCTGTCATTTCTCTCTGTCTCTGTCTCTCCCTCTTTCCCTCTCTCTCTCTTTCTGTCTCTGTCCCTGCTCCCTGATATGTGCTGTCAGAATGATGCATGCTGGGAAATGACCCATGACTCTGATCAAAGCTCTGTGAGGCGAGACCACGGACAGACAGACAGACAGACGAGTTAGTCTGATCTTTCCTCTTGTCCTTCCTCTATTTCTTTCTCTCTCTCTGTCTCTCTTTCTCTTCCTCCCTCTCAATTTCCATGTCACTCTCTGCCTCTTCTTCTCCCTGTCTCTCTCTCTTGCTCTATTTTGTTCTCTCACTCCCTCCTCAGTCCCTCTTTCTAACTCTTTCTCACTCTATCCTGTCCTGTCTATCTTCTGAGGGCTCTCCCCTCACTCTCTTTCCCTCTCTTTATCTTTCTCTGTCTCTCTCTTACCTTCTTTTTTTCTTCTCTCTCTCTCCCTCTCTCTGTTCCTCCCTCTGTCTCTCTCTCTCCCTCTCTCTCTCCCTTCCTCTGTCTCTCTCCCTCTCTCCCTCCCTCCCTCCCTCCCTCTGTCTCTCTCTCCCTCCCTCTCTCTCTCTCTTTACCTCCCTCCCTCTCTCTCTCCCTCCCTCTCTCTCTCTCTCCCCCCCCCTCCCTGTCTCTGTGCCCTCTGTGTTTGTCCTGTCTGTCATCGAGCCCTCCTCCTCACGCTCGTTCGGCGAAAAGGAAAACAGAGCCTCTCCCCTTTCTTTTCCTCCTCTCCTCATCCCCCCATCATGCCACAGAAACATGTAACCAGTCAAAATAATGCTATCGCTAAGCAAAACACCAGTGCCGAGAGGTGCCGCCGTAACCAGTGTTGACAGGCTCTGCTCACGCATTCCGACAGGATGCTATCAGCAGGGGTGATCTCTCACTCTCTTTCACACACTCTCAAGCACACACACACACACACACACAGACACACAGACACACTCAGACACACACACACACACACACACACACATACATTCACTCACACACACACACCCAAACGAACATGAGTATGCTTCAAGTATGGTCAAACAGGCAATCATATAAGCGCCTCTGGACACATAATGTGATTATGAAACACAGCACAAGCATACCCACACACACACACACACACACACACACACACACACACACACACACACACACACACACACACACACACACACACACACACACACAAGCATACCCACATATCGGCTACACACAATTAGCAAAACACACACAAGTGCACTTCATATGTCACACAACAGCACTTAGTATATGGCTTGATATGGACAAACACACACACACACACACACACACACACACACACACACACACACACACACACACACACACACACACACGTACATGAGTATGCTTAAAGTATGCTCAAACAGGCAATCATATAAGCACCTCTGGACACATAATGTCATTACGAAACACAGCACAAGCATACCCACACAAACACACACACACACACACACACACACACATATACAAGCATACCCACATATCGGCTACACACAATTAGCAAAACACACACAAGTGCACTTCATGTGTCACACAAGAGCACTTAGTCACTTAGTAGGCCTATATGGCTTGATATGGACACACACACACACACACACACACACAAACACACACACACACACACAAACACACACACACACACACACACACACACACACACACACACACACACACACACACACACACACACACACACAAAGGTGCAGATGATTAACTCACTGGCCCTCATGTGGACTTACAGGCAAAACTAAAGATAATACACTCACATCAACACACTTTGAGAGACAAATGACATTGGTGGAGACTTGAACCTAGTGACACACACACACACACATGCACACACACATGCACACACACACACACACACACACACACTTAGAGATAAACAGTTAGATGCACATCAGTAATGTGGGTAGGGAGGTATGATGATAAAAAATGTTTTTGAGATGGTGTGTGTGTGTGTGTGTGTACGTGAGTGTGTGTGTACGCGTGTGTATGATCAGAGGGAAATGATGGAATGTTACCATCTCAGTCGCAGCGAAGCACAGAGGTGCCGGACCGGAATACAGAACTCAGAATGAGGAATACAGAATATGGAATCTTTAATCTCGCTGCATGGATCTCGACACGCCCGGAACATCTCCATAGCGATAGAGCAAATGCCAGGAATGTTCTAGATCAGAAAAAAAAACTCCAAAAAGCTACTCCACAACAAACAACAAATAAACAAACACCAAAAACATTACAAACGAACTGTAAATCCTTTTTTGTTTACAGTGTTTGTGTTCAGCCTCCGAGCCTAGAAATCCTGGCACATGAAACGAAACCGCACTCTCTGGATTTACGTAAACAAGAGAGTGAGAGAGTGTCAAGTGCTTCTTGCTGGAGATTGTCTTTGTTCATGATTTTTTTTTAAGTAAAAAAAAATCAAAGTAAGAAATATTTAGATAATTAAATCAAACACATTTGTGGGTGATAAAACAGACAGGACGTGTACTGGATGAGAATATCAGACCTCATTTAGTACCTGCTGCGTATCTGATGTGTCCCTGATGTACCTGATGCATACCTTATGTTAATGAAATCCATGTGAATCTATTAAACTGAAGTAGCTGAGCACAATTATTTCTTTTTTCCACCTCTAATGTTTTCAGTATGTTTGTCTTTTATTTTTTAAAGCACTGCCTCATGAAGATTCATTTGTGTACTTTATGCCATCTTGTTGTTTACACAGAAACTGGACCCAACTGGATCCTATCTGGCCTGGATTACCTCGTTTCCACTCCCACAGTGCAAGTGCCAGTGCCGGTGCCCAATCTAGAACTGGTTCTGCTTGTTTGGACTGAAAAGTGACCGGTGCGGGCACAAGTGACAAAGAGCTGCCACCGGCCTGGCTCCCTGAAGTTACTGGTCCCAGTAAGTCTGTAGCGAAGGGGAGGAGAAGTCACCCCACCCGGCTTCGAACCCGGTTCTCCGGGGTACCAAACAGGGGCTCTGACCACAGCGCCAAAGAGCCAGGCTTCTTGGGATGGCAGTCAGAGCACACCCACAACTCTATTGTGCTTCACACACTCAGGTGTCTCTCACGGATCCTTCCCCTTTGGGAGGCGCACCGATTCACACACGCAGGTGTCCCTCACGTATCTCCCACCATACTTCTCCCATCCAGGGTGCCCCACACATACTGGTGCTTCACCTATCACTGGGTCCTTCACACCGGGGTCAACCTAACCCTGGGGGTCCCTCGTATGGCTAACACAGTGGGTGGACCTCCAATGACCTCACGGCAAGCCATCCCACTTCTGACACCATTTGTAGAGAAGGGGAGGAGAAGTCACCCCAGCTCTTTGGCGTTGCGGTCAGAGCCCCAGTTTGGTACCCTGGAGACCAACCCGGGTGGGGTGACTTCTCCTCCCGTTCGCTACAAAGTCGGAACCACAATGTCACAGTGTTCGGTTCTGAAAACTGTGGAAATGCGTGCCAGCGCTTGACCAGAACTAGCTCAATATTAGCACTGGCACCGGCACCAGAATGGTCCTGGTATATGTGCCACAGTTCCAGTTGAGCTTTGTGCTGCTATTACCCGTATCTGGTCCTGGACTGGTACTGGAAGGACCAGCTTGTAATAAGCCTTAGCAGTTATGGCTTTGTCCTCCTTAAACACACAGCAAAGTAAAAAGTGTATTCGGTTTGGTAACGTGAAATATGACAGAAAGCTGTGTCTAAAAAGATGTGGAAAACCCCAGTAGTAAGGTTTTCACTGTGGTGTGGATTAATGTGGTTTAAAAGTTTTTTTTAGATCTTTTCATGCTTGGTTGTTAGTAGGGCAGGACTAAAACACATCCTGCTTAC
>CM050219.1:21697500-21700000 GCA_027475355.1 Coilia nasus
ATAAAACTTTATGTGCTAGCTGAACAAGGTGACCTTGACATATGCTAACCATATTAGCTAAAAGTTAACATATTATTTGTTTAAACCATATACGTTTGAGCTGAATCACAAAAACAGTGACAACAGTATAACAAAAACAAACCTGAAGAAAAAAATACATAAACATAAAAAGAGCTTTTTCAAATAATTCCTGGAGCCGCTCTCAAATCTGCTTGATTTTTCTATGTAAGGGGGATCATTCAACTGAGCATTTGCCTTATGAGTGTCATCACTCTAGCTTGTTTCTGATTGTGGAAAAGTGACATATTACAACCATCCCCTGTTGCAACTGTCCCCAGTCTCCCCTACATTTATCCAGTAAACTTGTAGTCTTATTACCCTTTTCCTCTTTCACTTACTCAGCACATTGCTCCCCACAGTCCTTTGGCTGTCTTCTTTGGTTGTGTTCGTGTGTGACTATCTGTGTTCATTTCATTTCCTTTCCTGCATGTCGCATTTCTTGTTTACTTTGTCATCTTTTACTTTTCTGAAATGGACTGTAGCTACCTTGCACATTTCTTGAGTCATGGCCAAAACTGACTTCCCCACACATTTCTCACGTTGTCCTTCCTTCACCAATATCATGCCAAATATCATGGGGAAAAAAGGAGACGGCATTTAAAAGCTGATGCTTGTGTGGTGTTACAGTAGGTAGTGAAACACATCTACACTAGGACAACCTTAGCATGCTAGTGCTAGTGCTATTGCTATTGCTATTCATCACAACTATTCATGTTGTAATGCTGTACTGAAATTTGGCTGCTGTGTTGGTTGCTACCATCACAAAGTGGCTGAAACTGGGTAAATTTTAGCATAAAACTTACATGAATAGCTCAGTTGTGGGCTAGCGGTCAAGTTGTTGGACTTGTGGCCAAAGGGTCACAGGTTCAATTATCCACACTAACAGGTGGGTGGGGGGATGGGGAGTGATTGACCAGTGCTCTCCTCCATCCTTTTTTTTTAGATTTTCTGAAGCTGGGATTGACATGGTATTAGCCTATGCCTGTGTATCCAGTTTGAAATGCGTCGTAAAAATCATGAGAAGTAATCCCACTAGGGGTGAGACAAATTGTCCATATCGCAATATACAGTATCGTTGTCCTTCCTCGTACAATATATTAATCGATTTGTTGACTTCAAAAGCTATATTTAGTAAAATAATTAACTTTATTTACAGTTTTTGCCCATTGCTTGAACGCAATAGACATATGCTTAAACCAAAGTAATTTAACTTGAAGTTGTGTTACCATGCCTTAAACACAGTGTAACCATACCTTAAACACAAACGCTGCTTTACACTTTAATTGCAATTCTGCAACACACTTGCTCCTTTTTGCAACACACTTGCTCTTGCACACTACACATTATTTCATACATAAGACACTTCATTCAAAAATGAAATACCGATCTATCATTGGCAAAACACATCTATTCAAAATACAAAAAACAGTGTTTTATATAAAGTAGACTAGTGTGTTGCTGCTGATGTGACAGTGTTTTCATAAGATGCAAGTGTGTGCAATTTTGTCATCAGAGTGACATTTTGACAAAGGGTTGTTAGGTTTTGATTGCAGAGTTTCAATTTGACATAGATGTGAATGGTTTATTTACTGCAAGTGTTGTGTCTTATGTGCTTGTGTGTAGAGTTTTGGCACAGCGAGCCAAGTTGAACAAAATGTGTTTAAGCAATGGGCAAAAACTGTAATAAATTCACTGCCGGTTTGGCTTTTACTGTTACTCCAACTAAGCAGTGTTGCCCATTTGAATGCATAAAACTTGACTGAAAGGTACCTTAGGAGATGCACACATTTTAATCTAAAAGTCTGGGCACACTTGTTCTCTCCTCTAGTATTGACTCTAGTATTGAGTATCATATCGTATCATATCGTATCGTATCATATCGTATCGTATCATATCGTATCATATCGTATCGTATCGTATCGTATCATATCGTATCACGAGCTACCGTGCAATTCGCACCCCTATTTCCCGCCCATTTCGCCCACTGTCCTTACCTCACTGCTCACATGTGTTTCTCCTCTCTCCATTTCTATGTACCAGTGCCGACCCCTCTCCCTCTCCCTCCCCCCTCCATTCCCTTGGCCTCCATCATGAAGCTGAGGGGAATTATGACATGGCTGATTGGGGGTGAAATATTATCAATTAAAAGCCAAACAAACTTGGGGGTTTTCCTGTCACCCCGCTGAGCTGCTGTTTGCCGTTTCGGCGCGGAAATGAACCCCCCGTCCTGGGCAGTCAAGCCGTACCTCATCAGGGAAATGAAGCGTGCTGGTGTGTAGCGTGTTAGCGTGTTCGCAGGTCGATGCGGATGACTACGCTATGCTTCGGGGCCTACACCTCTCCAGAGGAGCATCTGCAAGCTTGGTAAAATAATCAGGGAAGGTTGGATGGTTGCTGAGTGTGTGTGTGGGTGTGTGCTGGTGTGTATGTGTGTGTGAGT
>CM050219.1:21732500-21740000 GCA_027475355.1 Coilia nasus
AGTCTGTAGTACTTGACTAAATAATACAAATGTGATCCTTGTATGTAGGGGCAGCATACACACACACACACACACACACACACACACACACACACACACACACACACACACACACACACACACACACACACACACACACACACACATACACACACACACACACACACACACACACACACACACAAACTGCAAGGTGTATCAGACGGGTAGAGGCCAACCAAAAGTGACGTCTTCAGAGGGCAATCATTACAATGTGTCTGAAGAAAGAAATTTCCCTTTGCACATACCATGTCAAGTGTGTTTGTTTGTTTGTTTTGCTAATCATCAGGGCTTGTTGGAATATATATACAGTGATGTGCCAAAGTTTTAGGCAGGTGTGAAAAAATTCTGTCAACTAGGACTGCCTTCAAAAATGGAAGTGTTAATGTGCCTAACACCTGCCTACAACTGTTGCACATATATATATCCCCATGGTGTATTATATTAATATAATTACATATTAATCATAGCCACTCGTGGACACTTTGGACTGCACTTGGTTTGTGATGTGTCTATTGGCAGTTGTGATGTGTCCACTGGCAGTTGGCAAAATGTTGTAGGTCCCCAATCATGCTGCGTTCAATCAGGTTTAGGCCATGGTGGATTAGCTGTGCCTGTTTACCTTTCTAGCAGTGGAGCTTATGTGGGCAGAGAACAGAAAAAAATAAATAGAATGTCAGGGAAAAAGCAGAGCAGAATAGAACAGAATTTACATTGTAGAAGGGTGCATAAGAATAGAATAGAATAGAATAGAATAGAATAGAATAGAATAGAATAGAGTGTTATAGAATAGAATAGAATAGAATAGAATAGAATAGAATAGAATAGAATAGAATAAAATAGAATAGAATAGAATAGAATAGTGTGTTATATAATAGAATCGTGAGTAGTTAATAAAAATAAAATAGAGCACAATAGAAAAGAGAAGTGTGCAGGAGGGTTCAGGACTAAAGAAAAGTGTTTCTCAAAGTTTTTCAGACTGAGGACCACTTCCCCCCAAAACCTCAAGCTCCCCAACCACTCCCCTGAGGCTAACAGGGCTGTGTAAATGCATGGATTGGTGCAGCATCACAGCACTCACTAGGGAATGGCATGTTTTAATACATTTACTGTATGTATTTTTCAACTATTACTGAATTTTAATCTATATTTATATGTTACGGTATAGTTATCATAAGTTATAACATTGTTCTGACAAACTTTTCTTTAGCATGCATAGTGGCATTACATGCATATATTAATGAAAAAAACGGGAACACAAAATGTGAATCGCAATATAGCGGATGATGACTGTAGAATAGAAAAGAATAAAATAAAATAGAATAGAACAGAACAGAATAGGATAGGATAGGATTGAATAGAATAGGATAGGATAGGATAGGAAAGGATAGGGAAGGATAGGGAAGGATAGGGAAGGATAGGATAGGATAGGATAGGATAGGTTAGGATAGGCAGGTCGTGGAGTGCCCTCTCCCAGAGAGACAGAGAGCAGTGTTGGTGCTGGCCTTCTTGCAGTGTGTGTACTGGGCTGGTGTTTGTCTAGGCCCCAACTGCACCCGGCTTTGAAGCTGACTCATTTTACCCAGTTTAAAGGCCCCGTCCGAACACGGAAAACTGATCAGAGAGCCAAGCATTAATACTGTTATCATAAGAGCCCGCAGAGGCTCCGGCCATTTCTCACACATACACACATACTCTTACACACACACTGACTCTTCCTGTAACATCACTATGTATAGCTGTCTCTCTTTTTCTCTCTCGCACACTCACACTCACACTCACACACATATATGCAAACACCCACACATAAAAAAAAGCATAAATTCATTCATCCATTCAATTCTCACACTTACGCACACACACAAACACACACACATACACACACACACAAATACACAAGGTCATTCATCCATTCAAGCCTTACTTGCCCTGCATACACAATGCACACACACACACACCACACACACACACACACACACACACACACACACACACATTAGATTTTGTTTCACACATACTGAAACACACACATACTGCAAAGACACACATACTGGTCATCACTTAATCACTCTTTCAATCTGAACTTTCAACAGAGAACTCTGTATGTGTTTCTTTGTGACTGTGTGTTTGTGTGTGTGTTTTGATGTGAATGTTGAGTGTGTGTGTGTGTGTGTGTGTGTGTTTGTGTGTGCATGTGTGAATGTGTGTGTCTGTGGACCCAGCTCAGCGCGCTGGAGTGTGAATTTGTAATGTGTTTGTGCTGGAATGGCCCCTGCTTTGGAGATAAGTCTAAAAATACACAGAGCTCCTTCAGAACAGAACACACCACACCATACACCACTGTACACCACACACACACACACACACACACACACACACACCGCAACAGAGAAGAGAAGAGAAGAGAGGAACAGAGCAGAGCGGAACCGAACAGATCAGAACCCCGCACTCGGGCCCCAGCGCCTCGGCCCCCAGCTCCTGCCCCTGGGCCCCGGGTCCACTGGCCAAACACACAGAACCGCCCAGGGAGAGAAACACGAGATGCAGCACCGGGATTCGCCCCTCTTTCATCCCCACACACACACACACTCACACGTACACACACGTACACACACACACGCGTACACAGACACACAACCGTTCCCCGCTTTCATCCTGCCATCTCTCGGAAGTGCGGAAGGAATGTCCTGGAGTCCTGGAGTGATAAAATAATCCCCAAATCCTGCCGAGAAACCACCGAGAGAAGCTATACATAGTGGATGTTTGTGTGTGTCATCGTATCATCTGCATGTGTATGTGTGTGTGTGTGTGAATGCCTGTATTTTTGTGTGTGTGAGTGTGAGTGTGGCTGTGACTTTGTGTGTGTGTGTGTGTGTTGTGAGAGAGAGAGCGAGAGAGAGAGAGAGAAGGTGGGTGGTTAGTAGCAAATTGAAATTCCATGCCCCCCCAGTATCCAGCTGAAAGTCAGAGTCCATCCAAAAAAAAAAACGAGGAGGACAAAGCCTCACCCCCTGTTTTTTCCTTCATTTCCCTCTCCCTCCATCCCTCTCTCTCTCTCTACCGCCCTCCTTTCTCCCTCCATCCCTCTCTCTCTCTCTCTCTCTGTCCATCCTTCTCTCCCTCTGCCTTTAAAGCGCTCCTTATCCAAACAGGAAGTTGACCTTTGACCCGGAGGATGTAAGGGAACACCAGTGGAAATTTCATTAGCTGCGCGCGAGCCGCGCTCCCCGGATTAACACACTAATTATCCGCTTCAGCGCACATGTAAAACTTTACAACGTGTCATTCTGACCCAGCCCTGTGTGTGTGTGTGTTTGTGCGTGTGTGTGTGAGAGAGAGAGAGGAGCACATATGTGAGAGAGGATGTGTGTGCATGTGAGTTCGATAGACTGTGTGTGTGTGTGTGTGTGTGTGAGAGAGAGAGAGAGAGGGAGAGAGAAAGAGAAAGAGAGGAGCACATATGTGAGAGAGGATGTGTGTGCAGGAGTGTGTGTGTATGTGTGTGTGTGCGTGTGTGTGTGTGTGTGTGTGTGTGTGTGTGTGTGTGTGTGTGTGTGTGTGTGTTGTAGCTGTGGTGTGTGTGTGTGTGTGTGGAGGAAGACCACATATGGGAGAGAGGATGTGTGTGCATGTGAGTTTGATAGACTCTGTGTGTGTGTGTGTGTGTTTGAGTTCTCCACCTGTTTTCTTGTTGTACAAGGGGGTAACGTCTATAGAGTTATATGACAGTGAGAAGAAGACTGAAAATAATTAGACTTACACACATCTGGCCAAAGTCACCGTACATGCTTACATGTTTATCTTTATTAAAGAAAAGTAGTCCTAAGGTGTGTGTGCATATGTGTGTGTATGTGTGTTTGTGGTGTGGTGTCTGTGAGAGAACGAGACAGAGAGAGAGAGAGAGAGAGAGAGAGAGAAAGAGAGAGAGAGAGTGTGTGTGTGTGTGTGTGTGTTTCTACATGTGCCTGACAGCATTCAGCCATGCCTGAAGTCTCCTCAGTGACCACTCCACTCCAGCGAGTCCTAACTTGCAACCAGCCATGAACATCACTCAACCCACACACACACACACACACACATAGTCTATCGAACTCACAGACGTACTCTCTCCATCTATCTCTCTCTCTCTATCTCTCTCTCTCTCTCTCACTCTCTCTGACACACACGACACACACTGTTTTTCTCTCTCTCTCTCGGTCACACACAGTCGCCCAGTCACATGCTCTTGAAGGCCATAGCTAAGAAACGCCGGCTTGTAATTACGGTCCCTTAGAGTGGCCTGACACAGTACAGCCGCCCAGAAAGAGAGTCAACAGAGCCACTGCCTCTGACTTGGCTGCACTCGGGTCTGACGTGGCCCAGATTTGGCCCGGACCCGGGACCCGGGACCCGGAACCCGGAACCAGAACCAGAACCAGCTCCTCCTCAGAGCCAACTGAATGCTGAAGCCATCAGGATCCCACAATGTGGGACACACAGCGGAGGTGAAAGAGGGGGAGTACAGGGCGAAGAGAGGCAGGAAGAGCGGACACTGGCAGCAGTGAAGGAGCGCAACAGGGACCGTGACATGGCCTCCATGACTCCACTTGGACTTGAACTCACTGGGATGGACTACTGGATGCTGTAAGGATCTGGCCATAGATCCCCATGGTTTTCCCTAGAAAGTTGGGTATAACTCAGCCGGACACGAAAGCAAAGTGCTGTTCTTCGTTTATTACAGTGATGGATACTAGGAAACTACACAAGATGAAATAGTCTGTAGTACTTGACTTAATAATACAAATATGATCCTTGTATGTAGGGGCAGCATACATGCACACACACACACACACACACACGCACACACACACACCACACACACACACACACAAACTGCAAGGTGTATCAGACGGGTAGAGGCCAACCAAAAAGTGACGTCTTCAGAGGGCAATCATGTGTCTGAAGAAAGAAATTTCCCTTTGCACATACACTCTAAAAAATAAAGGTGCTTAAATGGTTCTTTAAGTCTCCTGGATGGTTCCATGGAGAGTGAGAAACTCTGTGTTGAACCATTACATTATGTGAAAGGTTCTTCACATTAGAAATGGTTCTTCAGAGCCTCAGATCATAGTGGGGCTATGCTATGTCATGTCAGTGTCAAATGGTTCTTTAAAGAAACTGTTGCGTCGATGGTTCTCTAAAGCACTGAAAACAGGTTCTTCTATGGCATCGCTCTGAAGAACTGGTACTGGCCCCATTATTTTTTAGAGTGTACCATGTCAAGTGTGTTTGTTTGTTTGTTTTGCTAATCATCAGGGCTTGTTGGAATATATACTGTATACAGTGATGTGCAAAAGTTTTAGGCAGGTGTGAAAAAATTCTGTCAACTAGGACTGCCTCAAAAATGGAAGTGTTAATCTGCCTAATAGAATAGAATAGAATAGAATAGAATAGTGTGTTATATAATAGAATCGTGAGTAGTTAATAAAAATAAAATAGAGCACAATAGAAAAGAGAAGTGTGCAGGAGGGTTCAGGACTAAAGAAAAGTGTTTCTCAAAGTTTTTCAGACTGAGGACCACTTCCCCCCAAAACCTCAGCTCCCCAACCACTCCCCTGAGGCTAACAGGGCTGTGTAAATGCATGGATTGGTGCAGCATCACAGCACTCACTAGGGAATGGCATGTTTTAATACATTTACTGTATGTATTTTTCAACTATTACTGAATTTTAATCTATATTTATATGTTACCGTATAGTTATCATAAGTTATAACATTGTTCTGACAAACTTTTCTTTAGCATGCATAGTGGCATTACATGCATATATTAATGAAAAAAAACGGGATACACAAAATGTGAATCGCAATATAGCGGATGATGACTGTAGAATAGAAAAGAATAAAATAAAATAGAATAGAACAGAACAGAATAGGATAGGATAGGATTGAATAGAATAGGATAGGATAGGATAGGATAGGATAGGAAAGGATAGGAAGGGATAGGGAAGGATAGGATAGGATAGGATAGGTTAGGATAGGCAAGGTCGTGGAGTGCCCTCTCCCTAGAGAGACAGAGAGCAAGTGTTGGTGCTGGCCTTCTTGCAGTGTGTGTACTGGGCTGGTGTTTGTCTAGGCCCCAACTGCACCCGGCTTTGAAGCTGACTCATTTTTACCCAGTTTAAAGGCCCCGTCCGAACACGGAAAACTGATCAGAGAGCCAAGCATTAATACTGTTATCATAAGAGCCGCAGAGGCTCCCGGCCATTTCTCACACATACACACATACTCGTACAACACACACTGACTCTTCCTGTCTCTCTTTTTCTCTCTCGCACACCACACTCACACTCACACACATATATGCAAACACCCACACATAAAAAAAGCATAAATTCATTCATCCATTCAATTCTCACACTTACGCACACACACAAACACACACACATACACACACACAAATACACAAGGTCATTCATCCATTCAAGCCTTACTTGCCCTGCATACACAATGCACACACAACACAACACACACACACACACACACACACACACACACACACACACACACACACACACACACACACACACATACACACACACACACACACACACACATTAGATTTTGTTTCACACATACTGAAACACACACATACTGCAAAGACACACATACTGGTCATCACTTAATCACTCTTTCAATCTGAACTTTCAACAGAGAACTCTGTATGTGTTTCTTTGTGACTGTGTGTTTGGTGTGTGTGTTTTAATGTGAATGTTGAGTGTGTGTGTGTGTGTGTGTGTGTTTGTGTGTGCATGTGTGAATGTGTGTGTCTGTGGACCCAGCTCAGCGCGCTGGGAGTGTGAATTTGTATGTGTTTGTGCTGGAATGGCCCCTGCTTTGGAGATAAGTCTAAAATACACAGAGCTCCTTCAGAACAGAACACACCACACCATACACCACTGTACACCACACACACACACACACACACACACACACCGCAACAGAGAAGAGAAGAGAAGAGAGGAACAGAGCAGAGCGGAACCGAACAGATCAGAACCCCGCACTCGGGCCCCAGCGCCTCGGCCCCCAGCTCCTGCCCCTGGGCCCCGGGTCCACTGGCCAAACACACAGAACCGCCCAGGGAGAGAAACACGAGATGCAGCACCGGGATTCGCCCCCTCTTTCATCCCCACACACACACACACTCACACCGTACACACCACGTACACACCACACACGCGTACACAGACACACAACCGTTCCCCGCTTTCATCCTGCCATCTCTCGGAAGTGCGGAAGGAATGTCCTGGAGTCCTGGAGTGATAAAATAATCCCCAAATCCTGCCGAGAAACCACCGAGAGAAGCGAGAAAGACGGGGGCGATGGAAGACGGGGAGAGGAGAGAGAGAGAGGGAGGGGAGAAGGAGGAGAGTAAAAGAGGTCAGGGGGAAACAGAGAGGTGAGGTGTGTGTGTGTGTGTGTGTG
>CM050219.1:21745000-21782500 GCA_027475355.1 Coilia nasus
TGGGCAAATAGATACAGACAGAGGAATAGCAGAGAGTGTTGAGGGAGACCTATTGTTTAACGTCTACTGCAACTGTTAAACGGGAAATCTTAGCGTAATAAACATTTAGCTGGGTAATATCTGCATGGCGAAGGTAGCACGACTTTCTCTGACGTAACAAAGGAAATATCCAAGATGGTCTAAAGAAAAGAGATGCCCAATCTTCGTGTAGACTACGGGCTAGTCAGTATAGGAGACCAAATGCTAATTTCTTCCAATAGAAAGCCTATGACGAAGGCTGCTAAGCTAGCTAACACTGAAGTAACTTCTAAGTGCTAATTGGTTCCAATAGAAAGTCTATGAGGAAAACTGCTAAGCTAGCTAACACCGAAGTAACTTAAATGCTAATTTGTTCCAATGGAAAGTCTATGAGGAAAACCGCTAAGATGGCCGTCTCGTTTCGTCTTTACTAAGAACATCTTGAGCCTTTGACGAGGCAGAAAAACTACAAGTTCCAGAGCGCTTTGAACAACCGGTATAACACTGGGGGTTTACAATCTTTTCTGGGAAACGTAGTTTGGGATGGATTTAAAGCAACAGTGTAAGATTATGTGAACTTCTGAACTTTTTTTTCTGACGTCTATGCGTTCTCTCTCTCAATTCAATTCCATAGCTTTATTGGCATGAATGTAAATACAATATTGCCAAAGCAGTAATCAAGCACTTATTGTAATAGTAATAAATAATATGGAATACTCTCTCTCTCTCCCTCCCTCCCTTTCCTCTCTCATTTTAGTCATTCGCAAAGGGGCAAAGTGATTTTATTGCCATTTCATGTGAGCCATTCAAATTGTACGTTTTCTTCCTGACAGCATTATGTCATCATCTGATCAGACATTAACGTTCTTGAATCTTAAATAGACTGGTGGATAGAAGTGTCTGGTATAGCGCAAGGCTATGAATAGAAGTATCTTGTGTAGCTATAAATCTGGTAAAGCTATGAAAGTATATGGACTAAAGTATATGAACTTTGAATAAACGTGTTTGCTATAGTGTAAAAGCTTTCAGATAAAGGTGTTTGCTAAATCCTACTCACCCTTACCTTTTCAATGCCTTCAACTTGCCAGTTACACAGAGGTGTTACTAAGCATGCTAATGTCATTCTTTAAATAATGTGTAACAGTTTAAAAATGTTCAAAATAGAGCTTTAGGCAGAGAATTTGTTAGAATACTACCTATGGTTTGTTAGAATACTAAAGTGTAAACCATTGAATTCACATGTTGGAAGTCTGGCAGCTTCTTAAAAGACAAACACTAGGTAGGTAGATAGAAGACTATGCATGAGGAAAGAAATTTACAAACACAGTAAGAATTTATTGCACCGATCATTTGTAAATGCACTTAATGCACTGTAGGTCAATGAAAATAATCCTCACTTTAAAGGAGAAGCATATCCATGTAGAACAAAACATTATTAAAAAAAAAAAAAAAAAAGTTCAAATGGCAATGGAAAATAACTAATCTTACCAGAAGACAAAATAATTCCTGCACTATGATTTAAAAGCATACAGTGAAAGTGCTACTATGATAAAACATGGCTAAAACTTAACATGTGCTGGACCAGTGCAAACAACAAGAATAAAAACTATTAAAAAAAAAAAGTTGTCTTTTAAGGATGGTATTCACTAGCTTACTGGAAGACAAGGAAGCTCTTAGCTTAGGAAGAAGACAACCTCTTTAGCTTAGTAATTCTGTTCTGCACACAACTTCTTAAATTGGTCCACGATCTTGTGGAGAGTGCATGTCGTTCAGCCAAAATGCACAGAGTGCAATCCTTCTTCTTAGGTGATTTCCCTGTCTCGATGAACTTCATCATGTGGCGTTCAACAGCACATACCTCCGCAGGTTCCCATATACGCCAAAGCCTTGCTGTGGAATCAGTAACAGAATACAAAATAATATCAGTACAATTACCGGAAAAAAAGGAGCAAAAATAGCCTTCACATGTTCAGATGAGCCATTACCCAAGGTTCTTAAAATATTAAATGACAAACATGAATTCTCCACAGACATGACAAAAAATATTAAATGCTAGACAGAAACTGTCCATTCAGTATTTGTTCACCAAGACTGAGAAGAAAGAAGACTAAGGACAAAAGCATTTAGTGACTGTAGACCCACCCATGTCCAGGTAAGGGTTGTAAGGTAGCTGGCAAGTTTTGCTGGTGAGTACCAATAAACACAAACACATAAAGTTTTCCTTTTTTTTTAACCCCAAGTGGTTTGTGCCAAATGTGGAAATATATAATGGACTGTCAGTATAGTAACATCAGAGATGGTGTACACAATGAAGGGAACAGCAACAATAAACTAGACAATGTGATGACACTCAACCATGTTTGAAACTTTTAACTGGACTTTTATTTATTTTAAGAATTTAAGAACACTTCCCAGAGGCAACATCCACAAAGCACTGCACAGGTGACATTCTGCTCAAGCTCATTTCACTCACAAATTGTGTGTGTGTGTGTATACACACTCTACAACCTTCATAAATCAGGAATCAGCGAAGTGATATAAAGAGATGTCCAAAGAATTGAAAATGCTAATCAGCAGCATTTGAACTTTAATAATGGAGAAAAAATTATGGGTCCTGATTTTGACCAGTGTTGATCAAGTACGCCAACAAACACCGGTCTCAACTGGGGACGTTTTCAGGTGACAAGCAGCTGTGACAATTTTAAGGGTCATGCCCTGTCAGGGGGATGCACATTATCATATTCCTTTATAAGACCCAACATTTGAAGCAGCACCTCTGCCCACAACTGCACAATTGCAACTTAAATGCTGGCTTCTCTAAAAAAGGATGTAGTGTGTTTTGTGGCTGTTTCAGTTTAAAGGTAAGAAATCAGAAGTTGCACAGGTAATGTAGTCTGATGTGTCTGACAAAGACATGTCTAACTAGCTGTAATCCCCACTGCTAATGTTGAGCTACCAGGTTTCAGTGCAGTTCACTTGGACAGAGACAATAAACTTACTGGTAAAAAGAAGGGAGGTGTGGCACTGTACATAAACATGCTTGCAGCTGTGGCCTAATGGTTAGGGAGTTGGTCTTGGTGAGACTGTATGCAGCAAAAACGTGGAGATACTGGCGATTAGTCTCTGACCGTATTGCATGCCAATGGAGTTCTCCACACTATTGTTGTGTGTTTACGTTACATCATGAGCCCAGTGTCATTCATTCAGCAATTGCAAGGCTGCAGACTCAACACACAGGCACTTTTTTTTGCAATCTCTGGTGACTTCAATCATGTAACACTGGATTCCCCCTCACTAATTTCTACCCGTTTGTTGACTGCCCAACCAGAAAAAACAGGATAATAGACTTCCTGTATGCAAACGTTCCCTCACTGAAAAACTCAGACCACAACCACATTCACCTTCAGCCAATGTACAAGCCTCAAGTACAGAGGCTGCCACACACGCCTTCAGAGAGTGGACACCAGAAGCTGAAGAGGCCTCAAGAGACTGCTTTGAGTCCACTGACTGGAGCATGCTACAGCATGGCGAGGAGGATTTAAAGGTCGCCACACATTGTGCTAATGACTACCTTAACTTCTGCAGAGATGTTGTAGTTCCTAAAGACTGTGAGCTGCTTCCCTAACAACAAACCTTGGGTGACCAGCAATGTCAAAAAAACTCTTTAATAAGAAGAGGCCGAGTCATAACGGAGTGTAAACTGCAGGACAACAACATGAAAGAGGTCTGGCAGGGAGTGTACAACATCACTGGATGTGTGGGGAAAGGGTGGCAAGGCGAATGGTGATATGGTCAGAGCTAACCAGCTGAATAATTTCTATAATCGATTGAACAACTGCTGCTGCTTCTGCCAATGACATTGTCACCACTAGTACACCTCCCCTGCAGCCTCTGACAATGCACAATATGCACTACCACCCCCCCCCCCACCCACCCCCCCAAAACTAAGACTTTCCAATTCAGTTTACCCCGTTTACTCTGCCCCTGTCTACCGCGGCAGACTACACAACCATCACCTCCACATACCCCCCCACCAACTGAGGACTCTCACCTACACTCTGCCTCCTCCCCCCCACCTCTGCTTTTCATGTCCCCACACAAAGTATTGTATTGTCATCTGCAAAGACCAACATAAGTGTCTACATCGGCTCCCACCTGAAAAGGAAAGAGCAGAATCGTTGAATTGCATATTTGAAGGACAAGTACCGGAGGATTTTTGTAAACGGCTGTTGATGTGTCCTAACCATTTCAAGGAAGACTGCTTCATCTAGCTTGGATTAAATTTGGATTAGCCACCAAACTGCCTCAAGGAGGGGTCACTTCTAATTATCCATGGAAAACACGAGAAAGCTGTAAGTACCTATCAATATGTGTTGCTTTTGCAGTTTAGCACAAACTAATGAGTTAACTGCTGGTGTATCGCCATTTAACAAGTGAACACTAACAACTAACATATAGGCTTGGATAGTTTCCACCACTATCATACCTTGGCAATCGAGCCATCCCCACACTTGGCAATTTCTAAAAAATGCATTTTAAGATGTTTGCTAAAGTGAAACATAATACATTCATGGGCAGTAGCAGCTAATTTGCATGTAGGAATTCTAATGAAAAAGAGCCTGTTCTGAAGCAGAGGTTTAGACATTAAAACTTAGGATTTTCAACAAACTACTTCGAATACATGTCCAGTGGACCTCAGTGTTGTAAAAAAGAGCATAATATGGGACCTTTGTTATTGTTGGTCAGTCTACAGACTCTTACATGCAGACATCTGCATGCTTACATTCAGATAATGCATTTTTTACATACTTTTTTTGGATGGAAACGCTGTAACTGGAGATGTTGGAGGTCCATCAGCTTTAGCCAAATCTGGAGATGCTCGAGACTGAGCAAAAAGGCAAGTAGCAGCTGATGAATGAGGGCCGTCAAGTTGATCTTCACCTTGGTCTTTAACTTCAATTATAGCACCTACGCAACCTAAATAATCATACTGTTCTGTTGGAGAAGAAACAATGGTAGACACAGAAAATATTTTTTAATAAAATGCACACCTGTGAAGATACAAGAAGGCGTGGTAATGTGGCATTAACAACCATGGTCGAAGCCCCATTTAAAACAAAGCCTCCACCAAGTTTTCCATTGCCCACTACATCGGGATCATCCATTAAAAAGTAACATTATGTCTCTGTGAATACAATGACCACAAAAACACTGCTTAGACGAGAGAAAATGGTACAAGCATAGACATCTCACCATTGAAGTCAATATATCTCCACTGTGTGTTATGGTATCTCCAAATCGAGGTCATGGTTCTCCTGGTTCCCTGAAAGCATCAGCAAAGTTGGCTACCCTTCACCAGGTTTAAACACACTACACTTGGGGCTAGCTTAGCTGCACAGGCATTGACAATCATATGTATGTTTTTGTAGTACAGTTGTATAGAGCAAATAGTCTGTTGCACATTCTAAGAAGATAAAATGACAGTGTAGTATATAACATTCTCCAGTACAACTAGCTATACAAATACTCAACAAATGTCAGCTATGCTCTCGTGCAAGAAAGACTTTCATATTCATAGCTCAAAATACTGGGAAGCTAGTAGCTAGTTCACTAGCTCAAATGATTAATGCCAACACTAATAGCATAATCTTCTTCACACATTGTCTACAAGCACAACCTAACTTAACAGGCATCTAATAGTAGTGTGCATTTGTTTGACCACATTTTCAACACAAGCCTACCTTTGTTTCATCAGACTACTCCTAGGACAAATAGTCACCTGGCGCCAATCTGCTTCGGGGACATCCGATGCGTGGGAGGAGTCAGCATACCCAGTGGCTCCCCAATTTGGTCAGAGCAGCTTTGACTTTGAGAACCGACATACCCCAAACACACAATGCAATTTTAAGTGAGCCATTTATTTTCATATTGTTTGTGAGCCTCTAGCACAAGTCATCATGATATCATTCAAAATAAAGTTCTTAAAACGGGTGGAGCAGTGTTTCATAGTGCTGCGGATAAAAGCATCTACTAAATCCCATATTAAAACCTGACCCAGCTACAAAGCAAAATATAGTCATGTTATAGTTAATTAGTATGCCATTGGGGAAAATACAGCTTACACTATTTACATCACGTCAGTCTTACTGTTGAACTAATTTTGAACTGTTCTACACTAGTCACAACAGTGTATCATTAAACCAAAGAAATAATCATAGACTTCAGGAGAATCATTAAGAAGGCACAGCAGAAACTGTACTTCAGAACACTAAAGCATAACCATCTTGTACAAAAACTGCTTGTGCCCTGTTACTATTGTTCCATAGAGTATTTTAACATACTGTATGTGTGCTTGGTTTTCCAGCCACACAGCTGCAGACACCAGAGCGCTCCAGAGGTTCATCACCACAGCTGAAAGGATCATCTGCCCCCTACCCTTCTCAAAAGACCTCTACAGTTCTCCATCTCGCAAAGGCACACAGTATTCTCTGGGACCCATTCAACCCAGAACATTTGTTGTCTGAACTGTTGCCCTCGGGTAGGCCTTTCAGGTCAATAAAAGCAAGGGCAACCAGGTTAAAAACAGTTTCTATGCCAGAGCCATATGTGCACTCAATTCTGAGAAAACATGAAATTAGACATGGAAATTCTGCAATAACTGCAGAATGTGGTCATGGAATACTTGGTGTGCGTGGCATGTTTTCCTTGTATAAGTTTCAACCTTTTAGTAACCTGTCACCTTTCAACTATTTGTTGTGTTTGAAAGTGCAATCCTTAAAGTGCAAATTTCATTGTACTCATACAATGAAAATAAAGGAATTCTGTTTCTAAAATATAAATACAAAGGGCAAACCATAGAATACAAAATAGAATAGAGAGAGAAAAAAATCCAACTGCTATATAACATTAATTTATTGCACTGTTTTTATGATAATGCACTTGATGAACTGTATTAAACATAAAGTACAGCACTTTAATTTAAAACACTTTTTTTCTTTAAATAAAAATCACAAACAAAAAAATATCTGTCTTAATTTCACTGGCTATCCATGGCAAATGGAATGTTGTTTTTGAACGAAAAGTACCCAGTGCTGTTAAAAAAAAACACACACACAACACATCATACTCAAAGTGCTGAACCAGTGCAAAAAATAAACAGAACTTTTGACCTGCCGTAGAAACAATACTAGCATGAACTTTTCAAACGCAGCGTCCTAGACCTTCTCAAAGTAATGCTTCTGTTTCGCACATAGTTTTTCACACATCAGTCCATGATCTCGCTCCAAGCGCATGCTGTTCTGCAGTGATGCACTTGTCGCAGTCCCTCTTCTGAGGCACCCGTCCTGTGTGTATGAAGTGCATCATGTGCCGTTCAATGGCAGCTACATCCACCGTTTCCCACTTGCGTCTCGGCTTCGCTGTGGAATCTGGGAATACAAAACAAGATCAGTACAATTTAAAGAGGAACAAAAACTGCCTCAATATGCTCCAGAACATAGGCCATTATCCAAGGTTCTTAAAATACTAAATAAAATCAACACAGACAAGACAAATAGTGTTTCATGATAGCAAATAATTTACTAATTAGTAAATTTGGAGAGTCAGTCAGCATGATGGTTGGAGAATCAGGAACAAGGTTTTAACAGCAGGGTTAGACACATACAGGTCCATTTACAATACCTTCTGCCCCATACAGGAAATGAATAATAAAAAACAGCAAAACGCAAAAACAGGAAATCTTTGGGGAAGATGCACAGCGCAGACATCTCCCTGCCTGCATTCAGATTTTTTACAATATTTACCTACCGTGTCTGGATGTGAAAGCCTTTACTGGAGATGCAATTTCATGAACTTTGGCTGCTACTGGAGAAGCGTGTGGCTGTGCTGTAGGGGAAGAAGTGGTCGATGAAGGAGGGCCATCCAGTTCATCGTCGTCATCATCATCATCGCCATCACTTTGGTCATCACACTGTTCTGATTGGAGAACAAACAAGTGGACACAAATATTTTAACAAACTGAGCAATATTTAAGCTGAAAACCTTTTAGTGAGGTCATTAATGAAACATATAAATTTCAAACCTTCTGGGTGTACTTCAATATCATCCAATGATTTCCCTTTGAACCGACATATTGTTCCTTTTTCCATAGCCATCAAAAGTTTACTCATTTTGGCTAGCTGCAATGTGCCTTGAGGAAGACGGTAATACTGTCGGTGGACACATATATCGTGTCCCAAGAAGTCAGCAAGCTGATCAGCTTCATTTCCCTCCAAGTTCAAAATCTGGAACATGGTTGCGATGAGTTTGCGAAGCCTTGTAGAGGTTAGCGCCTCAGGATGTTGAGCACCACATTCAGCTGCATATTTATGGATGCATTTACCCCCTCTGTAAGCAGTCAAAGCACCTGATCTTGCAAAAAGAAAGGGATTCTCTCTGGGGACACCACACATCTCTCGATTTTCCACCACCAGCTCAAGAGAAGAGATCATAGATGGTTTGAGAAGTAGGGGATCAGCACTGCTTTCATTTGAATCAGATATGCTACCTTCTGTGTCAGGCATATAATCAGCATCACTGTAGTCACTATATTCTGACTCATCTGATGACTCCATCAAAGGTGTTATTGTCTGAAAGAGAGAGACATTAAATGGTAATGACCAAAGATTTCCTCACTACTGAAACTTTCCACAAATGTTTATGGATAATATGTCTGTTTTTAATATACATCTGCATACTGGAGTCCAGCCTTTCAAATATAGATTTGATCATGACCAACACACTTTCATAATATGAAATTTATGAATTTCAGGGTAGTCACAATAAATTGCTTTTAAGTACATCAATAAATTAAGAGTAAATGTCAGTATGACCATTAAAAACAAAAAAAAGGTTTAAAACATTAGTAGTATACCAACATCACATACATTTAAATGCTGAATGGTTTTTATAAGATACCTTTCTTTTTCTTGTTTTTTGCTGTGGCTCACAGTCCTTGATTTCCGAAGAGTCCTCATTTGGTAATGATTTCCTTTCCTTAAATATGCAAAATTATACATGTGAATACTACCTTATATGAAATGTTGAAGTTACCTAAGCAGAAAGCACTGCAGTGCCGGTTGGTAAGGCAATCAAAATATTTGTAAAATCCACTAAAAAGCTGTAAAAATGGTTAAGAATTAATCTTGGATAAATACTTTAACAATAGATCTCTTCCGGTATATGCTGGTGTCATATTTTAAATGCTTATATCTTGGAATGTAAAAATGAAAGAGTAAAAAATATATTCGTTGGAAAGCTGACATTCAGGAGTTTTTAACACATAGGATAATTTCTCTGGATACCACTCTGAAAGCGAATTAAAAACATCTAATGTAAGGGTAGCTTTTACAAAAACACAGCCAAGAATATTTCGAACTATAGACCTTAATTAAAAATTATGAAGAGATCATTAAACATCGTCAAAAGAAACATTTCCAAGTCAAAATAAGTGAAATACAGAGAAACTGTCAATGATTGTAATTTGCATGCAGGTTTGTGCAAGGAATTCTACAATAAGCAAGAGCTCTGGCCTGGCCAGGCCAGGATTCCATTCTGCTGCCACTGCAGAGATTTGTTGTCTTTAATTTTCTTTCGGTGTGGTGTCCAGAGAAAGAGCAGAGCATATGTGCGCGTCTGAACGGTGCTGCTGTGCCACTGGTGGAACAGTAAACTTTGACTAGAATGGCAACTATTTACTACACAATGCAGAGAAAACCTAGCGGACAATGGCTTAAAACAGGCGGCTACATATTAACACAACTACAACATGCAAACAAGTAACCAGCAGGTTCTTAAAGCAATTCATATCTTAAACATTCCACATTTTAAAATCATGTGATTTCATTTACATCACCTGGGGACCTCAAATCCATATTAGAAAAATTGGGGACAGTCGTCTTTATAGCCATCTCCTAAAAACCCTTGTCTGCCAATTGGACTTTTAAAAGGCTATGCTGAAAAAGAGTAGCAAGCAGAGATTTCTGAGCATCGTATCTCACTCAGTTCTCCACAGAAACCCGTGTGCTTCTTTGTTTTATAGGGAAGCTTGAAGCAAGGAAGTGCAAAATACACATATGCTGGAGGCATGCATGATGCAGGAAGGTGACAAGTCAATCGTTTTAATACCTTGAGTCTTTCGGTAGTTTCTTGTGAAGGAGCCTTTCCACTCATAACTGACTGGTGGGACTTTGGAAGCTCAGCCACTGACAGTTCAATTTGGACCTACAATGCATAAAGAACAGTACTTAAAACATACATGTGAACATGTTTCTTGCCCTGTAAAGAGCATTTCTATGACCAAAGTGGGTATTAGAATGTTAAAGACTTCGCTAAACATTGGTCAAGAAAATAATTATTGCTGTAACAGCAAAGGTGTACCAGACACATATACACACACTCAAATGGAATGTTTGGTTTGAATATACTCGCCGCGCTCAGTCGTACGCGCGCAAAAGTCTGGCGCGGTGTTCTCAAGCGCATATTTGCTGTGTCTGCACCTCCGAATTTTTTGTAACTTGCACGCGGCAGCCCCATTGAAAACAATAGGCAATGGCTAGTCTGGTTTCAGCTAACATTAGCCTAGTAACTACCAGCCTAAACATGTATTTTCCATTGCTACAAATCAGCTAATTTTACTGGAATCTCACAAGAAATACAAACACTGACTAAAAACTTTTAGGATTTTGTTCAATTTTATCCACAAACCAACTTAGGTGCAAACCTGCAGTTTGTTTATTAAGCTAACTTCTTGCCTTATCCCATCATCACTCAAGGTCTTATAAAGCTGAAAACACTGTAAATATACACACTCAAACCTTTTTGGATTTATCCATTCCCGAATCATGATGTAAACCTGCAATTCAGTCATGTTTCACTCCTCTGACACACAAAGTTCCCAAACTACTGTTGCATTTGACACCCCTGACGAGGAGAGGATTGCCGTTTGTGTCGATTGAAGTATGTATGGGCGCTAGGCGCTGTGACGTCACTTTTGCGCGCGCACTTCTGCGCACGGCGAGTATATCCCTAGCTTAAAACAGGCACAATTTGTATTGTGACAACTTATCCATACCTCACTCTTCTTCATCATAACAGGCGTTCTTGAGACAGCTCCATCATGATCGTCGACAACAGAATGTTTATCCTTGTTCTAAGAGGAAACATGTTTCAAATCAGAGAAACATATGCCACTGTGATACCAACGAGGGGACTGACATACAATTAATTAACCTGATCACCACCGGGTTTCTCTGCTGTGAACATGTTTCTCACCCTGTAAAGAGCATTTCTATGACCAAAGTGGGTATTAGAACCATCATGGTGAGCCTTAAGTCTTGCAAATCTGTTCTGCAATGCCAATACGCTGAAACAGTTGATCCTTGCTTTCTTTTCATCACTAGAGCTCTGAAAAACGAATTATTTTATTCTGTCTACATCATTTTGTTTGTACAACAGTAAACATTGAAACAAATTAAACATGTTCTCATTTGAGTGTTTTATGTGGAGATTGTTAGAGGATGATGTAATAGAGATGGTGCATCTTGAACCAACTACAAGTCATGTACACCCATTTAGAAATAGGATACAAAAAAAGCATATAAAGGGGCAAAAAAAAATCTGCATACCTTCATCCATTCACCAGCAGTCAGAGGGTTCTTTTCTGAATCAGCGAGAGCATGCTCTGCTGTGGTTATGGTAGCCTCACCCATCACCTTTAGAAACACAACTAGAATCATAAACTGGAAATAATGGCATATATTCAGAATGATTTTACAAAACATACTACAGGTTACAAATCAACACTGCTCAAAATTAGGGCTGGACTGAAGAAAGACAAAAAAAAAAGACTGATATTACAATTCACAGATACTTTCGTAGCAGGTCTCCTCTGGTTTTAGATCATAAATCCATATTTCAGTCAGTATGAATTGTAATCAACTTGAAAAAATGTCATGCATCATACCTGTTTAAGCCGAGGCCAATCAGCATCTCCATAATTGCATGATAGTTCCTCTCCTGGTGAAATGTCTCTCAGAGCAAACATGCAAAGGTGTGGCTCCCTATTAAAGTCAACGATTTTCATTTTGCAGTTTGGCCTCTGATGGTCATCATTTACAAGCCTTCCCAAAGATTCATCCTCAACAGATGCATCCAGGCTGCCCATTAGGAAACATACACAATCACTTAGGAAACTTCAAACAATACAATGCTGTGGACAGATTTAACAAGGGGAGGTTGAAAACAGTCTTGTCAAATAACCTCACGAAAGGGGAATGGGGTCACTTACCTCCAACATTGTCCTTTCCATTTGAAATCAAACACAAATTCTGAGACTGCCTTTCTGGAAACATGTTCACATGGTAGAAGTCTCCCTCGGTACTCCAGGACAAAATCTCCTTGATAGAAGGCCGAAGTGGCAAAAACTCCTCGACCTGAAGAAGAGATAGAATGGTAGAAAGAAGAATAGAAAAGCATGAGGGAGGATTAAGTGGGAGCAAAGGAGAAGAGAGATCAGAAAGAAGAGATTGGGAGTAATAGGGGAAGATAATGGAAGAGGGAAGGGAAGATAAAGAATGCAAAATATGAGTGTCAACAAGAAGAGTGTGAAAGCAGGGTGAAAACAGTAGGGGAGAAAGGGGAAGGTGGTTTTCAAAGGAGAGGGTAAGAAAGCAGAGAAGGAGTACAGGAGACAAGATGACAACAGTTGACGTGCGGATAGCAGAGAATGAGAATGAGGCAGTTGGAGAACAAAATAGCACAAGACAACTCACCATCATCAATAAATCTTTTCTCCAGACCGCTCTTGTCCGCTTTTAGATTAATATATCTTTCAGCATCTTGATGAGGCTTTATTATTTTTCTCCTTGATGCCATGGTAGTGAGAAATCCCAGTCACTGTCCTGAAAACATGAGCAGAGTTAGCCTCCCCATTTGCAATGCCAGTCTAGCATAACCGTTTCCTATGACAAGTTCAGAATACACGATTTTGGAAATCGCCTTGCCTCGTCAATCAGCAGTTAATCTGCGAGAACAGGTCACCATGTGTGAACTACAAAAGCACTCAGAGAGGGCAGACCTCCGCCAGGACAGCTCAGATCACCACCAAAATCACTTTTAAGTTTGCCCATTTTTGACCCACCCTGAAAATTGCATCAAAATCCATCTATAACTTTTTGAGTTATCTTGCTAACAAACAAACAAACGCCGATGCTTAAATAACCTCTACTGGCGGAGGTAATTAGTGTACGACATGATTAACAAAAATGTTTAGGATGTAGCTGCTAATTTAAAACGTAGTTGGAACACTGGACAGTTCACAGCGGTGTAGCTGCTAGGCATGAAGACTTGTATCCATGGTTTAAAACATTTCAAAACTTAGGTAGTTATGAAATGACCTGGCAACTAACGCTTTCTTATAATCTTCCACCGTCATATTGTTAACTAAAAAAAAGCAAACGACCTTAAAAAACAAAACCAACTGTTTTAGAAGTCATACTGTACCCTTTCCTCCGTAGTAGTATTGGATCACAGGTAGAAAGCTAAAATTAACCACGTTACCTTCAATGACTAGCAGCTAGCCTACCTCAAAGACTGACCTTTCTTTGCTAACAGTCTGTACAAAAACCAACATCCACATACTGCAGTAAACGCTGCCCTACAAAGCCAAAGTGTAGTAACTACGCAAACATTGAAACAAGAACGTTCGTTTCCTTTTTCCAGTTATTGACATTATGTTTTTACAACTCATTTTAACATACCTCTCTTTACTCTTCAATCTTCTTGTCGATTCTCTTCTCCATCTCACGCAAAAATGGTCTGTTGGTCAAGACACAAACTACCTGCACCATGCTTCAGTGACGTCACATTTTGAGAGGAAGAGTTTGCACCCAATGGGCGATTGTTCTTCCTTATATGGAGATGCATTTTGGAGGGAATAGCAAAGTGGGGGAGGGGAATACAGTGCAGAGCAATAATGAGTACACCCCCCCTGAAGGAGGACAGTTTTCACAGTATTAACCCTTTAATCCCAATTTTTTTCTGAAAAAAATCAGTACACGGATTTTACTCCTTAGACCTTCCTAACACACAAACATTATGCACTTTTCCATTTTATGTTGGTTTGTCAAAGTTTATGTTTTACAGTCGGTCACAATTGTGACCGGTGGGAAACATAGTCGTTTTTTGGACAAATTCATATAAATTGGTCAATAAGGCCTATTAACATTCTTGAAATCTTAAAATGAAAGTAGTGATAACAACGCCCACTAAGCATGGAATAATGTGATATGGTTAGTTTTTTTCTGCATTTCCTTATTTTGTGCATGTGACAAAATGTTCAAACTTATTCAATATACCCCAATGGACAACACATAGCATACACTGCAGATAAACCTAAACATGGTGGTCTTGTCAAGTCTTTTCCGTTTATCTGATAGATAAATCATAATCTAACATTGAAATGTCAGAGCTGGATAACAAGATCATTTGTAACCCTCCCACCATCCACCACCTTTGTTGCTGTGGTTTAAGGTCTCATTCACTATAAGTGGAAGGACCTGAAATGGTAGGTGCCTACTTAGGAGGAGAGGGGGAGGGAAGTGCTCGCATGGTATGACATGGATTTGGAGATGCCTGGCTAGGAGAACAGGCAGGTGCCTGCATAGTATAAGGTGGAGCAGAGATGCCCATGTCATACAAGACAAAGGAGAGGAGGAGGAGGAGAGGGGAAAGGAGATGCCCGTGTGGTACAACATGAATTGGGTAGTGATTGACTAGGAGGAGAGGGACATTTCCAAATTGACCTAAAACCCATGTAAATTCTTTTATTATTCTGTCAATGGTGAAATTTATAACTCTGCATTAAAGCCATTACACTTGTTAGCAGGGTCAGCCATGATGGTGCCTGGAGAGCAGTGTGTGGGGACGGTATGTTCAAGGTACCTCAGGGGCACTTCTAGTCAAGTCAAGTCAATTTATTTATATAGCACATTTAAAAGCAAACACAAGTTAACCCAAAGCGCTTTAAAAGCACTTCTTGGTGGATTCAAACCCATGACCTACGAGGCCACCAATGCTCCTTAGCGTATCCTTTTGAGATTTTGGTAGGGAGATTTTACTAACATTCTAATGCTGAGCTGGGCTAGCTGGCATCTGTTACACATACATGGTATGAGATGGAGTGGGAAGTGCCCACAAAGAAGGAGAGGCATGGGCCTGTAGGGTACAAGATGGAGTGACCGATGCCCAGCTAGAAAAAAAGGGAGAGAGAGGTGCCCACAAATTTACAAGAGGAGTGGAAGGTACCCAGCTAGGAGGACAGAAAAAGGAAGGTGCCTGCGGCATAGGAGATGGACTGAGAGGTGATGGCCTACAGTAGAAGGATAGGAAGCTTAAGAGAGGATAACATGAGATGGAGTGGGAGGTGTTCAGCTAGAAGGACCTATACTGAGTTGTCAATATGCAACAACATAGAATGACAAAAGCCCATGTTAAGACCTGGAGGACCTGGTTGTTGGGAATATCAAAGCCATTCCCTAGAAATGTCACCTCTGCTATGCCATTCGACATCCTTGCTGGCAAATGTGTGTTTTTTTTCCCCAGAATTCCCTGTGCGAACTATCACAATCACTTTTAATTGCACATCTCAGAAGTGTAGGGGTAACACTGATGCTACACACAGCATGCGGGGGGTGGCATAAGTGCATTAGGTGAAAAACATCTGATTATTTTACCCTTTATCAGAAAAAACAATGACACCTTACAGTAATTGTCAAAACTTATGTATCACATTTAACAGGTTAACATAGAACAGGTTTCAGTGGCACATGACGTGCACAACTAGTCAGTGCGGCCAACGCGTGCTTCAATGTCCCCAAAGTGAGCGTAAACATTTTGGAGGGAATCCTTAAAGTGGGGGAGGGGAATACATCCTGTGTGGTACAACATGAATTGGGTAGTGATTGACTAGGAGGAGAGGGACATTTCCAAATTGACCTAAAACCCATGTAAATTCTTTTATTATTCTGTCAATGGTGAAATTTATAACTCTGCATTAAAGCCATAACACTTGTTAGCAGGGTCAGCCATGATGGTGCCTGGAGAGCAGTGTGTGGGGACGGTATGTTCAAGGTACCTCAGGGGCACTTCTAGTCAAGTCAAGTCAATTTATTTATATAGCACATTTAAAAGCAAACACAAGTTAACCCAAAGCGCTTTAAAAGCACTTCTTGGTGGATTCAAACCCATGACCTACGAGGCCACCAATGCTCCTTAGCGTATCCTTTTGAGATTTTGGTAGGGAGATTTTACTAACATTCTAATGCTGAGCTGGGCTAGCTGGCATCTGTTACACATACATGGTATGAGATGGAGTGGGAAGTGCCCACAAAGAAGGAGAGGCATGGGCCTGTAGGGTACAAGATGGAGTGACCGATGCCCAGCTAGAAAAAAAGGGAGAGAGAGGTGCCCACAAATTTAAAAGAGGAGTGGAAGGTACCCAGCTAGGAGGACAGAAAAAGGAAGGTGCCTGCGGCATAGGAGATGGACTGAGAGGTGATGGCCTACAGTAGAAGGATAGGAAGCTTAAGAGAGGATAACATGAGATGGAGTGGGAGGTGTTCAGCTAGAAGGACCTATACTGAGTTGTCAATATGCAACAACATAGAATGACAAAAGCCCATGTTAGGACCTGGAGGACCTGGTTGTTGGGAATATCAAAGCCATTCCCTAGAAATGTCCCCTCTGCTATGCCATTCGACATCCTTGCTGGCAAATGTGTGTTTTTTTTCCCCAGAATTCCCTGTGCGAACTATCACAATCACTTTTAATTGCACATCTCAGAAGTGTAAGGGTAACACTGATGCTACACACAGCATGCGGGGGGTGGCATAAGTGCATTAGGTGAAAAACATCTGATTATTTTACCCTTTATCAGAAAAAACAATGACACCTTACAGTAATTGTCAAAACTTATGCATCACATTTAACAGGTTAACATAGAACAGGTTTCAGTGGCACATGACGTGCACAACTAGTCAGTGCGGCCAACGCGTGCTTCAATGTCCCCAAAGTGAGCGTAAACATTTTGGAGGGAATCCTTAAAGTGGGGGAGGGGAATACATCCTGTGTGGTACAACATGAATTGGGTAGTGATTGACTAGGAGGAGAGGGACATTTCCAAATTGACCTAAAACCCATGTAAATTCTTTTATTATTCTGTCAATGGTGAAATTTATAACTCTGCATTAAAGCCATTACACTTGTTAGCAGGGTCAGCCATGATGGTGCCTGGAGAGCAGTGTGTGGGGACGGTATGTTCAAGGTACCTCAGGGGCACTTCTAGTCAAGTCAAGTCAATTTATTTATATAGCACATTTAAAAGCAAACACAAGTTAACCCAAAGCGCTTTAAAAGCACTTCTTGGTGGATTCAAACCCATGACCTACGAGGCCACCAATGCTCCTTAGCGTATCCTTTTGAGATGTTGGTAGGGAGATTTTACTAACATTCTAATGCTGAGCTGGGCTAGCTGGCATCTGTTACACATACATAGTATGAGATGGAGTGGGAAGTGCCCACAAAGAAGGAGAGGCATGGGCCTGTAGGGTACAAGATGGAGTGACCGATGCCCAGCTAGAAAAAAAGGGAGAGAGAGGTGCCCACAAATTTACAAGAGGAGTGGAAGGTACCCAGCTAGGAGGACAGAAAAAGGAAGGTGCCTGCGGCATAGGAGATGGACTGAGAGGTGATGGCCTACAGTAGAAGGATAGGAAGCTTAAGAGAGGATAACATGAGATGGAGTGGGAGGTGTTCAGCTAGAAGGACCTATACTGAGTTGTCAATATGCAACAACATAGAATGACAAAAGCCCATGTTAGGACCTGGAGGACCTGGTTGTTGGGAATATCAAAGCCATTCCCTAGAAATGTCCCCTCTGCTATGCCATTCGACATCCTTGCTGGCAAATGTGTGTTTTTTTTCCCCAGAATTCCCTGTGCGAACTATCACAATCACTTTTAATTGCACATCTCAGAAGTGTAAGGGTAACACTGATGCTACACACAGCATGCGGGGGGTGGCATAAGTGCATTAGGTGAAAAACATCTGATTATTTTACCCTTTATCAGAAAAAACAATGACACCTTACAGTAATTGTCAAAACTTATGCATCACATTTAACAGGTTAACATAGAACAGGTTTCAGTGGCACATGACGTGCACAACTAGTCAGTGCGGCCAACGCGTGCTTCAATGTCCCCAAAGTGAGCATAAACATTTTGGAGGGAATCCTTAAAGTGGGGGAGGGGAATACATCCTGTGTGGTACAACATGAATTGGGTAGTGATTGACTAGGAGGAGAGGGACATTTCCAAATTGACCTAAAACCCATGTAAATTCTTTTATTATTCTGTCAATGGTGAAATTTATAACTCTGCATTAAAGCCATTACACTTGTTAGCAGGGTCAGCCATGATGGTGCCTGGAGAGCAGTGTGTGGGGACGGTATGTTCAAGGTACCTCAGGGGCACTTCTAGTCAAGTCAAGTCAATTTATTTATATAGCACATTTAAAAGCAAACACAAGTTAACCCAAAGCGCTTTAAAAGCACTTCTTGGTGGATTCAAACCCATGACCTACGAGGCCACCAATGCTCCTTAGCGTATCCTTTTGAGATGTTGGTAGGGAGATTTTACTAACATTCTAATGCTGAGCTGGGCTAGCTGGCATCTGTTACACATACATAGTATGAGATGGAGTGGGAAGTGCCCACAAAGAAGGAGAGGCATGGGCCTGTAGGGTACAAGATGGAGTGACCGATGCCCAGCTAGAAAAAAAGGGAGAGAGAGGTGCCCACAAATTTACAAGAGGAGTGGAAGGTACCCAGCTAGGAGGACAGAAAAAGGAAGGTGCCTGCGGCATAGGAGATGGACTGAGAGGTGATGGCCTACAGTAGAAGGATAGGAAGCTTAAGAGAGGATAACATGAGATGGAGTGGGAGGTGTTCAGCTAGAAGGACCTATACTGAGTTGTCAATATGCAACAACATAGAATGACAAAAGCCCATGTTAGGACCTGGAGGACCTGGTTGTTGGGAATATCAAAGCCATTCCCTAGAAATGTCACCTCTGCTATGCCATTCGACATCCTTGCTGGCAAATGTGTGTTTTTTTTCCCCAGAATTCCCTGTGCGAACTATCACAATCACTTTTAATTGCACATCTCAGAAGTGTAGGGGTAACACTGATGCTACACACAGCATGCGGGGGGTGGCATAAGTGCATTAGGTGAAAAACATCTGATTATTTTACCCTTTATCAGAAAAAACAATGACACCTTACAGTAATTGTCAAAACTTATGTATCACATTTAACAGGTTAACATAGAACAGGTTTCAGTGGCACATGACGTGCACAACTAGTCAGTGCGGCCAACGCGTGCTTCAATGTCCCCAAAGTGAGCGTAAACATTTTGGAGGGAATCCTTAAAGTGGGGGAGGGGAATACATCCTGTGTGGTACAACATGAATTGGGTAGTGATTGACTAGGAGGAAAGGGACATTTCCAAATTGACCTAAAACCCATGTAAATTCTTTTATTATTCTGTCAATGGTGAAATTTATAACTCTGCATTAAAGCCATTACACTTGTTAGCAGGGTCAGCCATGATGGTGCCTGGAGAGCAGTGTGTGGGGACGGTATGTTCAAGGTACCTCAGGGGCACTTCTAGTCAAGTCAAGTCAATTTATTTATATAGCACATTTAAAAGCAAACACAAGTTAACCCAAAGCGCTTTAAAAGCACTTCTTGGTGGATTCAAACCCATGACCTACGAGGCCACCAATGCTCCTTAGCGTATCCTTTTGAGATGTTGGTAGGGAGATTTTACTAACATTCTAATGCTGAGCTGGGCTAGCTGGCATCTGTTACACATACATAGTATGAGATGGAGTGGGAAGTGCCCACAAAGAAGGAGAGGCATGGGCCTGTAGGGTACAAGATGGAGTGACCGATGCCCAGCTAGAAAAAAAGGGAGAGAGAGGTGCCCACAAATTTACAAGAGGAGTGGAAGGTACCCAGCTAGGAGGACAGAAAAAGGAAGGTGCCTGCGGCATAGGAGATGGACTGAGAGGTGATGGCCTACAGTAGAAGGATAGGAAGCTTAAGAGAGGATAACATGAGATGGAGTGGGAGGTGTTCAGCTAGAAGGACCTATACTGAGTTGTCAATATGCAACAACATAGAATGACAAAAGCCCATGTTAGGACCTGGAGGACCTGGTTGTTGGGAATATCAAAGCCATTCCCTAGAAATGTCCCCTCTGCTATGCCATTCGACATCCTTGCTGGCAAATGTGTGTTTTTTTTTCCCCAGAATTCCCTGTGCGAACTATCACAATCACTTTTAATTGCACATCTCAGAAGTGTAAGGGTAACACTGATGCTACACACAGCATGCGGGGGGTGGCATAAGTGCATTAGGTGAAAAACATCTGATTATTTTACCCTTTATCAGAAAAAACAATGACACCTTACAGTAATTGTCAAAACTTATGCATCACATTTAACAGGTTAACATAGAACAGGTTTCAGTGGCACATGACGTGCACAACTAGTCAGTGCGGCCAACGCGTGCTTCAATGTCCCCAAAGTGAGCGTAAACATTTTGGAGGGAATCCTTAAAGTGGGGGAGGGGAATACATCCTGTGTGGTACAACATGAATTGGGTAGTGATTGACTAGGAGGAGAGGGACATTTCCAAATTGACCTAAAACCCATGTAAATTCTTTTATTATTCTGTCAATGGTGAAATTTATAACTCTGCATTAAAGCCATTACACTTGTTAGCAGGGTCAGCCATGATGGTGCCTGGAGAGCAGTGTGTGGGGACGGTATGTTCAAGGTACCTCAGGGGCACTTCTAGTCAAGTCAAGTCAATTTATTTATATAGCACATTTAAAAGCAAACACAAGTTAACCCAAAGCGCTTTAAAAGCACTTCTTGGTGGATTCAAACCCATGACCTACGAGGCCACCAATGCTCCTTAGCGTATCCTTTTGAGATGTTGGTAGGGAGATTTTACTAACATTCTAATGCTGAGCTGGGCTAGCTGGCATCTGTTACACATACATAGTATGAGATGGAGTGGGAAGTGCCCACAAAGATAGAGAGGCATGGGCCTGTAGGGTACAAGATGGAGTGACCGATGCCCAGCTAGAAAAAAAGGGAGAGAGAGGTGCCCACAAATTTACAAGAGGAGTGGAAGGTACCCAGCTAGGAGGACAGAAAAAGGAAGGTGCCTGCGGCATAGGAGATGGACTGAGAGGTGATGGCCTACAGTAGAAGGATAGGAAGCTTAAGAGAGGATAACATGAGATGGAGTGGGAGGTGTTCAGCTAGAAGGACCTATACTGAGTTGTCAATATGCAACAACATAGAATGACAAAAGCCCATGTTAGGACCTGGAGGACCTGGTTGTTGGGAATATCAAAGCCATTCCCTAGAAATGTCCCCTCTGCTATGCCATTCGACATCCTTGCTGGCAAATGTGTGTTTTTTTTCCCCAGAATTCCCTGTGCGAACTATCACAATCACTTTTAATTGCACATCTCAGAAGTGTAAGGGTAACACTGATGCTACACACAGCATGCGGGGGGTGGCATAAGTGCATTAGGTGAAAAACATCTGATTATTTTACCCTTTATCAGAAAAAACAATGACACCTTACAGTAATTGTCAAAACTTATGCATCACATTTAACAGGTTAACATAGAACAGGTTTCAGTGGCACATGACGTGCACAACTAGTCAGTGCGGCCAACGCGTGCTTCAATGTCCACAAAGTGAGCATAAACATTTTGGAGGGAATCCTTAAAGTGGGGGAGGGGAATACATCCTGTGTGGTACAACATGAATTGGGTAGTGATTGACTAGGAGGAGAGGGACATTTCCAAATTGACCTAAAACCCATGTAAATTCTTTTATTATTCTGTCAATGGTGAAATTTATAACTCTGCATTAAAGCCATTACACTTGTTAGCAGGGTCAGCCATGATGGTGCCTGGAGAGCAGTGTGTGGGGACGGTATGTTCAAGGTACCTCAGGGGCACTTCTAGTCAAGTCAAGTCAATTTATTTATATAGCACATTTAAAAGCAAACACAAGTTAACCCAAAGCGCTTTAAAAGCACTTCTTGGTGCATTCAAACCCATGACCTACGAGGCCACCAATGCTCCTTAGCGTATCCTTTTGAGATGTTGGTAGGGAGATTTTACTAACATTCTAATGCTGAGCTGGGCTAGCTGGCATCTGTTACACATACATAGTATGAGATGGAGTGGGAAGTGCCCACAAAGAAGGAGAGGCATGGGCCTGTAGGGTACAAGATGGAGTGACCGATGCCCAGCTAGAAAAAAAGGGAGAGAGAGGTGCCCACAAATTTACAAGAGGAGTGGAAGGTACCCAGCTAGGAGGACAGAAAAAGGAAGGTGCCTGCGGCATAGGAGATGGACTGAGAGGTGATGGCCTACAGTAGAAGGATAGGAAGCTTAAGAGAGGATAACATGAGATGGAGTGGGAGGTGTTCAGCTAGAAGGACCTATACTGAGTTGTCAATATGCAACAACATAGAATGACAAAAGCCCATGTTAGGACCTGGAGGACCTGGTTGTTGGGAATATCAAAGCCATTCCCTAGAAATGTCCCCTCTGCTATGCCATTCGACATCCTTGCTGGCAAATGTGTGTTTTTTTTCCCCAGAATTCCCTGTGCGAACTATCACAATCACTTTTAATTGCACATCTCAGAAGTGTAAGGGTAACACTGATGCTACACACAGCATGCGGGGGGTGGCATAAGTGCATTAGGTGAAAAACATCTGATTATTTTACCCTTTATCAGAAAAAACAATGACACCTTACAGTAATTGTCAAAACTTATGTATCACATTTAACAGGTTAACATAGAACAGGTTTCAGTGGCACATGACGTGCACAACTAGTCAGTGCGGCCAACGCGTGCTTCAATGTCCCCAAAGTGAGCGTAAACATTTTGGAGGGAATCCTTAAAGTGGGGGAGGGGAATACATCCTGTGTGGTACAACATGAATTGGGTAGTGATTGACTAGGAGGAGAGGGACATTTCCAAATTGACCTAAAACCCATGTAAATTCTTTTATTATTCTGTCAATGGTGAAATTTATAACTCTGCATTAAAGCCATTACACTTGTTAGCAGAGTCAGCCATGATGGTGCCTGGAGAGCAGTGTGTGGGGACGGTATGTTCAAGGTACCTCAGGGGCACTTCTAGTCAAGTCAAGTCAATTTATTTATATAGCACATTTAAAAGCAAACACAAGTTAACCCAAAGCGCTTTAAAAGCACTTCTTGGTGCATTCAAACCCATGACCTACGAGGCCACCAATGCTCCTTAGCGTATCCTTTTGAGATGTTGGTAGGGAGATTTTACTAACATTCTAATGCTGAGCTGGGCTAGCTGGCATCTGTTACACATACATAGTATGAGATGGAGTGGGAAGTGCCCACAAAGAAGGAGAGGCATGGGCCTGTAGGGTACAAGATGGAGTGACCGATGCCCAGCTAGAAAAAAAGGAAGAGAGAGGTGCCCACAAATTTACAAGAGGAGTGGAAGGTACCCAGCTAGGAGGACAGAAAAAGGAAGGTGCCTGCGGCATAGGAGATGGACTGAGAGGTGATGGCCTACAGTAGAAGGATAGGAAGCTTAAGAGAGGATAACATGAGATGGAGTGGGAGGTGTTCAGCTAGAAGGACCTATACTGAGTTGTCAATATGCAGCAACATAGAATGGGAAAAGCCCATGTTAGGACCTGGAGGACCTGGTTGTTGGGAATATCAAAGCCATTCCCTAGAAATGTCACCTCTGCTATGCCATTCAACATCCTTGCTAGCAAATGTGTGTTTTCTTCCAAGAATTCCCTGTGCGAACTATCACAATCACTTTTAATTGCACATCTCAGAAGTGTTGGGGTAACAGTGATGCTGCACACAGCATGCAGGGGGTGGCATGTGCATTAGGTGAAAAACATCTGATTATTTTAACGTTTATCAGAAAAAACAATGATAACTTACAGCAATTGTCAAAACTTGTGTATCACATTTAAGACTATGTAGTGTACTAGTACTAAATATGCATTTTGTGCAAAATATATACCTGGTAGTATGACTTTTTAACATAGACCAGAAGTAAACCCTTTCAAGGCTATGTGTACCAACTTTGGTAGTTTTGTCTGTAAATTTAGTACTTAAATCTCCTTCTTTTATAGAGGCCTGAGGAAGATTTTCTCCTTCAAAGGTGCAAACATTATGTTAAGTGGCCTGGTCAATTGAACTTTAACACTACTCACATGATCTTGATCTTAGCTTTCAGTATAGATCATTTGAGACTTCATGATGCCATCAATGAAATGCAGTCCTCCAACACCCGCAGCACTCATGCAACCCCACATAAGAGCACTACCCCCTCCATGTTTCACTGTTGGCACCATGCACTTTTCGTGAGGTGCCATTGCTGACAGCAGAAAATGGGAAAGGCTGGTTTGCTTTAGGTAACAGCCTTTTGTAGCCAACTGCCCAATTAACACCTGAGTAATGGCTAATTAGAATCACCTGTAGTTGTTTGTTTGTTCAGGTCCACATTGGGTTGACTCACACTTTTTCCACATCAGATGGGTGGCAGAAAGGAAAGCAGATAGGCAACCCCCCCCCCCCCCCCCCACACACACAGTTCTCACAATTCACATTTAGATTTTTGTGACTTTCTGCCATAACTTCTAAATAATAATAAGAATATTCTGTTCTCTGATGTGCTTAGGCCTATCAGATCATTTTTCTTTATTCAGTCAAATCTGTAATGTAGGCTACCTACAATTATTGAGATCCTTGATTCCGTACTTTGAAGAAAACCAATGGCCTTTGGGCTCGAAATCCTCCCACTAAGTCAAACCTTGGATATCTTGAAATGCACAATATGAAGCCTGTGTTACTATTGTGCTTTTTTTTAAGAATTAAAAAAGAATCAGATTTTAATAAAGTCATGCGAATTTCTTTCATTGTTTTTTGTAGGCCAGAGAGTGTTGAGGGAGGGAGAGTGGCCAACGGCCGTTTGCTTCCGTGTTGTATTTTCACAAGGGGGAGGGGGGAAAATCCCCCTTTATGCAGTGCGCACAGCAGATTCAAGATTCCTTTCACTGAAATGAATGGGACACGTGGAGTTTAACTAATAAATTGGTCATTACGTCTTTCTGGAGTTGTTAAGGGTTTTTTTGGAATCATGTGTCACAATCTGGAACTATTTGTAATAAGTTCAAGCCCAATAGTGTGAGTTGTTACTGTTTTGATTTTGAGAAAATTAGCTTTATTTCAGGTCAGGCAGCAACCATTTACTGTACTATGTGCTTGTTAGCACGCTAAAGCTAGCGAACTACGCTAACGTAATGTTTTAAATTGAAAGCTGTCACTTTACTCACTAACACCCACCTAGATACTGTTACTGGTATTAGCTTAAGCGGACAAAGTAATATAAACTTATAGGGTTACAGCAATGTATTAAATTCAAGGTGAGTCCAATCACTGTTAACATTTAGCATATTGGTGTTGTTGTCATAGTTACTACCATTCACTTGAATGAGCTAGTTTGTTAGCTTGCTAGCTCGCTTTACAGACACACTAAATTATTTTCTTAGAGTTCGAAATAGGAATTTGTTGGCATCATATATCATCCTAGACAATAATACACTACACAGAATTATATTTATATTATTTAACAGCTTATTAAAATAAAAAGTGTATGATATGGCGTCATATGACACACCCATGTATGCAGTCTGGACGTGTTCACGTTTGGTCCCATAGTAAGGTATTATGTTGGTTTATCTTTGTAGAATCTAAGATCTTTGCCCATACCATGGACACACATTTGCCGTGCCTTAGTATAAAACTAAAAGCTAAGCAAAACCTGACTATCAAACGTCATAATTAAGACCGTAAATTAGACATGACATAAAGTTATGGCTCGCCACGGGATTGGAACCCTGAACTCCCACCATCGCATTCACGAGCTGATCCACCTGCACCACTCGCTGACCTTACATTGTGAAGATAGTTTTGTGTTTCATTTCATCTTGGCAGGATTCGCGGACAAAAAAAAAAGTTCTGATTCTGCATTAAGTGCAGAATGTGTCTCACGTAACAGCACAAGTTTCACGTGTGCTACTAATGGCAGTTTACCTATATGCTTATAACGTTTTATTTTCTAAAATGTATTAAAAGTTCCCTTCCCCCAGTGTAATCAGAAAGGCTATGAGCAGGCGTGAGAGCAAGACTCGGTTGGTTGGTAATCAAAATGTCTGTAAACAAATCTGCTTACCAAAAGAGAAAATAACTTAAGCCGAGGACAGAAAAATAAAAAAGGAACATGCGAAAAGAGTATGTAGTTATTGGGTTAACATACGAACAGCAGACAAGTTCTAGAAAACTGGGATGCATAGCCATTCTAGCACATTCACGAGTGCAGTCTCCGCAACAGATGATAATAGAATGGAGAGCGACTGTGCTGCTCGCACCTTTGCTACAGAGAATGTAAATAGCCTGGTGTCCTAGACTCGAGCAGTCCATTAGAGGGATGTCACGAAAGTTCGCTGAAGTGTTATTTGATGGGGCACAGTGGCCATGACTGTGTTGTCGACGAATGGACAGTGACATGCCAGATTCGCTTCGGCAAGACAAAGTTTTAAGGTAGGATGTTATTACAATAACTCGCTGTGGCACGGACAGGCCTTTCCTGATAAACCATATGGCTATCATAATATGTAGGCTACAATACACAATCATGTGACCTTGATTGTCTTCATAGAAAACCGGAATATTTAATTTGTCCGGCGTTTCATTCGTCCCGGCTATCAACTACAATCTATGAGCCATAGCAACCGTTGTCATACACTCTAAATAGGATACCGGTGACTGGGGACTCGTCTTGGAATAGGCATAGTGTATACTAAGGATTTAACTTAATACGGGCGTGCTATTTGTTTTAACATTTAATTTGAAATGTAGTTGCCTAGAATCAATCAGCGTTTAAGCAGAAAGCAAATGTGAACTATTCATTCAACATTCCTGTCCCAAGCAAATGACGTAGACTAGCCTATAGCCCTTGACGGGATTTCTATAGCTCCGAGTTAGCCCTACCTAAGAGAAAAAAAGACGTTCCGAACATACTGAAGTCAGCAAGTTGTCTTAAGTTTCCAATTTTTATTAGAAAGTTGTTTGAAGATTCCAGTGACATGTTTTATTTTTAATAACCAATATCGAAAAAATGAATGTGCCTCCTATTTTTACTTTCAACCAGTGAACTGGTAGGCATACTGCAGTAGTGCACCAGGCTTTTGTGCCGGTGCTCAGCCCCGGATGAAACCGGCACAATTTAAAAGTTGGTTCACTCATTGTACTTTAAATATATGACTGTCCAATGTGGAATTATGGATCACTATAGTAATTCAGATAGGAGCCTCCTCTTATTTCCATTACGCAACCAGCTAGTTGCATGTATAGTAAAGATGGCTGCCGAGTGGAAAAATAACTTTCTTTTTGGTGCAATGCAATTGGTCCATTGGAACGTGTGACCATTGGTCCATTGGAACATGCAATTCTCACACTTCCAGGAGTGGCCGCCAAAAACATACACAGATTTGTCGAACTAAAAGTGGGGGGGGGCGATACACACACACAGAAAAAGTCAGAAGTAAGTGCAAATTTGGGTCAGACATAAAAATTGCTTGAAACTTGTCAGAAATACATTTTGGAGCATGCTGAATACTATTACATTGTAAAAAAAAATGGGGTCAGGGTTTTTTTCCCCAATTGCCGAGCCGCCCCCAATCAACTGGTGTGTAATCAGTGATTTTTCCCCAAAGTGGACTTAACCAAGAGCACACACACACACACACACACACACACACACACACACACACACACACACTCTATCTCTCTCTTTCACACACACATACATACACACTTTTTCTGTCCTGCTGCAGAAATGTGCTGAGGTATCAGAACTTCAGAGAGGGCGAGTGCCAGGCCCGCTGGTAACCCTGGCGACGTCACAGACACACGCTGCTGCCACATGTGATGTTGAAAGCGCATCCCGCTGCTCCGCGTATCCGTGACGACAGCGAGGCCGTATCCTGGCGACCTGTCAAAGACGGCCATCGCCACGGGAACCGCGGGGATGTTTACGGGGAAGTGAGTGTGAGCTCTAAAAACATCCAGCAGGATCAAAATCTGCCGCTCTTGTGTGTGTGTGTGTATGTGTGTGTGTCAGCGTGTGTGTGTGTGTCTGCGTATGTATATAGGAGTGTGTTTGTATGTCAGAGATTGACTTTGCCTCCCTCTGATTTTCCCGGTTTAAGATATCAAAGCCTCTGTGAATTTGTGAGTGTGTGTGTGTGTGTGTGTGTGTGTGTGTGTGTGTGTGTGTGTGTGTTCAGATATACAAGAGGAAAGAATTGCAAGGATTGACTTTTTCTTTCATCCCAAAACTCTTTTAATCGCAGTCTCTCTCTCTCTCTCTCTCTCTCTCTCTCTCTCTCTCTCTCTCTCTCTCTCTCTCTCTCTCTCTCTAGGACACACAGACTATAAAAAGCTGCCTATGCATACACTGTCAAATACAAACAAATCTGACTGTGTTCGCAAACAGGCTTCTCTCCCTTACACACACATTTCTATGACTACTATCTGCACTCTTTATAATAACTTATCACAGTGATAACACCCAGACCTACACATTTTACAGTATTTATGGAAAAAATATATTAAAACATCATAACAAATACAATATTTGAAATTAGACACTATAGTGTGTTGTGAAAAGTAAAATACTGTACGTCTAAAATATGTAAATATCTTTTCCTCTATGTTAATATATTTTTTATTTTATCTGTGTGTGTGTGTTGTGTATGCTGAATCTAATGTGTGTGTATGTGTGTAAATGCATGCATGAATGTCTGTGCAAGTATGTTATGTTGCAGCCTCTGTGTGTGTGTGTGTGTGTGTGTGTGTGTGTGTGTGTGTGTGTGTGTGTGTGTGTGTGTGTGTGTGTGTGTGTATGTGTGTGTGTGTGTGTGTGTCCTGGGTGTTCCTGTACAGGGCTCTCCAGCATTTTGAGGAGCAAATGGTAAGGTCAAAGGTCAGAGGTGAAGGTGCAACAGAGAAACTAATGGGACAAATGGCTGCCCGTGTGTGTGTGTGTGAGTGTGTGTGTGTGTGAGTGTGTGTTCCGATGAATCACAAGAAATTGCACACATGGCACAGTTCGTTCTGTTTCTGATTAACCCGAATGTGCATGTGTGTGCGTGTGTCGGTGTGTGTGTGTGTAGGTTCACATGGCTTGTAAATAAAATAATCCTGAGATATATTTGCCATGATGCAAATGTCTAAACAGTTCATTTTCAACAAGAGGCTTTAAGCTCACCCCATATAACAGTGCAGCTGTGCCCTAATGATTAAAATACGGTTTAGTCATTCTCGCAACGATAGTACAGGTTTTGTACCAGTTTGGGCAGTGAATAACCAATGCTCTGCAGCACCCTCATTCATAGTTGATGTGCCAGGCATCTAACTCTACATTGCTCTAGGGGGATTGTCCCCGAACCTAATTCACTGTAATTCGCTCTGGATTTTATAATGACGTGCCACCTCAAGGAGAGGATGGAGAACTTTGTTCGAATTACAGGGGGTACTGGAGGTACGGTACCCCTGATCAAGACCCAGTACCCCCTAAAGAGACAAAAATAGCAGGGTCAGGGGGTGCCACCACATTAACGTAATTCATGTAAAATGTAAAAGGTAGCACTCCCCGTAAAAGGCATTAGCCCCCAATTATGGAGGGGTAATGTACACACTGTGATAGAGGACATATATTATGTAAGGGATAATGTTCTGTGAGACGATCATTCTCGTGGAATAAGCCCCGGCAGAGTGAATTACTCAATAACTGCCTTACTGAACATTATCCCATTTATTATACGGCTACTTGGGCAAAAAAAAAAAACGAAACTATAATAGAAAGTTTGTCTAACAATGTCATATTTTGAATGTTTTGTTGCCAATTCATGGCTACTGCTGTTAAAAACAGTTCATTTAGATAATAGAATGTTTAAGTGTTGCTTAGTAACGTGTCCAGCTGCTAAATAACTGGATGCAGCTTATATTGTTGATATTCTGTTTCGATAAGTGAATGTACTACTTGCAGAGTAATATGTAAGAAGCAATGCTGTAGTTGCCATTGAACATATTGTACATATAATATTACATATAATATAGTTGCCATTGGACTCATTGTACATATATCACATACAGTATATTAATTTTTTTTTAACGAAACTTTGTTCCTGGTGACAGTCATAAATGAAAGATGAATCTGACCATGGTGGGCTCAATGACTCATTGCACATTTTGATCGGATTTGATGATGGTGAAATTAATTACAGATGTGTGCAAACATAGATTTGAAAACGTAAAGTTCGCTACAGCAGAGCCTGAATTTGTCTGTAGAATTTGTCTGCTTATCTGCCCAATGTATGTAATGATTTCAAAAGAACACCACTGGTTTACACATTCAGTGAACAAGCAGTCCACATAAAACAATAATTAAAGACATTGTACAAAACACAGAATGACAAATATCATCCCACCAATAACATTTTAACCTGAAGCTGTGCTGCTGGTCATGTGTCTTTATGCAAGTGTGTGTGTGTGTGTGTGTGTGTGTGTGTGTGTGTGTGTGTGTGTGTGTGTGTGTGTGTAATGTAGTCACAACAGAGTGGAAGAGCCAAAGGAAACATTCGCCAACTGGCCACCCCAAACAGGATGACAGGACCCCTCACAAGACCAGACCACACACACACATACACACACACACACGTACTGTACCATCATACACACACATACACACACTGTGACACTAATGCACACACATACACACAAATCAGTCATGCAAACACACACACACACACACACACACACACACACACACACACACACACACACACATTTAGAATGAAATACTGCAGTGAAATTTCTGCCACTGAAAAACACACAATTTCCCATAATATCTTCCCATATAACTTACAGTTGGTCATTTCAAATATACTCTGGCACACACTGCCTCCAGGCAGAAGTTATATGGCAGAAATAAAATCTGCCATTTTGCGGGGGCAAGGGGGAGCCTACAGTACATTTAGGAATTTAATTAACCCCGTCAGCCACGCCACTGCAGCCATATTGAGGAGAAAAATATCGAGGAATTAGAAAACGTGCTTTGGCATGTGTGTGAGAGACATTCTTATAGCACTGTAATAAATCTGATGCCAGTTTTCCACTGAAATACAGTGTTATCAAGGGCTGGACTTACATGAGGTAATACAAACCACGGCTCATACACTCTCAGAAATAGTGGGACAGTAGGGGTACAAATCTGTATCTTAAGGTACAATAACTATTAATGCACCCTCAAAGGCTAATATTAGGATATTTGGACCTTAAGGTACTGATATGTACCTATTCAGCTCTGGAGAAGGCTCTGGAGAGGGTACAAACCTTTTAACAGTGATTAAAAAGTACAGTTATGTGCCTTTGAGGGTACTGTTGGTGTGACAAACCTTTGTACCCCTAAAACAATTCTGTACTGTACCTTCTTTTCTGAGAGCATACAAAATGCCCGTTTATCTGCTGGACAAGTCAGCTGAATTTATGACATCTTGAGTTCAGATTAAGGAGCCTGTTAAAGGAAAGCTCGTACAACTCGTCTGTTTATCTTATATTTCATCCCCTCATCTTTCACCGTATCTCCCCCACTCCCTCCCTCCCTCTCTCTCTCTCTTTCACTCTCTTTCTCCCTTCCCCAGGTCTTTTCTAACGCCCCTTTCTCCCTCTCTCCGATCATTTGTTCTACTGCCACTTGTTTTACTTTAACCCTCTCTGTCTTCTATCTGGCTTTCTTACAGTTTACCTCTCTCTCTCCTTCTCTCTGTCTTTTGTTCAACCTTTCACTCACATTTTATTTCTATTGCTCAGAGGTGTCAAAAAGTAGAATAAAGTAGAGAGTAGAAATCCTGCCACGTTTTGGTGACATTACTGAGTAGCTGATCTACCGGTCTTGAGTGCTCATTACGGTCAGCTGATTCAGAGCTGGTTGGATCAAATTTGAGGCAGGATTTCTACTTTCTGAACCTACTTTATTCTACTTTATTCTACTTTATTCTACTTTATTCTACTTTATTCTACTTTGTGACACCTCTGCTGTTGCTTCACGCCCCCTATCTCTCTGTCGCTTTCATTTCTCCTATCTTTTCCATTGCATCGCTCTGTAATTTCCTCCACTTCTCTCTCTCTCTTATTCTCCTTCTCTCTTTCTCTTTCATTCTTTCTCTCTCTCTTTCTACCTCTCGCTGCAGTCTCTCTCTCTCTCTCTCTCTCTCTCACTCTCTTATTCTCCTTCTCTCTCTGTCATTCTTTCTCTCTCTCTTTCTACCTCTCTCTGCAGTCTCTCTCTCTCTCACTCTCTTATTCTCCTTCTCTCTCTGTCATTCTTTCTCTCTCTCTTTCTGCCTCTCGCTGCAGTCTCTCTCTCACTCTCTTATTCTCCTTCTCTCTCTGTCATTCTTTCTCTCTCTCTTTCTGTCTCTCGCTGCAGTCTCTCTCTCTCTCTCTCTCTCTCTCTCTCTCTCTCTTGCTCTTTTATTCTCCTTCTCTCTCTCTTTCTGTCTCTCGCTGCAGTTTCTCCACCAGGAGGGCTGCGTCTGTGGCCTGTGAGGGCTTTAATGGGCAGAGGAGCTGTTATATTTTGGGGCTCCTTGACGTTTTCTTTAAGGTGTGGTGGTTTGACCCCAGCTTGCCCCTCTGTGTGTGTGTATGTGTGTGTGTGTGTGTGTGTGTGTGTGAGAGAGAGAGAGTGTATGTATGTGTGTGAGGGAGTGAGGGACCCCAAAAATCTCCTCACACTCCTCAGAAAGAGGAATGTGTGTGTGCATGCATTCATGCGGCGTGCGTGCGTGCTTGCATGTGTGTGTGTGTGTGTGTGTGTGTGTGTGTGTGAAAAGAGACATCAGGTTAATTATGTGCGTGTGGTTGGGAGGATGTGGTGTAAATACGAGAGGAGGAACGGGAGCGAGCAGGAGACACATGAGGCAGATATATGATGTGGTACTTTTTAAACGCATGTAGGAAGAACAGCACACTGCAGTCACAAACGAAATAAAAATATTAGGTAACACTTAATACTACATAGGGCCTTTTATACTGTAATAACAACACTGATACTGTTTATATATGCCTATAAGAAAGGATTATGTCAGTTCGCCTTTGCTCAGTATTTTTCAGTGTCCTCAGTAGTGGTCTTACATGCTGTTTTATACACTACTCTATAGAGTACTTAAACATTGTTTTTCATTATACTCAATAGAGTACTTACTCTCTTACAAGTGTGTTCACCGTGTGCTGTGTAATTCACTAATTCAGGAATTGGGATAAAGAGAGAACCAATTTCCCTCAAGGGATCAATAAAGTATATAAACTTAAAACTTAAACTTAAATTATACCCACAGTGTATGTATATACTATCTGATGTCCTATTCAGCAGCACACATACCTACTGTTTCACATTATATTCAACAGTTTGTTTACATACTCATTTTTCTACTAGGTAGTGCATTTACATACTATTTCACATTATTCTCAACAGCATAGTTAAATGTGGCATTACAGTGAATGCTATATTTGCTTTCTGTACTGCATTATGTACAGAATGTAAATAAATAAGGTGTAAATGCATACATTATATGTGCATGTGCAAATGCATGCCTGACACATCAATTAAATGTGTACAAATATGTAATAGTATATAGTTACACTGTACCACAGGATTAGGATTAATCTTAGGTATGTGTAAGTACATAATATTACACGTTATTACATGTAGATACACCAAAACAGGAACTGTAAAATAAAGCGTTACTATTGCAGGTTACGTGTTGTATGTTTTATACAACATGTGTTGTATGTTTTATACTTTACAAAATGTATACATGTTAATGCCATTTCAAATTTGTAACTGGTGAGTATTAGTAGTTGCTAGAGGGATTAATTTACATAAGAGCAATGACTCTACAGCACTAATGGGCAGCACTTTATAATAACTACATATTGACACACATCTGCCTGGATGTCGGTTGGCTATCTGTCTGTATGTGTGACTGTTTGTCTTTATGCTATCTGCTATCTATCTCTCAGCCTGCTGACTTTCTGTCTGTCTGTCTATCACTTTCTCTGTCTTCTTTAACATTTGCAGATATATTTATACATGATTTACTAATGAGAAATAGTGTAAAACCAATTGTTACCAAATGATGAACAAAGTGTTAAGTAAGAGTTAACAAATGCAAAGTAAACGCTTATTAGGAAGTTATTATATAGTACTACCCAGTAGTGTACTAGCAGTAGCAGCTGTTAGCGATGTTAGCAGCCCTCATGAATACATAAATACCATTTGTGCACTGGCATAGATGCTAACCTTACTTTTCACCTTTGGTGCTATGGTAGTTTAGTCTTGATAGTATCTATAACTGTAATAAAATTACATTAGTCATAAATATGTCATTTTCTTTTCACACACAGCTCAAGATAATGATTGTTATTGCTATTACCCATGAAGTTATGGCTGTTGCTTCCAACTTGACATCTCCTAATTAGTAGTAAAAGTGATGACAACTAGCATCACAAGAACAAACCTGGTTAACTAGACATTCATTAAAACAGGTTATTTATTTATTGATTTATTCATTCATTCGGTAGTTTCTGTCTATAAGGGGTTAAATCTTGTGCGTTTAGTTAGCTTCTGTCGAGTAAGTCAAACAGGAAGTGAACGAAGAGGACCTGGTGTGAATTTGCTGCTAAGCTCTGTAAATACACAGCAGCGATAGCGAGCCCTGCGGTGAGCATGGTTATCAAATTAAACCTAATTAACCACACAAACAGAAGGATCTCGTCACATACTCATGCACACACACACACACACGTGCACACACACACACATGCACATTTGCCACACACGTGCACACTCACCACCCACAACCACGGGCGAGGGGACAGCTCTGCAAATAAACCATCAGCTGCGTATAAATAAGCCCATCTCCTTCTGCTGCTGCTGCTGCTGCTGCTGCTGCTGCTCTGCTCTGCTCTGCCACCCACTCACATGTCTGCATATGTGTGTAGTTTGCACATGTGTATGTGTGTGTGTGTGTGTGTGTGTGTGTGTGTGTGTGTGTGTGTGGGTGTGTGTGTGACTGTACATTGAGGGTGTGGGGTTGTGTGTTGTGTGAAGTTTGCAAAAGTGTGTGTGTGTTTGTGTGTGTGTGTGTGTGTGTGTGTGTGTGTGTGTGTGTGTGTGTCACTGCACTTTGTGCTGGCCTGTGCGCTTTCTTGTGTGTGATTGTGCGTGTGTGTGTGTGTGTGTGTGTGTGTGGGTGGGTGGGTGGGTATGCACTAAAGTATATCAACTAATGTCACTTCCTATTCCCTCTAAGCTAACCAAGTGCATGGATTTAGCTCCTAAGGATACAGCTGGCCATATGCATCCATTCACACACACCCACCTGGACAAAAACATGAAAACACCATAAATATTCATAGTCTTAAACACACACACACACACACACACACACACACACACACACACACACACACACACAATAAAGCATGCACACACACATACATACACACACACACAATAAAGCATGCACACATGCACACACACACACACACACACACACACACACACACACACACACACACACACACACACACACACACACACACAATAAAACACACAATAAAGCACACATACATACACACACACACACACATACTGAAGCATGCACAAACACACACACACACACACACACACACACACACACACACACACACACACACACACACACACAAATACACTTAACTGCACAACCACATACACACTCACTCACACTCAAACACACAACCACACACACACACACATGCACGCACGCACAGAGCTGTCTGTTTAAATCCTCCTCGCTACATAAGGGAGTCCCATTCTCTGATTTATTCCGCTCCTTTTGTTGAGGGTCTGGGGCAGCTTTGCACTGACACATAAAATAACGAACACTGGTAATGCTATCTCACAAAAATCCATCCCTCCACGAGGCTGCAGAAAAAAATGAAATGAAAAAGAGCAAAAAAAAAAGAGGGAGAAAAAAGATGGAGAAAGAGAGAGGAGGTGGACAAGAGAGGGAACAAAAGAGATAGAGAGGGAGAGAAAGAGAGAGAGAGAGAGAGAGAGAGAGAGAGAGAGAGAGAGAAGGGGGGAGAAGACAGCTGCTAAAGGGATTTTCCTCGTAATGTAAACCAAAAGTAAGACATTGCTGTAAAAAAACGACAAGGGGGGGAAGAGAGGGATGACTTCATCCCCTTTCTGCTTCCTATCCCCCTCCTCACTTTCTCTCCTTCTCTCCGAATCCCTCTATCCCTCTGGGGGCCCCTCTTTCTCTGAGCGCCTAATTTAATTGTCAGCACAAGGAATGAGTGAAGGGAAGGGAAGGGAGGGGCGGGATGGGATGGGATTGGGAGCCAAAGTTCAGGCGTCAACCAATCATCACACAGTAGTAGGCCCAATGCCAGGAGGTTCAACCAATCACCACACGGCGCTGGTGACCAGGAGGGTCACCCAGGTGTGAGGGGAGGGTGGGGTTGGGTGGAGGGGGGCCGGGGTGTCGGGGTTTATGGGGCGCAACCGGGCACTCCGCACCATTGAGACGAATCCGGGGTGTGTGTGTGTGTGTGTGTTTGTGTGTGGATGGATTGATGGACAGGGGTATCTTTGGAGCTTGGGTCCATGAGGAAGTGAGGAACCCACAAGTGGGAGTTGAAAGCAAGAGGATGTGGGTGTGTGAAGGTAGGGATTCTGAATGTGTGTGTGTGTGTTTATGTGTATGTGTGTATGTGTTTATGTATGTGTGTGTAAGTGTGTGTGTCTGTGTGTGTGTGTATGTGTGTGTGTGTGTGTGTGTGTGTGTGTGTGTGTGTGTGTGTGATTGTGTGTCTGTGTGTGTGTGAGAGAGAGAGAGAGAGTATGTCTGGGAAGGGTGGTTTAGGGCTTTGTAGACCACAGAGGGTGTGGACAATCTATGGGGCACTGTATGTGGGTGTGTGTTTGTGTGTGCGTGTGTGTGTGTGCCTGCGTGTGTGTGTGTGTGTGTGTGTGTGTGTGTGCACGTGTTTGCAGGAGAGCGGGGGTTCATAAGAGAACCCTTGGAGTCATAAACTTGGTTCTAATTCTGTAGTCACAGAAGTGATGCAGAAGAGAGACCACATTTGGCTGTATGTCAT
>CM050219.1:21792500-21797500 GCA_027475355.1 Coilia nasus
ACACACACACACACACACACACACACACACACACACACACACACACACAGAGGCCCCAATGTGTCTTTTTTAAAACTTAACTAACCTGTCAAGTTCCAGCTCTAAGACGTCCCTCGGAACACAAGAAAAGCCTCAGTGTGTCCACACTTTTACAATCGAGAATACAAACCCATATAAACTATATGATTCCATTCTTTGGCCAGAGGTGTTGTGCTGAAATCCTAGGCCAGTAAAAAAGAAAGAATAAAGACAGAAAAAAAAGAAAGAAAGAAAGAAAGAAAGAAAGAAAGGAGCACAAAGAACAGAAAGAAAGGAAAAAAAGTGCTTTCCTGTGAATGAGCGTCGAGGGCTTTTAACTGTCTTTTTTTTTTCCTGCGCCGAAATCTTTTTGCGGCACGCTCGGACTGAAGTAATTGGAGAAGCATGTTTACGGGCCCTCGTATGGGGCTAAATCATGCGGAAGAATGGCCAGGGAAATGAAATGATTTTACAAGAGATGTTTAGATGTTTATTGTTTGGAACGGGATTGTTTACCGTTTTCCGCTCCGTGGACCCAAGAGCCTCACTCTGGCCAGGAGACTTGCATGGCATTATGGGAAGAAAAAAAAACAGGGGAATTTATTTGCCTTTTTGTGTGAGTGTGTGTGTGTGAGTGTGTGTGTGTGTGTGTGTGTGTGTACAGTATGTATGTGTGTATATGTGTGCACTTTTGTATGTGTGTTTGCAGTAATATTACTAATCAGTCCAACAGTGGTTCCAAATTTTTTGTGTGAGTGTGTGTGTGTGTGTGTGTATGTATGTGTATGTGCGCACTTTTGTATGTGTGCTTGCAGTAATATAACTAATCAGTCCAACAGTGCTTCAAAAATAAAAATATATAGGATTTTTACACCAGTAAGAAGATTACTAAAGCGAGTGTAAAATGCATTTGCTGAGACACACAAAAATCCCCTTGCGCATTTATTTGCTTGCCCATCTATCCGTCTGTCTATCCCTCCCTCCATCCATCCAGCCATCTGCACATTCCTCACTCTGTTTTCTCCATCCGCCACCCCGAGAGAAGTGTTTCCTTCATCCCTTCATCTGTCTGCCCAGGAAGTCTGGGGCAGTGACCTTTACCCCCTGACCTCCACACACACACACACACACACACACACACACATGCACCCCCTGGCAAAGGCAGGTGCATTCTCCAGGGTAGGTGACCCCCAACCCCACCCCCACCCCAGACCACCCCACCCTACAGCCATCACAAATACAATCCACACCTACTTCACCTAAGGCCTTTTTTATTTACGTAATAGCATTATTGTGTTCATGTTAACAGAGAGTAATAGAGAGAGACAGACAGACAGTGAGATAGATAGATAGATAGATAGATAGATAGATAGATAGATAGATAGATAGATAGATAGATAGATAGATAGATAGATAGATAGATAGATAGATAGATAGATAGATAGATAGAGAAAAATAGAGAGAAAGAGAGAGAGAAACTGTTTAAACATCTAACCAATCCCCACTCACAGTCTTCCAAAGCTGTTAACTGCCACACATGCCTTCCCCAAATCTCCTCCAACCATTGAAACCTAACTGCCTGTTTGCTGGCCTGGGAGGAAGGGGGACAGAACGTGGGATAGAGAGTTCAGGTGAAAGAGAAAGAGAGTGTGAGTAAGAGAGGGCTATTGTGGAGCTGGGGAGTTTGAAAAAGACAGGGCCGACACACACATCTTTGTTGGTAATTGTTTTATGCTTCTGGCCGACATCCTGGAAAGTTGAGCGTGGACTCTCTTGGCTGCTGTAAAAAATCATAATAAAAGAAAATAAAATCATGTTAAGAGTTATTATTAGCCTATGTTTTTCCTCTTTAATAGCAGTCTTTCTGGTTGGCACGGCAACCTGTGATTAGAGGTGAACTCACTACCCCTCGCTCTCCTGACGCACTGATTTTTTTTTTTTTCTTTCAAAATTTGTTGTTGTTTATTGTTTTTTTTAATTCTTGTTGTTTGTGTGTCTGGCTAAGTCCATGACACTAGGTATCAATGAGGATGCTTTTCATTGGCCTGTAGTTTGACGTGTATCATAATTGGTCAGTTTGACTAATTTGCAAGCAAACAAATGATTCACTCAAAGGCATACTCTGCTGTAAAATGAAAATGGTTATGTTAAAACATGATAACAAGTTGGTATGTTTGCTGAGGAGCAAAACTGTACTAGGCTGTTGCATTTCGAACGTCACTATTTTTACCATTTTGGTTGAAACAGCTAACAATGCTAGTACTAAGGGCACAGAGAAAGCTTTAAGATAACACTATTTTTTAGCCATTACAGAAGCTCGGAGTAGCTCCACACTTTCTTGGTCATATAACAAGGGCCCTGGCATTCAAAACGAGGCATTGAGAACTTTGTAAGTGTACAAATTGTTTATTAAAAAGACGTAGTACCTTGCTATAGTTCCTAGTCGCTAGCATGATGAGTTGAGTTGTGGCTAGGTCAGTGGCTGTGGTGGTCTCTCTCTGACAGCCCTTTCCTCATGCTCTCACAACTCTGCATCTATACATTCCGATTCAAATAAGTACGGATGCCCATCAGATATAAATGGGTCTTCCTCTTCCTCAAATTCTCCCTAATACTCTCTGCAGTATTCGGGAGACAGGCAATACAACTACAGTCAACAATTCCAGTCAATACAGCAACAGTCAAGTGTTCACGTGCCGCTTTCCTTTCTGGTTCATCAGTCGACTTGTATGGACTTTTATCATGGTGGCGACTAGCAACTACAGCAATCTGATGAGTGGTACATCTCTTTGAGCAAGTACACTCTACACGTGCTCTGCCAAAGCAAAAAAATAAAACCCACAGTATGATTTTTATATTACCAATGAAGCTCACCCACTGACACCACAGGATGATTATAGAGCAGGGCATGTTTACACTGAGTAATACTACATAGAACTACAATGTTAGTAGGTCCTCCTTTAGAAAAGCTGACCATGGTCAGGTAAGAGCTGAGACAGCACTGGGTCAGATTTCCTTCGTGCTGTGCGTGCATATGTGTGTGTGTGTGTGTGTGTGTGTGTGTGTGTGTGTGTGTGTGTGTGTGTGTGTGTGAGAGATACAGAGACAGACAGACAGAGACAGAATATCCGTGTGTATCTGTGTGTGTGTTTTGGATGCAGTGTGTGTGCGTATGTGAGAGGGAGAGAGCCAGACAGACAGACAGAGACAGAATATCCATGTGTATCTGTGTGTGTGTGTGTGTGTGTGTGTGTGTGTGTGTGTGTTTTGGATGCAGTGTGTGTATTCCTCTTTCCCCAGACAGGGTCAGTTGCTTGACAGACATGCTCAGTCTAGACAGAGAGTGTTTGCGTGTTCCGATTCCCCGCCGTTCCAACGTGGGAACCCTTCAGAGAGGCCCGGGACCACCCAGAGTCCCGTCCCGCTCCGCTCCGCTCTTCCCAGAGCCGTCGGAAACAGCTCGGCAAACCAGGAGAGCAGTAGGGGAAAAACGTCGGAATCTCCACCGCTGGGGGAGGTGAGGTGTTTATTTTGCCGGACGGTTATTTGTTTGTTTGCTTAGCGTAAGAATTCCATCGACGGAGAGCTGGAGACCTCTGCATCAGTGTCGCCCCAACCCCTCTCTCTCTCTCTGGGCTCTAATGTGTTTTACGGGAGGATTAAAACAATATACTGTCGGGCTATTAGCAATCGCCGGGCTTGTTTTGCTAGGGAAGTTTCGCAGCCCTTGACGTTGTCTTTGGTCTTTCCTGCTTACAGTAGCCATCAGTCAAATCTGAGATGGAGCTGATAGCGAGGACTCCTGGAAGGACATCAGGGCTGATGCTGGCCATTCCAGACCCTTTGCCATGTGGGAGTGTTCATGAAATTTGTTCATCAAATTCATGAAATCATGAGTAGTGACCACACACACTTACACACACACACACACACACACACACACACACACACACACACACACACACACACGCATACAGGTCTTTGCTACCTGGTAGGGACACATGACAGGATGCAGCCTGGTGGGAACCACCCTTTCTGAATGGTTTACAGACAAGGCAGAAACTGATCCACACTCCATCTGCTTCTGTCAGAACAGCTATCACTTGAAAGTTTAAGCAAGACCCACAGAAGACTGACCTGACTTTTCACCAACTGCTGGGGACATGTCAGGTAGATGACTCCCCTGGGGACTTGTGACGTTATATTAAAATGATATGCAAATTAATATTGTGTGTGTTTGAAAGGGGTGCTGGTGGGGACCTATAATGTCATCAATTTGCATATCAAAACATTACATCACTGTGTGTTTCAAAGGCTACCAGTGGGGACCTAACAATGGAAGTGGTAGGCGCCCTTAGACTAAACTTCAGTCAGTGGGGGGTGGGTGGTTGTGGTGGGGACCTAATATGTCAGGTGAAAACACACATCTCAAACAGTTCCTTGGCAGATGTGTGGTTGGGGTGGGGACCTGATATGTCAGGTGAAAACACACATCTCACCATTCCCGTCATCAACCAGTACACTTTACCAGTGGGGGAGGGGTAAATGCGATGGGGACCTTACATGTCGCCTGCACATAGAATACGCTACTTAAAACCTTTTTCAAATTCAGCAGGACTGTAGGTTATCTGTTGTTAGCGGTTTAGAGGTGGTTGTGGTGGGGACATATGTCAGGTGGAAACACACATCTCAAATAGTTCATTGGAAGATGTGTGGTTGGGGTGTGGACCTGATATATCAGGTCAAAACACACATCTCAAACAGTTCCTCGGAAGATATGTGGTTGGGGTGGGGACCTGATATGTCAGGTCACGAGTCAGCAAACAGTGCTGGAATCTTCTCTATACATCACGCCTTCAGATGGTAGGATGGTTTTATTAGTGGGTGGATTGGGGGATGGGGAGATAGTCACGGTGAGGACCTTACATGTCAGGTAAACACAGAATGCTATAAACATCTTCTGAATACAGGAAACCCCCACA
>CM050219.1:21802500-21807500 GCA_027475355.1 Coilia nasus
ATTAAACAGACCCAAATACTGAGGGTGTGAAAACAAGTCAGTTACAAGGCAACTTGTATCATTTTTTTTTAAAGCGAAGCACAAAGCTTTAACAGTTTTACAAAACATTGTGATTACCAGACTGACAGTGTGACATCTCACTGAAACTCCAAGCACAAATCTCTGCCTCAAGAAGTTATCCTTACGCAGATCTGCCTGCATGCGTAGCGTAGCTGGGAACCTCTGAAGATAAAGCAGCGTGTTTATTGGAGTTTACAGTTTTTACCCATTGCTTAAACACATTTTGCAAAATTTGGCTCGCTGTGCCAAAACTCTACACCCAAGCACATAGGACACAACACTTGGAAATAAACCATTCACATCTATGTCAAATTGAAACTCTGCAATCAAAACCTAACAATCCTTTGCCAAAATGTCACTCTCATGACAAAATTGCACACACTTGTATCTTATGAAAACACTGTCACATCAGCACCAACACACTAGTCTACTTTATATAAAACACTGTTTTTTGTATTTTGAATAGATGTGTTTTGCCAATGATACATCGGTATTTCGTTTTTGAACAAAGTGTCTTATGTATGAAATAGTGTGTAGTGTGCAGGAGCAAGTGTGTTGCAAAAAGGAGCAAGTGTGTTGCAGAATTGCACTTAAAGTCTAAAGCAGCGTTTGTGTTTAAGGTATGGTTACACTGTGTTTAAGGCATGGTAACACAACTTCAAGTTATGTTACTTTGGTTTAAGCATATGTCTATTGCGTTCAAGCAATGGGCAAAAACTGTAAATGTTTACGGCTACAGAGAAGAGTAGATCAGCATTGACACAAAGGATTGAAAGAGGTTTTAGTCCTGTAGTCAGACTGCAGTTTACGGCTGGCTATGTAGTAAAGTTTGGAGGCGATGTAGAGAGAGAGAGCAGCATTGTCACACTGCTGGGAGAACGACAGTAGCTATGTTTACATGGACACGTTTAATCCGATTAGAAACGCACATATAAACACCTCGATCACAATAAAACTGTCTGATCCGGTTAAAATTTCAATCGGATTGGAAGGGGTGGTGTAGTCCGTTACAGCTGTCATTTATACACTTATTCAGGTTGTTTCTGGAGGGGTTCTGTAACATGTTAAAATCCAACTTGCGATAAAATATCAACCTTAACCTACTACCTGCGCACAACAGCGGCTATTTTAATTTATTGTATCATTTTTGTAACTGTCATGTAAACGCTACCCTTGGATCAGGTGAACTGATTAGATCTATTCCGAAAAAAAAAGATTAATTTTCCATGTAAACATGACTAATAATGAGTTGCATTTACACATGCACACACACACACACACACACACACACTAGCACACACACACAGACACTTTTCTATTTGTTCATTAACCTGTGTGGTATTTTTCGTACTTTTTGTCGATATGTATTGCGATTTGGTGTTTTGCTGCTGGAAAACCCAATCCCTCTGAAGGGATCTCTCAAAGGGACTAATAAAGTTTTATTCTATTCTTCAATGCTATTCTTAATTTCCAATGTCAATTGTTTAATGGCGTAATATTTTTGTATTTTTATTTATTTATTGTACGTTTTTGTGATGTGTTGGTATGACTTTTATGAGTTAATGTTTTTCTGGTCCTATAAACTGTTCTTACATTAACACTTCCATTTTTGAAGGCATTCCTAGTTGACAGCATTTCCACACCTGCCTAAGACTTTTGCATACAGTAGTACTGTATGTACACTAAAACTGATGAGCTTACTCTGCTGGCTGCAAAACAGATTTCCGATTTGGGATAATAAAGATACCTTGAGTCTGTGTGTGTTTAGGGTGTGTGTGTGTGTGTCTGAAGTGTCCCTGCCCTGGGAAACTTAGCTAAGGCACATGTATCTTCTTGTGTGTATGTGTGTAGTCTGTTTACTCTGTGTTCCTCTACACATCTGTTAGCGTATTCTGTCCTCCTTTTGTACGTCGCTATGGATAAAAGTGTCTGCTAAGTGTAATGTAATGTAATGTAACTTTGACCTTGACCCTGAGCAGAGACAAAGGCAGGCAAAGGCATTGCTAACAAGGCAGGCCAAAAATAGCTGAAAAGTCTATTAGCGGCACAACAGGACAGTTACCTGTGACGGTGAAGACAGTGTGAACACAGGTTTTCTCTGAAATATATACCCGTTCACTACAGCTGTGCTCATAAGTTCACATACCCTTGCAGAATTGATGATTTCTTAATCGTTTTTCAGAGGATATGAATGATAACTCATCATTTTTCCACTCATGGTTAGTGGTTGGCTGAAGCCATTTATTGTCAAACACCTGTGTTTACTTTATTTAAATCACAATGACAAAATGACAAAAGAAACTACCCAAATGATTCTCTGAAAAATGGTTAAGAAATCATCAATTCTGCAAGGGTATGTAAACTTATGAGCACAACTGTATACAAAGACTAAATACAGGATAGTGCACTAACTACAGACATTGTTTTGTTTCTGCATAGTGCACAATATAAACTGTAAAAAAGAAGAAGCCAGGCTTGCTTGAAAAGTTGGTGGAAACATATTACCTCAAATAAGTTAAGTACATGTACAGTAAGTATTGTTTTTCAAGTTAAGCTTAGTTACATCCAGGGGCGCCGCTAGAAATTGTGGGCCTCCTGAAAGAAAATAATTTTGGTCCCCCACCCCAACCATATCATAGTCCTCTGTGGGCCCTGTAAAGCTTTGGGCCCCTTGAATCATCCTGACCTGTCCCACTGCTTACATCTCAACATAACTAGAAATAGAATAGTAACATTTACTCAACCCATTTCAGGCAAGTTTTTCAAGGACTGTTTTGTTTTTTACAGTGTAGTGAAAGAGTGAACACAGAGGAGTTTGATCAGCGACAGACTACCCCCCCCCACACACACACACACACAAACACACACACTCATCTGCTGCCCCTGGTGGTCACTCCTATACTACCATACACAACAATATACTGCACTATCCTGACAACTACTGCAATACTACTGCAATGAAGGACCATAACACTGGTCAATCTCATTAGGACACTATCCTAATCTATCTACTTGGATTACCACAAGGCACCTTATCATGACCCTTCTCTACCGCATGGATTTTTAAAAATTATTATTACTTTTTTTCTCCATAGTTCAGTTCAGAATGTTGTATGAATGCAGATGTGTGACTCTTTTGAATGCGGACGAATGCCCCATTGACTTTGAATGGGCCACCCCAATGTTCGGACAGCAAATATTTTTTTATAATGACTGCTGAAAAAGTATAGTGACCGCTGTCAATGGCAACAGGTTTTGTGATTCTTTCAGATCCCTCCGCAAGTAGTCCATTCACTTATCGTAATCGAATATCATCAATGAGCTGCAATAAGTTATTTAGCAGCTGGAGATGTTGCTACCCATCACTTAAACATTTTATTTCCACGATGAACTCTTTTTAGCAGCGGACGCCATGAATCAGCAACAAAATACCCCACTTTGCGCGTGGGTCCTGCATCATTCTGCCAGGGTGTAGTCCACAAGAATGACCGCCTCGCAGAACATTATCCCTGACATAACAATTATGAAATCATGTAACGGTCATGTAATCATGCAGTGACCACCTGGCAGCTGTGGCCTAATATAATGGCTATGGAGTTGATTTTGCAATCAAAGGGTTGCAGGTTCCAATCCCGTACCAGTAGGAAATATGTGGGTGGGGGAGTGAATAACCTAATTCCTAACAAAGTTGTATATGTTCATAGATGTGATAATTCTACTTATTTTCCACAAATAGGCCTACCAAATTCTTTAATACCAAATAATTTATGAATGGGACACCCCATCGTTCGAAGGGCAAATATTTTTGTATAATGACCGCTGAAAAAGTATGCTGACTGGCAACGGGTTTTGTACTTCTTTCGAGATTATTCCGCAAGTAGTCCATTCACTTATCGTAACGGAATATCAACAATAAGCTGCAACAAGTTATTTAGCAGCTGGACATATTGCTACGCAACACAATACATTCTATTTCTGCGATTAACTATTTTTAGCAGCTAAGGCCATGAAGCAGCAACAAAATACCCCGCTTTGCGTCTGGGTTCTGCATCACTCTGACGGGGTAATGTAATGTAATGTAATTCCTAACAAGTTGTTTATGTTCATAGATGTGATAATTCTACTGATTTTCCACAAATACCAAATTCTTGTAATTTATGAAAAGGGGTGGGTGTCATCTGATCCTTATTCGTGTTATTGCCGAGACATAGTTTCTCATGCAGAATGAGGTTTTACGCTTTGAAGGTCAGGTATTCACTTGCTCACGTCAGGAATTCACTTTCCCTGTCTGCCAAGCGAAGCCGGGAGGCCCCACACCACACCACACGCTAACGAAGGAGTCCTGGGAGGAACGCGCTTGCAGGCTCCATTTCTTTCTCACAACAACACACTCATCTCAGGCAGGGGAAGGGATCTGCTCCCTCCATTACATGCATAATAACACACAAAATAAAACACACACACACACACACACATGCATACACACACACACTCAAACACAGACACAGACACAGAAACAGAAACACACACACACACGTGCACACACACACACTTAAACATACACACTAAATCAGGGCAGATGGACTTCCTTGTAACTTCCATGCGCAATAACAACCCCACTAAAAATGAAGGGGTGGTGAGAAAGTAAGGGAAGTAGCAAACCAGAGAGAGAGCAAAACAAAGAAGGGCGGAGAGAGAGAGAGAGAAAACAGAGAGAGAGAAAAAAGAGAGAGAGAGAGAGAAAGAGAGAGAGAGAGAGAGAGAGAGAGAGCAGCAATGACACAAAGGAATCAGTTAGGGCTTTAACCCTGACTAACTAGTCACGCAGTAATTTAAATGTATACAGACATGAAGTACAGTTTGAAGGAGATGCATGGATAGACAGAGAGCAATATTGACACCGAGGAGTCAGATAGGTCTGGTCACACTGCTGACACTGG
>CM050219.1:21817500-21912500 GCA_027475355.1 Coilia nasus
TCATGATCCATACTATGTTATTATGTCTCTCTATAATGACAGCTATATTCAGAACAGATGCATTGTGAGTAATGTTTTCTTACTTGACATGACACATAACATTTTGCTAACCAAATGTTTTAATTTTACATCTCTTAATCTAAACACAAAATTATTCAGCTCTGATGTAGATGGTGTAAAATAATGCAGGGTAAAAGGCATAATGTGTAAGTTGTTACCACTAAGTCCTCATACTGTATTTTAGGTTTTGTTGTGTGAGATAAGAATGAGAAGGAGAAAATGTTACATAAACAATAAATATTGATTGCACATTGCACAGACACTTTATTTAATTGTACATATTGCTGCACTGGGACTCATTCTTGACCATTGCACTACAGACCAGTTTGCACAACAGACCAACTTGCACATTATACAGATGCTTTTAATTGTACATATTGCTTTTTACTATGTTTTATGTCTCGTATTATGTCTTAATGTGTGATATTACATGTGATATTACCTGTGGCATTCAAGTGGACAGCGAAGGAAATTTTTCATTGTTTTCTAACTGTACATATGACAAAGAAGTTGAACTTGATAAAGCTGCACCTGCTATTAAAAATATGCAATTATTATGTGGTAGTAATACTCTGGAAGCCTTTCATTATTTTGTTTCACAGGCCAGACAAACAGAAGTCACCTTACAGTATCAGGCAGCATTTTTAATTTCTCCCCTAACAACACATGCTTATCTCTATTTCTTCACCATACTTCATGCTGTTGAGTTAGGTTCATCTAAAATGGTAGAGAGTTCGTCACAAGGAGCCGCATGCCAAATCTGGTCAAAATTGTCCAAATTGCTCCCCCTTGTGTTAAATCCAAATTATTGTAGGCCTACAGTTGGTTCATGTAAAAAATAGCTGAAAAATGGATTTGTGAAGTAATTATGACTCACCTGAACACTTCTGCTGAATTGTTTTCTTTTGTGTGAAAATATCAAGGCTAAATTGGACCAGGGAGGCGTGGTCGGGGCTGTCTACTTTGATCTATGAAAATACTTTTATAACATTAATCATGACATTCCAATAGCAAAATTATCAAAATTTAATTTCTCATATAATGCTTTAGATTGGACTAAATCATATCTTACAGAACATAAACAGTGTGTAGGAAATAAAACTTCATAAACTGTTCAGAACTGTGTTGGTGTCCGTGGGTCTACACTGGGCCCATTGTTGTTTAACCTGTACATAAATGATTTACCTGACGCCTGTCCTTCCACTCTGACTTGCCAGATGTATGCTGATGATACAGTTATTTATTTACATGCTAAGAATAAGCAAGAAGCTGCGAAAGACCTGTCAGCTGCTATGGTCAATATTACCAACTGGTTGTCAAGCTCTTGTTTACATCTTAATATGGGCAGCTGTGGGCTAGTGGTTAGGGAGTTGGTCTTGCAATCGGAAGGTTGCCGGTTTAAACCCTGCCCTACCCATGGTTAAGATGCTCTTGAGCAAGGCATCTAACTCCCCACTGCTCCAGGGACTGTAACTGAAACCCTATAAATATCTGTAAGTCGGTCTGGATCAGAGTGGCAGCTAAGTGTAATGTAATGCAATATTAGTAAATCTGTGTGCATGTTCTTCTCAAAGTCTGCAAATGAAGATCCTGAACCTGTGTCATAGCGGCAGGGTGGAGGTTATTGGTGGTAAACTAGTTTAAATAGGCTACTTACAAATAACAACAGATTCTAAACGACGATTTTCAAACACATGCCAAACACGTGAACAGAATTAACTTAAATTGAGCTTATTTTAGACATATAAGTACTTATACTTATATTTATACTTCTACATTTCATTTACATACAATGATCCTCTCCCACATACATTACTGTCTTTACCAGCTAGATATACAGTAAGCAGCTAGCATCACACTGCAACCAGTAAAAAGACTCTATAAGCAAGCCATGAAAATGTTGAATGCGTATGAACGAATGCGTATCACCACTGTAAGATATTATGAATTCTTGAATTCTTAAATTCTTAAATTGGGAAAATATGATCAAATTTGCTAGAATTAGGCTTACATATTTTTTTTTTCATGGACGTGAATGAACTTGTGTTTCATGTATGATGAAATTGTGTGTACAGCTCAGTCCCCCCACTGCTGCAACCTTTGCCCAGTATTATTTTCATGCGCCATGAACTCCTGGTGAAAACATTGCGGACTTTGTCTTGGTGTTACGAGAAATAAGGTTTCTGAGATTTTGAATTTCCATGGGCAGGGTAATCTTTTATTCCAAATTATTTAGGCTTTTATCTACCCCTAACTAGTGTGTGGCCACACGTCTGTTTTTTTTTTTTTTTTTTTGACATTGTAATGGATCCCACTTTACCTTGTGCAATGAACCATTTAGATCCTATTTCTTCTAAGACAGACACACTTAAGCTATAGGCTATGCTATATAACAGGATATGCATCATGACTAACCTATAAGCTTTATGAAAATATTTATAAACTGAAATGGTAGGTTTGCTGTAACCTATGCCTGACTTTGTGTTTATGTATGCTGAATATATCATGAATGATGTGAATGTACCAAATGAAAATCATGTTTGACCTTGTGTGAAGTATACGAATAATACTACTAATAAAACTGTTCTGGACAGCCCTCTTGTGATTCATATTGGATGATGTTTATATTGGTGTTAATTGATTGCTTAATATACTGTTAAAGGTGTACTTCCACGAGAAACCATTTAGTACTTGCTGTTTTGAAATATGATAGGTCACCCCGAGTTGCATATGCATGCTGCATATCAAAATGATTTTCTATCCCCGTTTTCTATATCAGTCAAAAGAAGACAATAGGCGGAAAAACGACCCAATGCGAAAAGGGCCTTCAGCGTGACGTAGACGTGGAAATACATATAAGAGAAACTGACCGAATGGGCTTTAAATAATGTTAGCCTGTTTGACTGACTCGCATAAGATTAGCAGGCTAGTTGAATGACTGAACTGCATTTAGCCGGGCACTTGCACTGTTTTGTCATGCAAATATTACCATTCTGAAACGTTCATTGACAAACGGTCAGGAAGCGACTGTGCTTGTGCCGTTCCTCTTCGGATTCAGGATCAAACACATAAGGCTGTATCTCCGTAGACATTCTGTGTGCAGTTTTAGCGCTGTCAAGTTGACTTTTCCCCTTTACCTTACTCTGCTATCAAGTTGACTGTGGGGAAGCTGCAGGGAGCGTGCCTCTGGTGAAATCGTGTCGTTCTCCCGGCCCCACCCCCTCTACCAAACTAAAACAGCCTGAAACAGAAGCACTAGAACATTTTTTTCATTAAAACCAGCGCACAGGGCAATTATTAATACTACAGAACACAGCAAAATTTATGAAAACACGATGGAAGTACACCTTTAACCGTTTTACATGGAAGATGATGAACTGTAAGCCTGTAGGCCTGCTTATATTTACATGATTGCTTACTTGGGCTGTTAATGTGTGGACTTTCTGCTGTCAACATGTGCCAAACACACACACACACACACACACACACACACACACACACACACTATGATAATGGAAACGGAGTTCTGAAATATAGAACTTAATTGTACAGAATTGATGTTAGCAAACAGCTGGTCAATCTGAACCTTGCTTAACCTCACTGCACAGTCAGGACAGCATAGGCCTACCTATGCTGCCAGATGCACACACGTACACAACTAACTAAAGCAAAACAGTGTCACTTTCGCCATCATAGATCTACTGCTCCTTTCCTCACCTCTGAAGGACCACAAGGGCTTGGGGCTTTTTTGTTGACCTCCCCTAATGGGTTTGGTTATCCTGGTTTGTAGAGGTTTGTGTTAATAAATGGCTGAGGAAGAATAACTTGTGCCAATTTAATGGTTGTAGCCCACACTGTATGCCTTAAAAAATGTAATGATATTAGATATTTTGATTAGACAGATGATCTGTAGGCTATAGGCTAAATTGCAATATGTCTATGTCCTACATGGCTAACTACACAAGGTAGCCTGTACAGGTGTGTTGCCTTACTACTTTTAAGAAGGGAATCACACTGTGTGTCAAAACCATTTTTCTGTGTAATGAAGAGGTCCATCGCGTTATGTCAGTATTTCAGTAGGCCTACAGATTTGGCATGAAATGATGTTTGGCTATAACTGGTTTGATATGTTACACTGCTACAATGGCTGCAACATCAGTAGCTATGCTACTGTATGCACTAAAAAATAAAGCAATGTGAGCAAAGGCAAAAAACTACTATGGATGAGGAGAGGGTGTCACTAAAAAACAAGAAAATACCTCTCTTGATCTGCAGTCTATACTGGGCTACAGGAGCAGCGTAAATGAAGTCAAAATATTTGTATTGCTAATGTATATTTGTCATTAATAAGACACAGTAGGGCTGTACAAAACAGTTTAGTTATTCTTATTTCATTGATACAAGCCCAAAACATGACTTTTTTGTTACATCATTCATAACACCAAACATGAGTAGACACATGGGAATAGGTTACAGACATCTTGTTTCAGTTAACATTAACATTGTCATAAAGGACCCTATATAAAGAGTAATATACTACAGCCTTATACATAGCCTACACGGTATAGACTCCTTCATAGAGAAACCACAGAGAACACAGATGATTAATTACACAATGCTCTGGGATCTATACAGTCTATCGATGTATCGCAATGTCCAAGAAATCAGACTCGTGGCGACGATAGTTCACAAGTTCTAAAGTCGTAGGGCCTTATTGCACTGAGAAGTTTCCTTCTTGTGTGTAGAAGCCTATCCTAAGCAATATGTGTAGCCTACTCAGACTTAAAAAAGAAAAGCAGTGAACTAGGCCTAGGCTAGCCCTTAATATCCCACTGGCACCAAACAGGCTACACAATAATATATTTTACCGTAGGAAATGAAACGCGTCTTCAGGTGATGAGTTTGTTTGATAAGCTGCCATGACACTAACGTCACATCTTAAATGTGACGTCACATAATAATGTGTACGGATAATGTGTTGTCCTAGTAGTCATATTTGCATGTAAAACCTCAAGACACTTAATTGCCATACCTGATAAAAAGTAACACATTAAGGTTTATTTATGACAGTGTTTGTCAGAGGCAGAGAGAGCAAACTGACTTCACCACCTTTTCGGTTCCATTCCACTCACAAGATATGGACGCGCGCGAGCGACACCTCCTAGTAATAAATATTCATGACAACCTCTTGGAAACTCAAAATCCCAGAAACCGTAGGCCTATATCTCGTAACAACTGAACAATTGTCTGCAGTAATCGAGGAAGTATAGCTACAGTATCAAGCTCTGCTGATCCAAAAAAATAAACTCAACAAAATGCGGAAAAGATCTGACCGACGAGAAAAATCGAACGAAGTTGATCGGGCAACAAGTCATGTGGACGGGCAAGAGAGGTAAACCTCTTCTCGATGATGATACAGTGACAGCGTACAACTGCTTACATTTCAGATATTATACTTAGGAGGAGTCTTTACGCCCTGTTTGTGTCTTGAATGTAAAGGCAGTCCTCCAGGTCTGCGTGGTGTGTCAGGATATTCACGCAGTTGGTGGTGGCTCTTGGTATTCTGTACTACACAATACTTTTTGTACTGCGACTTTTCCCTGGCAGTTTGTCCCACCCAGCGTTCTCTTATGCAGGTGAGCGATATGTTGTAGCCTTATGACAGTATATACTTTGGATCGGTTTACTGTTACGCCATGTGTGTAAATAAATGGGTTGTGGGTCGATCGTGGCATTCTAGGCTACATTTTTGTATTGTATTCTGTACGCACGAAAGAGATTCACGTTGCTTTTCTGGCGTTTCCCCATAGCTCCATTCTTCACCGACCTCGGTCGTCCATCAGACTTTGCCCTCAATCACACTGTTAACCTGTTCCTGTCTCCGGAGGAGGGCATAACTCTGGGAGTATGGTAAGTGTGATAATAATAATCAAACGTATGACAAGGCTACTTCAACCACTGGCAACTGCCCTTCATCACCTTGGGCACATGTTGGGCACATGTAGAGAACTTCCAGCAGCTATTTTGTGAAGCGAACGTTTTTTTTTATTATTATTAACAGCCACTTCGTTGTTTTTAATAGTTTCTTTTGTCGCTCAAATGTGATCTTATGGTCACGTAATGCATTCATTGTCTCATAGGCCTATACTTCTTTAATTTAATTCTGTCAATGAATTTTAATTTGAAGCTAATTTCTTGAAACTAGGCATACAGTTCCAGACTCATTGTGGCAGGAAGCTCAGGGGAAGGACCCGAAGTGGTACCTGCAGACTTTACAAAATGGAGCACCAATCTTTATCTATCTGCATGGCAATACAGGCCATAGGTGGGAAAGATCAATCTATCACTGTATTATTGTCTTCTAATATATCGATTATCACAGAATCATTGTATTGCAATGTTATCAGTATCATGGACCATGTGTCGCATGGTACCCTGTGATTCCCACCCCTGTTACTGACACTAGGAATGATTGTGTGTGTGTGTGTGTGAGTGTGTGTGTGTCTTTTGTGCTGTTAACAGAGGTGCCAAACACAGAGTTGGAGTTGTGAACGTAAGTAACTTAAAAAGCCGTAATGCATTTAGTTGTTAGGCACTAACAACAAAATTTATAAGTTTTCTGTTTTATCGCAGGTTTTGAGTGCGGCTGGCTGTCATGTTTTATCCATGGACTACAGAGGTAAATGGGGGCAATGCTGATGTACTGTAGACAATGTGTTATGGTGCAGCCCGGTAAACCAGCCCCTCGTACTTCATTTCATTTTGTACAGAGGGTCTGGAACAGACACCATCAGAAACGATTTGTTGGAGGTGTGGACTCTGCTGAAGTTTTAAAAAAAAGTGCCTCTGCCTTTACCCAATTGCTAACGCCTGGTCGTTACATATGCAATTAGCCTACCTACACACTACAATTAAAAAACGTAGCACACAAAGTCAACGTCACGGCTAACAAACACACCCTCTGTTCGCTGATTGGATCGGTCTTGCTGTGGCCGACTAAATGACCCTCAAGAGATTCCGGTCCAGACCCTCTGTACAAAATGAATTGAAGTACGAGGGGCGGGCTTACCAGGCTAGCATGTTACAGGTTATGCTAGCACTTCCATGGAGTGTTCTTTGTAGCCAATTTCATTTTTATACTTTACGGCCAAATTAATTTTTGCTTTTCCATCAGTCTCTCAAGCTAATTGGTTTTGTTGATCAGCTAGATAGCTTGGGCAGCTGTGGGCTAGTGGTTAGGGAGTTGGTCTTGCAATCGGAAGGTTGCTGGTTCGAATTCCACCCTACCCATGGTTGAGATGCACTTGAGCAAGGCATCTAATCCCACACTGTTATGTTTATATGTAAGGGATAACGGCCGAAATAACGTGGAAATAATGGCTAGGTGGAGGCCAAGTCATTATTTCCACGGAACTGGTGTCCTCAAAGGCCCTTATCCCTTTTATCTCCTGTTTGTATTCATGATTTGATTTTATATGCATAAGTTCAACTAGGATCACTACTCCAAAATCATTCAAAAAGATTACCTTTTGACTTATAGCTACAGAATGGACATTCATCCTATAGGGGTCCTACAATTCCCTTTGTGCTGAACGTTACACCAAACTGTGGTGGTCATACCATGTACCGCTATGCATTGCATCTAGTCCTTATGAGGATTTACTACCTTGCAGGCCTATGTGTGTGAGCAGCATGTACAGTAGGGCTTTGACTCCGAACTTTGTTATTCAAATATAATTCGAATATTTAAAAAAATTAGAGATATTCGAATGGCAGCTCTTAATATTCGAACCTGTTATGGGTATTATTTTTTTGTAAATATGTTTGCGCGTAAACATTGTTTTCAATTCAGATTCCGGCTGGTGAAGTTGTGAATTGCGAGCTCATTACGGTATTGTTATCATCTGGGCTCCTGTAGGTGAGGTTAGCGTCCTGGTAGGCGCCTATTTTGCATACCAAAACAATGGCGTGCCTGACGAGGAGGAGTTTTAAATCTACACTCCTGACAAGCAAGAGTGCGGCGCTTGATACCACACTGTGTGGCGCTGCTTTGGCTTCCCAAAGCAAGAGGGGAAAATCACGAGGGAGGACAAAGTGACATGTCTGACTGTTAATTAAAAAACAGTCATCACACCGTGTTCTTTCAAAAACATCATTGACTAGGTGCACAAAAGATTCCTGTAAGCTTGTGTATTTCCGATGGAACATTAACTGTGTCCACATCTTCACAACATCTTCTGTTATATTACGCTCATTACATCCGACACTGAATATCTTGTTTGCTCAATAATAACAATGCATATTTTAAAACGCATAAATATTTAGCCTTTCGTTCACGTAGTCTATTGACATTGACTGATACACTGCCAACATAAGTTTGATACCAATATAGGTCTTATTAACGGCACTCAGTGGTCAAAATATTATTAACAAATTTTGAATATTATTCGAATATCAATATTCATCAACAAACGAACTTCGAATATGATTTTTGAGCAAAAGTCAAAGCCCTAATGTACAGTGATCACTAACAGAGCTGCCGTCTGAACAGGCTTTGGGGATTCCTCTGGTGAACCGACTGAAGCAGGCTTTACCACTGACGCCGTCTACCTGTACCAGTGGGTAAAAGCACGCAGTGGGAGCAGCCTGGTCATACTGTGGGGACACTCACTGGGCACAGGGTTGGTGATAATACTTACAACCTCATGTTGAATAAAATACGAGTCAGATTATCTGGATTCCATCTTTGTTTAAGCTTTATTTGGTTATGAACATTATTGGCCTTTCATTATTCATGTTGTCAGATACCTGTGAATTGTGACGAACTCACACAATGGAATCCAACATAATATAATTCTATGGGGCATTGAAATGTGGAAGACATTGCTGATGCTGATGAGTAAGATGAAACAGTGAGGAATCAATGTACTGAATTGTCTTTTTACTCCTACAGAGTAGCCAGTAACACTGCAGTACAACTACAAGACCAAGGTATGCTCTGGTTTAATGTCTCTTAAAGAGGTCATCTGCCTGTATGGCTCATCCGACTACATTCAAACATGTGTCCTACTATATCATACACTCGCAGAAATATGGGGACACCAGGGGTACAAATCTGTATCTTAAGGTACAATAAGTATTAATGTACCCCCAAAGGCTAATATTCGGACCTTACGGTACTGATGTGTACCTATTCAGCTCTGGAGAAGGCACAAACTAGTTGTAAAACAGTGGCTAAAAGGTACAATTATATGCCTTGCTTTGAGGGTACTGCCGGTGTGACGAGCTTTGTACCCCTAAAAGTATAATTCTGTACCTTTTCTGAGAGTGTACTAGTGATCTACCTGGCGACCATCTTTCCTTTAACCTTCATTAAATTTTTCAAATTATTCATCATTCATTACCGTATGTACATAATTTATCCATCTCCATTTAAACACATGCACAGGTAATTCCTTGGAATTATGTTGTCTTCTTTCGCATTTTAAACTAAAATCACACTATACTGGGCAACCACATTTTAAACCTTTTCACAGGGACTCCTGTTGATGGTGTAATACTGGAGGGAGCATTCTCACGTGTTCCTGGAGGAGGAGGCCAACATCCATTTACCTGGGTAGGCATTATGGCACTGTCATTGTATTAAACAGCTTTTAATTATGCAGCTGTCTCTGAAAACATACAGTTTATCTGTACTTGAGCTGATGGTTAAACTTTTGTAGTTTTGTTCATAACACATGATATTTCTGAAATGTAAGGAAGAAAAATACATTCTGCATTTAGTTCTTTGTGAATGCCAATTTAAAGATTAATCAAATGATCTTTGGATTGTAATAAAAGTAACAAAATGTAATCAAACCCTGTAATTTGCAGTTCTACTTCAGGTTCCCCTATTTTGAATACTATTTCCTGGACCCCATGTCAAAGAACAAAGTGGTCTTTCCTAACGCTGAAAAGTATGTGCATTGCGCCATCTACAGTAAGACATACAAATACGTTTGTTGTTAGACAAAACAAGCGTATGTCTTTGAATGTTTCTACATTTCTAAAAACTATGGTTGTTTCCACCCCTAATATATTTTTTAGTGTAAGGAAGCTGAGGAGCCCACTACTGATTCTACATTCTGAAGATGATCACCTTGTACCGCCTCATATGGCTCAGGAGGTAATGTCAGACACAACAGTGTGTGTGTGTGTGTGTGTGTGTGTGTGTGTGTGTGTGTGTGTGTGTGTGTGTGTTCAAGACATATAGATTTAGGTTAGGTGTGTGTAAACTCACCAGTGTCCTGACTTCACACATCAACACAGACAGACACACACACACACACACACACACACACACACACACAGACACACACACAGTTTTATCATACACAACAACAATGTAAAACTCATAAACAGGTAATGTGCCAAAAATTCACAATTCTTGAAATGTCATGGGCTGCGGAACCGGAGGTGCGGCAGCCCGTCATCCCCGCTTGTGGCCATATTCCATTTTGTAATGGCATGTGAACTAAGCAACTCATATATATTAGGAGATTTCGGAAAATGCCAAATGACATGTTTTGATGTCTACCTTAACTTACTTTACAAGCAAATTTGTGATGAAGTGTTAAACTTACAAAGACAACAAAAAGAAAGGTTTTGATATGGGACAAGGTAATGTATATTGGACATCTATCATTTCTCTGTGTCAGCCTTTTGTGTACCGAGCAAATGTTATTCTTCCTGTATCTTACTATAAAACAACTCCATTTAAATCGTTTTGTAAAAAGCTGAGTTCAGTGATTTTGATGTTCTTAGCATTGCTTTTAAGAACCATCCAGCAATATTACATTAACGTCTGCCGTTAAAACGTGAAACGAAACATGCAGCGGCATATTAGGTTATTTAACGCTCGTCAAGATCATCATGTCATGTCTTTAAACAGCTGTATGAGATTGCACGGAATTCCCGAAACTCTGAGGAGCACATTAGGATAGTTCTTTTTGAGGGTTTCCATGGATACCTGCACAATGGGCTTTACAGAGATCCTCGACTTCCTGAAATCATCAAGTAAGAAAATCCTGTTAACGTGTGTACAGTATGTGTCAGTCATCAAGGAAAATACCTTAAGCTAAAAGAGCAGTGTATGTATTAAGTCTTTTTGAAAGTATGCAGTGTGTGACAACAGACTGTTTTCTCCATTGCAGACAGTTTGTTTATTCACTCAACACTTGATGGAAGCATCATGGTGGGCAGTCAGCAGTCAACATGATGTAACCCTTTCTAACTGAACAACTGGATATTTACTGCTTTTTTATAATCCGTGCATCCACACACACACAAAATAGATGTTAAGTTCAAACAGGCATACTGCACATTCCTCAGTGAAAACTGATAAGATATAGTATATTTGCACTAGCGTGGTGGTTTTGACTTGGTAGTTTGTGGTATAAAATGTTGCCAGAGATGTTTTCCATGTTAGTTCACTGCTGCACATAGTTTATGTGATTATATATAATCTGTGAAAAAAATGTGATTGTGTTATTGTGGGGTGACCAGACACCTATGTTTTCTGGGTACAGTCCCCATTTTAATGGTCAGTCCCAGGTGAAATCCATAAAAACTTGCTTTGTCCCCGTTTTAGTAGCTAAGATTATGTATTTTAATGACATGACCTGAAGAAGTGGGATGGCCCCATCATTTCCTGGAAAATGTACCCAGTATTCATTCCAGTGGTCTGGTCAACCCCCATTACTGTGCCATGCTCTGATTTTATAAGACCGTTAACTACCAAAATAAAAATCACCAACAACCTATCACTGATCTTTCTAGTGCTCCATTAAGGTTGTCATTAAGTGTTCACAGTGGAGCCACACTGTAGGTGCCTGAAGTCCCAAATCCTGAGATAACTACAGCTCCTGAGGCATTGTACACATCTAAAACAAACAAAGAAGGACTCGATACTTATGTGACTAACCCACGTAAAGAACTTGTGTGAAGGCCCTATGACACCAGAGGCTTGTAGGAAATAAACAAGACACCATCCTGAAACACAAATTGAAACAAAGTGATTTGTGGTGTCGTTAGCTTTTAAAATGTTCTTTTTTGAAACGGTGAACTTACTTCTCCTTTGAAACCTTTTGAAGAAGTGAAATGTGCTTGAGGATGTCCCCACATTTGTGCCCTATTGAGGTAAAATATGGAAAGAGGTCACACGTGCAGCAGATTTTAAACACCAACAGAACGCCATTTTCTGTAAAGGAGGAGGCAAAGCTGTCATCTGGTGGAGAAAGATTGAGCAGTGATTTCAAGGTGGAGAATAACTTCTGTGCTGGTGATCGCTTCATTAAAGCCATTTTTTCAGTACTGATAAAAGTAGACAAGACTAGGAGAGACTGACAAACCCTTGAGCATAATTAATAAGAATATAAGCATATAATAAGCAAATAAGCATAATTAATTAATAAGCATGATTGCTAGTTTTATGTCGTTTTCTTTCTAAAGCTCGGAAAGTGGTGCAAAACTTAGAGACAGCATACAAGCCAGTCATAATCGGGGCTGGGTAAAGCATACAGGTGTAGTGGCCACACACTATCCAGACAGGAGGGTGGAGCTGAGAGTCTCTGTAGCAGTGTCACCCTCTAGCAAGGAGACTGCAACAACCAAAGCGGGAGTAGTTTGAGATTACCGTGAAACAAGACCAGCAGTGATGGAACGGGGCTATTACAAAAGGCAAATGGAGAATTAAGTGGCCTGAGATGAGAGGTAAGGAGCCTGCTCGGCAGTTTTTGGGGAGAATCAGGTCAAGTTATTTGCTATGTTTGTGAGTCGGAGGGGTACAGACCAGTTCTAGGTCAAGGGACTTTATAAGAGACAGGAAGTCCGCAGTGCAAGGTTTGTCTAATGTTCATGTCACCTACAGTAGGATGAGAACTGAACAGTCTAGGTTTGGGATAGAAAGCGTTATCGTGGGTAGTTCATCCACAAACAGTCTTGGTGGATGGTAAATGACAACCACAAAGACCTTAACCAGAGCAGTGGCCACAATGGCAGGACATTCAAAATAAATACATTTGTTATCAGACAGCAACAGAAAGAATTTCCATTTTTTTGGAAATTCGGGGACAAGCTGCACCTTCTCAGATAAGTGGGATACATGGGAGAATGATTAGCTCAAGGACAGCACAGCTGTGGTAGTCATGCTTTCAGGATTTGTGTAGGTGAAAGTGATTCCTATTCGGTACCATGGTGACTACTATGAATCTTAGCCTGATAAACCAGCCACTCGGACTTAATTTCAATTTGTACAGAGGATCTGGCAGTGCTGTACTGAGAAACGATTTCTTCCTGGAGGTGTGGACTCTGCAAATGCTTACCCTTGTGCCACTTGGATCAGGACTCTGATGTTGTAGTTTTTCTGCTAAAGCTGACTTAATCTGAATCAAAAAGAATAAGTTAGTAAGTAAATTATAGTGCATTTGTGTCTGTAAGTGAATGCAAAAAAATTACCTTGCTGTCCAACAATGTACCAAAAACCAAAACGAAAAATCCCTAAAGAGAAATAAATGGTTAAACTATGTATTGGAAACATATAAAATTTAGGCTTATCCTGTTATAGAAATGATGAAGTAAGGATGGGGCAATATATTCAAGTACTTGCACAAGAAATAAATGGTTAAACTGTGTATTGGAAACATACAAAATATAGGCTTATCCTGTTATAGAAATGATGAAGTAAGGATGGGGCAATATATTCAAGTACTTGCACAAGTGCTTTGTGTTAATTGTAAACTTCAAAATATCTTAACATATTATATATCCAATGCCTTGACAAGACCATGTCCTATACTGTGGCATGTGTCTTTACAATTACTAAATATGTTTTTCAAGCCCATAGAATAAAAATAGAAATGTTAAAAGCAACTAAATGAATTAAATCAGAATAACCATGAATACAAGTGAGAAATCCTTTTTAGGTATTAAAATCATTACAATAAAATGTACCTGTAATGAGTTCAAAACTGCAAAGACAACGTGGAGTCCTGCTGCTTCAGGCCAAACCATGATGCCTATGCCGAATCCCCGAATTTCAGCAGGACAATGATCCTTAGCACTGTTCAAAATCTACCAAGGAATTCATGCAGGAGCACAAGTACAATGTTCTGGAATGGTCATCCCAGTCTCCAGACCTTAAAATCACTGACAATGTATGGATTGATTTGAAGGAGGCTGTCTACACGAGGAAGCTAAGAAAACTTGATGGAACTGGAGGCGTTTTTGTGTGGAGGAATAGGCCAAAATACCAACTGCCAGACTTCTGGGACTTGTCTGTTTCTGTAGGAGGCATCTACAGACCGTTACTGCACCAAAAGACACTACTAAATATTAATGGGATTATTTCTTTGGGATGCCCAAATTTATGTTTGTTTAAATGCACATAAAATGTTTCTGTTGGACCTATAAAAATTATTGATTATAAAGTTGCTGCTTCAAAACCTCAACAAAAAACAAACTGATGCAGTGATTGTCCTTAGCCCAAACCTTTGCATGCCACTGTAGTCATAAGCTTTATCACTCAGATTGCACATAGATCCATGTGGACACTGATGATTGCACAAAACTATTGCGCCAACCTGTATGGACTGTTAACAGGCCTCATAGCTAACCACCAATGTAAATACAGCACATACAACTCAAGCAGGTGACAACTAACCCAACTCGATAAAATGACCCTTCACACGTATTTGCACAGCAGTTACCATTACCATTTATACCATCAGCACGAACATACTCAGGGAAAACCAACCCAGTTCAGGTAATTTCACTGAATAACAAATCTATCTAGCTGCTGGCTCAGTGAATTAGCTGAAACAAATGTGTGGTAGCACCTTCAGGCTAGTCAGGATGTCTGCCTCTACGTACCATTGTTTTCAAGAGTGATGCTCGTCACAGTGAGCACTTCAGAAGCGCCAGAAATTCGCTGCCCATTAAATCTCCATTCAGTTATACTTCCAGTGCATTTTAGCAGCATGTTTTCCCCACGAAAAAGAGGACCTGTGCTCTCTCTCAAGTTGGCCATTTCTAGGAAAGGAAAAAAACAGGAGATAAGGTCGCAGTGTTGCATAAATATAGTGTTCTTACAATGTTTTAAAATTCACATGTTCATACCAGTTGTATAAAGCGAGTCCTCAGCAAATTGATAATTTTTGGCCTTGAGAGAGTTAACGATGCCAAGGCTTGCATTCTGAAAACTGATGCCTGAATCTGACAACTGAAGAGAGAAGTCTGCAATAACACTACCTGGCCTGTTTAGATAGATTGACAAAAGTTATTACAATTATTGTGATAGTGCTCAAATGTGAAACAGAAAAGCATTTCACCTTTTGAACAGTTGTTCTTACAAAGAATAATACACCTTACCTAAAACCTGTGGCATCTGTTGAATTGGCTTTGTAACCTGGCAATTGAACAGAACTTAGGGCTTCTACCTAAGTGATGAGAGCCAATTTAGTTGTTAGACCTTATGCTGTATGCAGTTATGAAGTTACACATATTTTGAAAAAAAAAAAAGGCTGTAAAAATAACTGTTTTGTGTGTAATACATATTTAATTTATCTAACAAAAATGTGACATTTGTTTGATTTTTTTAATCCACTGAAAACCTGGAAATATTTAAAAAGATACTTACTGCGTCCTCAATGTCTGTTTTATATCTTTTGTATATCTCACTGTTTGGATAATTGAGACGGAAATCATAGTCTTTCTGAATTGTCAAAGATAAACTGATGTTGGAAACTGCAGATGCCAAAAAAGGATTTGGACAAAATGACTTTAGAGGTGCGCTTTTTTATTTACTCTTTTATTACTTATAACTCACAAAAGACATCATACCAGAACTTAAGGCATATGAATCATAAATAGTTCTTGACTCTATCATATAAATATATATTCTTAAAGTAATGAGGATTGTCAATTAAATCTGACAGCACAGTCTATTACTTATATTTTATCTTATATTAGTATTTATTTCTTTGAAACCGTTGATATTTGACCTTAACAGCCAATTAAATTACACCACTCCCCTGAATGTTGCTGAACTTTGCTGATTAATTGATTGGCTGCCATTGTGTATGACTATAATTGGCTCGCCTTGTAAACTGACATTTTTTCTGCCATGAATGTTTGGACATGACCGATTCCCTAGCACGATGTACTCCAGTCGATACATCAAAAATGGTTTCAACAGCCTCATATCACAGCACATTGAGTGCTGGTTTGACCGTAAATATACTACACCCAAAGACATCTGTGATTTTAAAAAGTTAAAAACGACAACCTCTTTAGGGGCCATTTACACTTTTTTTTTGGACGGCAGGCACTCAAATTTAATTATTGGTTTAATTACTGGTTCAACTGGATCTATGGGCTGTCATGAATATGAATATGGGAATATGAATATGAAGATAACAATTTTTAACCACCACGTATCATGTAGAAAGCTTTCAGTAGCACCTTGTGCATCTGGGTCTGTTCAAAAACTTTGGAATTCCACTCTTCCGACATGAAGATAATAATACACATTTAGAATATGTCATGTGTTGACGTGCTGTCTGGGTCATTATGCAGGGTGACCACCTCCAAATAATCAGACAAAGTCAGGAAGTACAAACCATATAAGGAGAAGGAGCAAAAACAAGGTGACAAGTGACAGGAACACATAACGGTGAGACAAAGGACCACATGACAACTGTCGGTACCAGATGGATTGAATCTGCCAGATCGGTTGACGGAAATACGTCAAGAGTCCTTACTGAGACGTTCGAAATGTCGTGCTAAATGAGAAAGCAATATGGCTGACGATTGCCATGGATTATTAAAAATCCAGCACCGCAAGCAAATATAAAAGGTAAGTATCTATCACATTGCCAGTGCATTAGGCGGATAAAATTGTTTGTATCTGTGGCATTACAAATCTTCAATTTGCATGACACAACTATAGTCATAGAACTACAAATTACTATGAAGTAGACCACATTTGCCCCCACATATTTTGCTCACATTGTGTAAATCTACAATAGGCCTTACATGGATGTATATATGTAAATGTATGTATGGATGTATATCATCACTGTACCAGTCATATTATCAATCATTTAGAAGATGCTTTACTGATGCAAGAATGTCATTTTGTCACACATGCTCTCTACCGGTGACTGGATGAAGTGGTACGACTTGGTACAAGATACAAGAGTGATAAACTACTTCAATAGTAAAACAATAGAACATACTCACAATTGATTCAGTTAGAGTAGTGATAACAATTTGATAATACCAGCTATTTTGGTGTTAAATTACATGACTAGGGAGCGTCATACCATTGTTGTTTCTGCTGATAGATTTGCTGCTTCTGGGTAGGCTGACACTTTGGGTTTCATTGTCGGGAATAATGGAATCGAATTGATCAGATCCAGCTTGATATTTACAGAGCAAAAAAATATTCATGATTTTCAGACAGACAGAGTGACAGACAAAGAGATTTCAAGCATAAACCAAGCACGATTTTTAATTTTCAGCACCTCTAAAAGGAAAAACTAAGACTAAGCATTTTGCTTTCTACAGCCTATGTTACAGTATTAACTTGCATGTACAAGGAGCTCATGCCTGACACCAACATCGTGTGTGGGTTTTCGTGTGAATTTCCACCAATCCACAGGTGAGAGCAGAGGTACACTCACTGGCTGGCTCAAGGTATCCCTCCAAACCCTAACTCTCTGTCCCTTACATATAGAGTATAAAATAAGCATTTATTTTTCAGTGCAAATAATTAGTGGATGGAGTCTACTTACCATCTCGTTCCACTCTCACTTGAGGGTGACCACCACCACGTTTGTTTGTGAGCTAATGGAGAGGAATGTAACATATGATAACGATGGATATTTTTTTTCCACATACAAAAGGCTTGATTACACTAACATACCTATAATTTATGTTCTTCACTAGAGACATCTTTACTGGAGCACACCCATTCAGTCTGAAAATTAACAGTTAAATACTAAAGCAATTTCAACATTATCCTCCAGGTACATAATTATTTCCTATGTACCTCTGTTGTGTGGTTTTCAAAGGATGGTGCTGTTACCATACCACAACAAAACATAACGAGGAGGGTGACTGTGTCACGGTTTCGCTCTGGGCTTAGGAATTTTCGTATGTGGTTTTTCTTTGTCACCCAATTACTAGTCGTTTAGGTTCTTTACCGTGTTTCACTGCACCTGCACTTCCTGGTTTAGACCCTCATTAGATTATCTCTCTCACTCGCTCCCCTCGTTTCACGATTACGGTAATCACCCGTCTCACCTGCACTTCCTGGTTTGTGATCATCACGAGTTATTCAATCATTCTACGCACCTGCCCTCCTCGTTCACGCTCGTTTAGTTTCCCGGGGTTTCCACTACTTATACTCGCCTCTCTCACTCCCTCCTTGTCAGTCCGTCTGCGAACCACAGTGTATTCCCTCGGCAAGCTATTTTGACTCCTGACTTCTCTGCGTCTGTTTGGCTGTGTATTCCCGGTGTTGCTCGTCTTCCGTCTGTTCCTGTGTTCTCCCCTGTCTGTCTGTCAGAATCTCCAGTCCTCCGGTACCGACTCCTGCCTGCCTGACTCCGCCTGACTCTCCAGCCCTTGGCTTCGACCCCGGTCCGTCCCTGGCTCTCCCTGGCTCTTCAGCTCCCTGGTGAACGACTCCTGCCCGTCCTCGACTCTGCTCTGCTCCACTGCCCTGGTGAACGACCCCTGCCTGCCCTCGACTCTGCCCTGCTCTACTGCCCTGGTGAACGACTCCTGCCCGTCCTCGACTCTGCTCTGCTCTACTGCCCTGTTAACGACTCCTGCTCGGCTGACTCACCTGCCCCTGGTCTCGACCTCCGTCTGCCTTCGACTCTGCTCTGCTCTACTGCCCTGGTAACGACCCCGGTCCGGCTGACTCACCTGCTCCTGGTTTCGCCCCTGGTTCGTCCCTGGTTTTCCCTGGTTCTCCAGCCCGCCGGCTGTCTACTCCTGCCCGCCTGCCTGGGTTTCTCGGCGAGCGATTCACCATTGACTTTTCCGCTCTTCTGGGCTGTTGACTTTGTCCCTTTTCCCCCACCCTTAATAAACTTTGTTTGAGGTTACGCATTTGGGTCTTCCTGTCTGTCTGTCCGGGTTTTGTGACAGACTGACGCCATTGATACTGGCACACCTGTTGGAGAGGTAGAAGAGAGCACAGAAAGACTTGTATTTTAGAGATTTACAGTAAGATGTCCACCATACATATTTGCTATGCAGTTAAATGTAAGATATAGTGTATGTACCGTATTTGACTAAGACAGTGTCTTTTAAATCTCAGTATCACTTAATATCACTTTCTGCCAATTACCAAGACTATGCAATACAGTAGGGCAATACATCGTACATGAATAGTATATGTATGCAGTAGTTTGTGTGTGTGTATGTGTCTGTCTGTGCATGTGCACAATTAATTATTTTAAATTAATCATTTAATGTTTTCTTAGATGGTAAATAACATTGTGATAACATAGCAATCACTAAATCAATCTCCTACTACACAAAAGTCAAAACCTTCAAACTTGAAAAAAAAAAAAAAACAGATGACAGAATGGTGACAAAAACTGAACTTGTATGTCAGGCAGCCTATTTACCCTTCGGTGGCATCCTCTCACCCTGTCACAGTCCTGTGAGATGGTTGAAATGACCGGCAGCTACTACGACCGGCAGTCCACTTAAGGAGGCTGTGTCATGAAAAAAATCTGAATTGTTTCCTGGTGTGAGAGTGTGGCATCTTTCTAGTCTTCAAATTTCAACAGTTTATTTGTCAAGATTGCCAGGTCGTATGTTAACCCTTACATGCTCAGTTACACACGTACTGTATAACATGCACTGAAATGTAACCTGAGTCACTGCCTCGCAGGGAAAACCAAAACACTTTAAACACAAACTAATATAAAAAAAACCCCGGTAACGACAGGAGAAATATGAGAGTCCAGACATCGTGGCAGTGCATGAGGTCCTGGAAAAGTCTCCGTGCTGGAGCGAGGGTGCGTGGGGATTATAAAGAGTTCAAAAGACCAGGAAGTAAACAAGGGGCAGGTACAGCTTGTGGGGTGAGATGAGAGTTCAATGACAGGTGATTAGTAGACAAGTGAAGCAGACTGTGTGGGAGCTGATGAGGGAAGCCTGACATCGCCCAAGATCAGTGTGGTTGACCTCATCAATGCCCTGCAGAATGAATGGGCAAAGAGTTCCTCAGTAACACTTTGAAATGTTGTGAAAATCATTTCAAAAGGAGCGGATGCTCAATTTGATATTAAAAGTACCTTTTGTATTTCAGTATTTGAATGCATTGAATGTCATTATAATTATAGTCCCTGATGGTGTAATGGCCAGGCGTCTGAATACTTTTGTGTATATCCTTGCGTGACATGCTATTACTGTGCTTTTAGCTTTTATGCCTTTTGGCGATATTAGAGGCAATTTTGTTATTTTATGGTTTAAGATTATTTGTATTACTCTGCAATCCTAATCCTTTATCATGTCGTGCCTGACAGAATGACCAGACCACATACAGTCCAGTGTTCCATCATTCATCTCATTTGTATTTGCTGACCCAAGGCCGAGTAAGAAGTAAGTGTCCGTCATATTTTTTTCAATCTTTTATTGACCTCTGAAGTACAAGTAGAAGTAGAAATACAAGTCTTTATTGTCACTATACAAGGTATAGTGAGATGTCATTCAGAACAGCCCACAGATGAACAAGAAGAAGTAGACCTTTGTCAGTGAGGGTCTGGCTGTCTTTCCATTGATATGGTTTTCTCAGGCAGAATCTTACCTGACCAATAAGCAAACAGAGGGAGTGTTCATGAGCATGGACTTCGCGTGCTACATTTGAATTGTAGTGCGTAGGCAGGCTTATAGCCAGGCTAACTGCATGCACTTCCAGGAGGAAATTGTTCATTGACTGGTCAGGCAAAATTCTACCTGAGACAACCATGTCAATGGAAGCACAACCAGACCCTCTGTACAAAATGCAGAGAAGGGGCTGATTTACCAGGTCAATTATTCATTAGCATTTCAGAAATTGTACGGGCAAGGTAAATGTAAATGGAGAACATTTATTGGGCATGATATTTGAGTTACAGGCACTGAATTTATCAACAGTCATTCACTGCTTGCATTGGAGTGATACACGTTTCTTAAATCTCTGTGAGCCCTGTTGTTAATTCAAATTCAATTCAAATTTGCGCTGGTTTTCACGTTCGTTGATACATATCTAACCTGTCAGAATTCACCTTCAACAACCTATCACTATTAAAAACCTAGAAACATTTTTGGTGGTGATCATTTTAACCATGCTCCATTAAGGTCATTGTTACACATTTATATTGGAGTCAGTGACACTGTAGGTGCCTGAAGTCCCATAACCTAAGGTAACGGCAGATCCTGAGATATGGTACATATCTGAAACAAAAAAAAAAAAACAAAAAAACATAAATAAACATAGAGGCTAACCCATGTAAACTTTAAGTGATACAGGAGGCTTAAACATTTAACAAGGTGTCCTTAAAAAAAAACCCAATAAATGTAGGGAAGAAGTTTTGTGTAGGCACTGTGATGCTAGCATTTTAGAAGTGAACTTACTTCTCCTTCGAATCCCTTTAAAAAAGTCAAACACGCTTGATGTGGATATCCCAAAATGTGTGTCCTATTGAGCAAAATGTTCAAAGAGATCATGAATGCAGCTAAATAAAACATCAAAACTGTGCATGCAAATCTCATTGTACCTCATCCCATTTCATTGTAATCTCTGTTTTCATGACCCTGTTCATACTCATAATGATGCCACATCATGTAATAAAGAATGAATAATATCTTTAGAAATATCATTATGAAATAACTAAAATCAGATTATATACAGTACAGACAAATGCTTACCCTTGTACCACTGGAATCAGAACTTGGTTTCTGTAATCTTTCTACTAAGGCCAACCTTATCTGTGTCGAAAAGGACATTAGGTAGTTCATTATAAATAGAACTAGAAATTATTTGTTTCAGTCATGTAAGTGAAAGGGAAAAAAAAAAGACGTGTATCATGTTTAAATATAAAAATAAAATAAATAAAAATAACAATATACCTTGCTGTCCAACAGTGTTCCAAACACTAAAATGAAAAACCCCTTTTGGAAAGAAAAATTGTTAAACAATGTATACACATTTTCAGGGTTACATGCAAAAAAATGTCTTCAGGGCGAGGCAATATACTGGACATATAATATGATATAATATAATAGTGCACTATTGTTAGACTAGGCTTCCCACAGACCAGGCCCATTTCCCAGATTGTAGACACTTTTGTCTACCATCACTGTCTTGTCTACCAATCAACTGATCAATCTATGATGACCACCTGTGTCTCATCTTTTACTCCTGACTTCAACCATCTCCTAAGCATTTCTTGGGCTTGATATAAACATTGGATGGCACCTTTTTCTTCTGTCATTAATTTAGGTCTGTTTCACATGCATGGCACATGGTCCGTAATCTCATAATTAATCATGGGAGAGTCTGTGTTAATCTGTTTTTCTACTGTGTTAACAATTTACAGTCTTTGGGGTAATTACACCCGCGTGTGCATAGCAATGGGGGTGTATTGTAATCGTGGGCGTCTGTCTGTCTGTCTGTCTGTCCGTCCATCCGTCACAGCAATAACTGGAACAGTTCTGATCCGATTTCAGTCAAACTTGGTAGGTAAGGTAGGTAGGCTGGGATTGGGGTCAGGACCTGCGCTATCAGTTTTTTGTTTAAAGGTGTACTTCCACGAGAAACCGTTTAGTACTTGCTCTTTTGAAATATGATAGGTCACCCCGAGTTGCATATGCATGCTGCATATCAAAATGTTTTTCTATTCCCGTTTTCTATATCAGTCAAAAGAAGACAATAGGCGGAAAAACGACCCAATGCTAAAAGTGCCCTGGCGTGACGTAGACGTGGAAATACATATAAGAGAAACTGACCGAATGGGCTTTAATTAAATAATGTTAGCCTGTTTGACTGACTCGCATAAGATTAGCAGGCTAGTTGAATGACTGAACTGCATTTAGCTGGGCACTTGCACTGTTTTGTCATGCAAATATTACCATTCTGAAACGTTTATTGACAAACGGTCAGAAAGCGACTGTGCTTGTGCCATCTCTCCTTCCTCTTCGGAATCAGGACATACGGCTGTATCTCCGTAGACATTCTGTGTGCAGTTTTAGCGCTGTCAAGTTGACTTTTCCCCTTTACCACTCTGCTATCAAGTTGACTGTGGGGCAAAGGAAGCTGCAGGGAGCGTGCCTCTGGTGAAATCGTGTCGTTCTCCCCGCCCCGCCCCCTCTACCAAACTAAAACAGCTTGAAACAGAAGCACTAGAACATTTTTTCCATTAAAACCAGCGCACCGGGCAATTATTAATACTAGAGAACACCGCAAAATTAATGAAAACACGATGGAAGTACACCTTTAATCAGTCCAAGGTCAGGGTCAGAGGCCAAGGTCAAAGTTTTGGCCCCATGCTAAGTGAATGGTGGTGCGGTGAATACTTTTGTCCTGGGGCTGTGTGCAGTAACAATGATATTTCAGATCCATGTATATTCATGGTTACTGTATGTGTAGGACACCAAGATGTTTTGCTCTTTAGATCAGACCAAATACTGTGGCATATGGTCTTTATCACCAATATCACATGGTTTTGAAATCCCCTTTAGATAATAAAACATTATTACACTGAAATGGTACCTGTAATGAGTTCAAAACTGCAAAAACAATTTGAAGTCCTTCTGATCCAGGCCACACCATGATGCCTATGCCAAATCCCCAGGTAAGGCCGAAGAGGGGTGTTAAAATGGTGACACATCTCGCGATGACCACTAAGGCATGTTTGTCTGTATTCTGCGTTGTGTCTCCAACATGTCTTCTCATCATTTTGAACAGCACTACAATCATCAACACAAAGTTCATGGCTATAATGGCCAGTGCTGGAATTGCAAAAGCAAGAAGGGCCTTTGTCTTTTTCCAATTGAGCCAACAGACTTGTTTCTCCCGGATGTAACCTCCACTTCCAGCAGTGGCTGCTACAGTTACCACGGAGATTATTAGTGGGGCACCATAGCCAAGGGTGAATGCAATTGCCAGCATTGTTGATCTCCTCATCTGGGAGAGAACCATGACTGTGCGATAAAACAGCAGAAGAGCAGACACCAACATCCAGAAGAACAACGCTAGGTAAAAGAAATGGATGAAAAAGGTTGCTGCTGTGCATGCTCCAACAGATGTTTCTTCAGAGTCTGACACAGCTGCCCCGATGATGAACCAAATGTCAGCGATCAGGAGTGACACAGCAACATTCACCATGCAAACATGTCGCATGTAGGAGGTGTCATTTCTGGTCATGCTTTTCCATACAATAGCTTCTATTATCAGAGAAATGATCAAGCTAAGAAGGGATATACCCACACCAATGTATGTGATGAAGTCAAGTAATAGTTTTAGGGTGGGAGGAATGTAAGGTGACATGAGAATTGAGAATGACGTTGTGTGGTTGCATTCACAGGTGACAGTGTTGTTTATGTGTGATATGAGTTCACATCCAAATGAGTCCCATCCACCCAGTCCATTAAAAAGCTCAAAGTTCCAGAAGACACACTGAAGATTTCCCAGTGTTTCATTTATGAGGTCAAAGCTTAGTGAGATATTACTGATGGTGCCATTTACTTGTACTAAAACAACCGCTGCATTGATGGAGTTGTACAATATGCTGTCATAGCCACTACTGTTCCTGGCTGGTAGGAAAATATATCCAGTAGAAAATGCGACGGTTGTAACTGTAAAGTTTCCTTCTTCAGGGATGGAGATTGCAGCAGATGGATCTGCTTCTACAGTCTCATTAAATGTGAGGTTAACACTTTGGCATAGTTGGATAATCGATTTTCCAGTTTTAAAAGATGCGTCCTTTGGTAGCGATTTAACCATGACCTCAACAGCACCCAAAAAGGTTGAACTGACATTCCTTGTTGTTTTGCCATTGTTTAAACGATACCAGGCACTGATGGTGGAGTTGGACACAATGATGGCTGAAGCATTGAGGAAATCCTGAAGATAAAAGCGGTGGTTATAGAAGAAACTGCCATTATTTTTATATAGCATATATGCAGCATTATTTACATTATGCAACACAATAAATAGCAAAATATACAGCAGTATCTACAGTAGTATTGTGTTATTTGAATAGGTTTGTGTGCATTTACATGTAATAGTTGTGGGTTTTCTAACAAATGCAAGAGTATTGCAAGGGAGTGAAAAGGAATTTCCATTTTTTTCTCACAAACATAAAGTGTTACATGGAAATGCAAAAACTGCTATGTGGAAACAAATAACATATGGAGTAATCAACACCCCTTCGGTGTACAAATATGTTACTTACCAATTTAAATGCAAATTCAACCATTTATCTTACAAGGTCTCTTCTTTAAGGGACAAGTTCAGTATAAATCAATCCATAGCTCTGTTGTTGGAGATCACTGAGCACAGTTGACTTTCAGTTTTATTTCCCTATGCCTAATTCAGTTACTGTTGGACACCAGGTTATTATTCAGTGTATGTTGCATCAAGTTTTCCCATTCTTTTTCCTACCAACAGCACCCGATGACCTCAAACAACAGGGTTATGGATTGGTTCACACCAAACTTTTCATTTACAACAGCACTATGCAACTTTGTATAAGTGATACCACTGATGTGGTCATGTTTTCTTTTTTTTTTTCTTTGAATAATTTTATGACACCATGTTATTAGACATGCTTACTCATACACTGAAGCAGCCTAAAGTATCATATAAATCATTTGCTTTGGTCAGATTCCCTATCTAACAAACTATAATAGCACTAAGATGTGAAAAATATACATACCTCCATCATTTCCACAGTGATTGGAGGTGAATTTCTTGTGAAATTGGCAGTATTATTTAATGTATTAACAATACTTTCGATATTTCCAGTTGAGTTAGTTATTTTTCTTTCCTGTGTTGTTGTGACGTTACTTAATGTTGCCATAAATGTTGGAAGGGTTTTCAATGTCAAATCCTATGAGTAACAAGAAGGTCATATTGAAACAACAGTTGATATTTTGCAGTCTCTAAGTACTGTTTGTGAAATACTATGGAAGAGAACAATGTCATTAGCCAAGCTACTTCAAGAAGGAAAACAGTATTATCATTTCTATTTTCTTGCTGCTTGTCATAACGTATATGAAGTTATCTGCAAATATAAGATCAGTCTTACAAGTCATTTGTCTTTTGAGGCAAATTTCAGGTGCCTAACATTTACCACTTTTCATGTTCACCACAATAACATAAGCATCAAGTACTCTGAGTTCAAAGTAGATAAGATAACATTATAAATTTCAGTACCTGAGAATCATTTTCTAGCTGCTGGATCACACGCAAAACACACGTGTCTTTTGTAATCTTCCATTCAGTCCCCTGACAAACTGCTGTAACACTGCCAACTTCATCTACCTCACAGCTCCCTTTAGCTTGGTCACCTTCGTTTCCAGCTCCAAACGTTTCATCAGAACAATCAAACCCTGAAAGTTGAGAGAAAGTTCTCATCCATGAAGAAAGGTTTGTGTGATACAAATAATTTCTTGCATGGATAAATTAATGACAGGGAGAAACCTTACCTTTTCTTTTGAAAGTCAGTGTTATCCTTTTTGAACTGTATTCAAATTTCTCTAATTTTGAGTTTTTCAATTTGCAGTCGAAGACAACTTTTCCTGAACTGTCAACACAGTTCTGTATGATGTACGAATATGTGCATCTGTCAAATCCTAAACCAAATGTTTTACAGATAAATGTTAGCTAACACATTATTTTACATCAAATTAAAAAAACATTAACTGAAAAAGACATAAAGTGAATATGATAATACTTTTAAATCTTTTTCTCAGGGTAAAATATCTCACCTTCTTCCTGGAGAGTCATGTTGATGTCATCCACTTTTACCATTTCAGTGTCATATTCTGAGCTTGAACAACACAGCAGGGTCACATTTTGTCCATCTTCACACTGAAAAAGTGTGTCTGGACTTGCTTGAATATTTGGGTATGGTTGTATGCTATCAACATTTTCCCACTGAATAAATGGCACTGAGCTTTTTGTTGATACACAGCCATAGACACCTGTAGAAGAACAGCTGTTTTGGTATCTAAAATCTTTACTGTAAGGTAGATGATCTTTTCAGGTAGATGTGAGACAATGTATGAGTAAAATGATGAATGAGTCACACCAAAAATGGTATTTTCCTCTACTGGCATGTAGCCTATTTTAAACAATTATTAGACGTTGACTTCCAAGTGAAATTAGTAGTTTATAGCAAATATGTTGCGTGTCCTTTGGTCATACTTTGTTGTTATCAGTGCGGGATGGACAGATTGTTTATTAGCAGTCACATTAACATTACATTAATTAGCAGTTTTAGTTTGCTTTGTAATTATGAGTTGAAGTTATGTCTTCCCAGCAGCAATAATGACCCATTTCTCCCATGCAAAAATGCTGTGGCCCATTTAAAAAAGCACTGGGGTAGTAGGAAGGATTACATTTCAGAAAAACTGTAAAATGTACTAACCTAGTGGACCATAGTCTTTGCATAGACCGTAAAGGAAATTACCACACTGTATTGTTTCTTATAGGAGAACGCTAAAGCTAAAGTGAACCGGGTTTTGAGTGACTCCAATGTCTACTGCACAGGCTCACAGTCAGCTTGGTGATGTCAACCAATAAACAGACTGTGGTCCGCTTCATCAGATGTACTGATGATATTCTTAACAATCACGCTTGCTTCAACTTCCGCATGTTCACCCTATGCCCTTGGTAAAAAGAGTCTCATAAACTCATAATGCATATACGAAGTTTACTTCCTGGTGGGTAAATAGTTTACTTTAAAATTAGTGTGCCTACCTTCAACCAATTGAAAGTGCCTGAAAGTGCCTACATACTCATACTTAATGTTTATTAGTGCTTGCTTTCAGCACTCCCACTGAGGAACATACTGCAACCATTCATACATTCACTGATTGGTACCAAAATAAAAAAATGAGGAAAACTGAGATTCTGATGGAGTACTGTGGTAAAATACAATACTATGGCACTCTAGCCTGGCTAATGAGGTAGGTAGACCCTTTATCTAGCTAGCGTACTGGCTTATTAACTCACCATTTTTATCAGGAGTAATGTTTGTCACATTCAGAACCTCAGAGGCACCAAAAATGCGTTGTCCATTAAACTGCCATTCTGTTATATTTCCGCTGCATTTTAGCACCATGTTTTCCCCAGGAAAAAGAGGACCATAGCTCTCTCTCAAGTTGGCATTTTCTAGAAAAGGAAAAAGAAAAAAAAAAAGTTAGCTTAGCGATGCTAAAAAATGTTCTTGAAACTGTTCTTAATGTTTGAAAATGAAAAAGGTGCATACAGTACCAATTTCAGCAAAGGGGTTGTCATCAAATTCATAATCTTTTCCCTTAAGGTAATTTATGATGCCATCACTTGCATTCAGGAAATTGATGCTTGGATTTGACAACTGAAGAGAGAAGTCTGCAATAATGCTACCTGGCCTTTTTAGACAAGATTAGCAAATGATATGACCAATGTAATTGCAATGGCATTTAATGGCATTAAGAGACTTTGACTTTGTCATTCTGATGAAGAATGACACACCTTACCTAAACCCTATGACACGAGTTGAATTGAATTTGTATCCTGGTATTCTATCAGAATTGTCTTCTACCTAAATGATGAAAACAGTTGTCTGTTATTTAGCAAACCTTTTCCTAAATGACAGAAAATGACTGTGTTTTGCTTATAACATTTTTCCACAAATATTGCAACAGTGTATACGAAAATATTATCTTTTTTTTACCTAATCTAATCCGCTGCAAATGTTAAAAATGTACTTACTGCATTTTCAATATCGCTTTTATATCTGTTGTATATCTCACTTGTTGGATCACTGAGATGGAAATGATAGTTTTCCTGAATTGTCAAAGAGAATCGGACGGTAGAATCTGCAGATGTAAAAAGAGTAGTGGGGCATAACTACATTAGCGGACTCCTCTGTATACAATATATAACTGTTTGTTAGTAAAGTTTAGAGAAGATTGTACCATATCTTGAAGCATACATCTCATAATTAACACAAATTATCCCACATATATTTGTTTCCTCAAGTGATCAAGATAACCTATACTTCTCATTTATCATCAATGCAATAGTGTGAGGTTCATGAAAGGTTTTAACATTGTAGTTCAACAGTCAATAAGTCGACTGACGACCCGGAAGTGAAAGTGTCACGTAGTGACTGACTCCAGAACATTGCAGAGACAGCAGAACATGGAGAGTACTACAAAGAATTTGAGGAAGACCCATTTATATTTGATGGGCATCTGTAATTGTTCGAACTGGAATATACTGTTACAGAGCTGATAAAAGGGCTGCCAGCGAGAGCCAGCCACAACTCAATCGACTTGTATGTACTTTCATGATGGCGGTAACTAGAGACTACAGCCAGACACTACCTGTAAAAACACTGCTTTTAATAAACGATATAAACACTTACAAAGTTACACCAGCAATGAAGTATGGATAACTGTAGTATGGCAAAGAAGATAAACACTGTACCGTGATTGGTGGTGGTGGTGCTGGTGGTTGTGGTGATTTTGTTGGTGGTGATTTTGCCTGGTTTTTCCTGAGTTAATGTCATGGTTGAAAAAAATGGCAGGGTGGTTTTTGAACCTAACAAAATCCCAGAAAAAAGAAGCCAAATCAGTTGTTTTGGGATAGAAGAAAACTGTCATAGGGTGTTAAAGTGTTTCAATCTGGACTGAACTGATTTTTCCATCACATACAGTATACAGAATGTATGTATATTATTTACCTTTTCTTCATGTTGACATCTAATTAAAAATCAATTAATTCAGCGAATTGATATTGGTCTGACATTAAAATACACTAGATAAATGTCTGCTATCTCAGCAGCTGAGACATAATAGAAGACGAAGACAATACCATTGCTACCATTGATGATATTGGTGGTGATGGTGGTAAGTCTTTTTTGTGTTGCTGTCAGTTTTGAGACAAGTGGCAGGGGAGTTGTAGAACCTAGTATGGCAGTGACAGAAAAAGACAATAATTTTAAGGCACATTCACGTAAAAATAAGACTTCCATTACAGTGCGTAAGTTAAATACAATATTGTTGTTGTTAGTGGTAATGTTGAATGTGATGATATTGGTAAGACACAAAGGCCTAGGGCGCTCAGGAGACTTCTGAAAGTTATACTCAGGTGCTCATCTGCTACGGGTGAAGTCAAAGTTCAGAAAAAATAGATTAGCAGAGGCACTCCAAGATTTGAACAAAATCTAAAAAGCCTTTAATAATACATGGCTAGGACTGATTAAAAGCACATGGGCCTATGCGTTGCGGTCACATTGGCCTTCATCAGGGCATAGATGGGTAAGATGTTGGTTGGTGTTTCATGTGTTGGTGCCAGTGTCAAAACAAGTGTATAGTAATGATCACTTGGCATTAAACATGCTAAAAGTGTGTGTTGCACAGTACTGTGCACATAAATACCTCAGTAGCTGGTCATTTTGTCTTAGTCTGAGTATTTTGAACCATAATGAAGTTTTTCAAAGTAATTATTGTGATACAATGGCTGTGACTCCATTGTCAGCAAAAGGACAATTGACTTTCTTTTTTTTTTTTTTACCTAGCATTGGTTTTATTAACCTGTTTCTCTAATAACTCGTTCAAGGTACCTGACACATTATTATATGGTAAAGTAACAGTAAATTAGTACAGTAACGTAATTTCCCTATATGTTTCTTAAATGTCAAAATTACTTTTTTAACTATAAATAAAACTATATAAAATTTTTTTTAAACAAATTTAACTATAAAATGTGGTCACTTGTGGAGTCAGACTTGAAGCAGAGATACAAAAAAAGACTTAACTAGCAGCCTGACCATAACAAGGTAATATGCTGCATATTCACATATATCATGTTTTGGCTGCTACACCATTTGCAGTGCGACTTTGCACTGTAGTTGTGTGGCAACGAAGATAAACAACATACTACTGTTGTTTGCTGGTACAGTTTTTGTGTATGTTTCGGTTGTTGTTGCTTGAGACAGTGTTGAATTAACAGACTGGGAAACTGTTGAACATAGCATAGGATCACAACAGAAAACAGAATATATTATTTACACATTTACATGTTGGCCTCTTCACCTGTATATAAGCATTGCTACAAACTTTGCACATTATTGGGCTTACTGGCCATTGCCGTGTGACTGATAGAGCAGTTCATTTTTAAATCAACCACTTTAGGACAGGTGTTTTTGTGAAACAGAAATAATAAAACTGCACCATACCATTGGTGTGATGACTGATGGAAATGCTGGTGGATGTAATAGGGCTTCCTTTACTGGTCCTGCTTTCACTGCTGGGTAAAATGGTGGACATGTCACTGCTGGAGTTGGCGGTGGAAGGGGCTGAGCTTTCACCAGTGGCATTGTTAATGGTGGAGGGTAAAATGGTGGTCGTGTCAATGGTGAAGTTGTTAGTTGCAGGTGTGGGGCTTTCAGTAGTGTGAATGAAAATGCTGCTGGTAAACATGGTGGTCATGTCTCTGAGGGTGATGGTGGCAGAAGGGGTGGAGGTTTGATTAGTGGCATTGCTTATAGTGGAGGTTAAATTGGAGGACACGTCACTTGTGGTGATGGCTGTTGAAGTAGTGGGTGTATTACTTGTCATGATGGCTGTTGAAGTGTTGGGCGTACCACTGATGGCAATGGCTGGTAAATTGATTGTTCTGTCAGTAGATTCATTGCTAATAGTGGGGGATAAAATGGAGGTGATGTCTCTGGTAGACTTGGCGGTAGAAGAGGCGGGGCTCTCATTAATGGGAGTGTTAATACTGCTGATAAACGTAGAGAACATGTCACTGGCGACACTACTGGGGGTTGTGTGGGTCTCGATGGGGGAATTGGTGATGGATAGGACCGTGGAGATATTGTTAAGGAAAATGGAGGCTTCAGTGAGGGCAGTCTCATTAGAGGAGGAGGTGGTTTCATAGGCAGTGGTGCCAGCGATGCCAATCGTGATGTCGGTGGTGACAATTGTGGTGGAGGTGGAAAGGTTTTCATTAGTTGACCCTGTTGTTGATAGGTTAATACTATTGTTGAAAAGGGTAGGGATGTCAGTGGTGTTTAAGCTGTTGGAGGAGGAGGGGGTTTCAATGGTAAGGTTAGGTAACAGGACGATTTCTGAAGGTGATGGTGATTGTGGTACATTTGGTTGCCATGGTGATACTGGTTCCACTGAGAGGGATACTGGAGATGCTGTTGGTTGTTGTTGTGGTGAATCATGTTGTGTGATGTAGTCCATCCTCAGGAAGTTTGATAGTGATGTTACTGATGCCAGGTCTGATGACAGGTTAGCTGCTAAACAAAGCACCGTATGGACAAAGGAAATCAATATCAATCATTCATAATGAATTTATACATGAGTTAGTGATTCAATGTTAGTCTTTTACTAATGTATTTAGATTGCAGGTAATCAGACAAACAGGGAGTTTTTTCTCACCCCTGTTGCTCCCTGGGGACACTAACAACCCGACTGTGCCTAAATGAACTTTCCTTGTCTAGCGCCTCTGGTTTGCAAGGACTGTTGACCTGTGTTTACGCAAGAGCCTGCATCAACAGGGCATTGCATAGTTCTAGCGCCTCTGGACTACAAAGACTGCTGACTGGGGCCTACAAGGACAGCCTACCCGTGTTCACACAAGAGTCATTTTGCTACTGTATTCATCTGCTCTGGCGCCACTGGACTGCAGGAAATGTTGTCTTGTGGTGACCATGCCAAACTGTAAAGCACTTTGAGCTGCATCTTGTATGTATGAATTGTGCTATACAAGTAAAGATTATTATTATTATTATTATTATTATTATTATTATTATTATTAATAAAGGCTGGGGTGGGAGGACACAACCAAAGAGAAAGGACACAACCAAAGTACAAGAAGAACGGCGTAGGACAAAGGCATGCTATTAAGAGACTGGTTGTTATGATAAGGGAAAGGTAATACATAGGCACGCTATTACAGTTTTTCTCAATTGTTTACACACAATTCCTTGTACAGACACAATGACCACAACATGTAACTCATGCACCAACCCCATTAACCGATTCTGCTAAACTATGAACACAATTCCTGCTTTGCACTGAAATTTCAGTTCTAAAACACACTTTTTTCAAAACACTATAGACAATTCTCTGCGTTTGGCACAATTTTCATGACAGAAATCTCTTGTTTTCACAAGGAACACACAGTGATTCAAAATTCTAAAGTCAATTGCCCTATTATGTACACTGACTCATCACATCGGCAAACACCTGTCACACAGTTTTACAATTAGCTATCAGAGCTTTGGAAGAGGCAGAGCCACAGCTAGAGGAGTGAGAGTAAGAGTAAGAGGACGAGGAGGACACGGACGAGGACGAGAAAGGACCGTAATCTCTGATCAGATCAGAGCCATTTTGGTTGACCATTTGGTCAACGAAATTATTTTACAGTAGTTGTTTAGTTGTTTACGTATCTCTCTCCATATTCTACAATCCTCAACACAATTGAGGATTTTTTTTTTGACTGGAGATGAAAGTGTATGACCAAAATCCACAAATGCGTGTACCCTTTCTCTAAGCTGTGGAAGACGCATGTGGAAATATAGCAATTGATGCTTTTCATGAATGGATTCGCTGCTAGGACAGGAAAAACATTGTATGTGATGTGGATGAGGTGCTGTGGCCACACAAAAACAGAACAAAGGATGCAGCGTAATTTTTTTGTGTAACTGTATAGGCTACAGTAAATTCTTCTGTTCTATTGTATGTAGACCTGTAGGTGCAGCTTTGTGTTGATTGGGATGCACAGTGTGTACACTGTTTTTGTGGGAAAAATCAAATATATTTGTAACAATGTATATGTGCGTTCTGAGTATAAAAACAATATTCTAAAATATAGCACACTTATGTATGTACTGTCTGTAGCAAGTGTAACACTGAACAAAAAAGGCCTAAATCATTATGATGAATGTAGAAGGAAGTGTTTTCCATTTATCATAGTGTTTTACATTACAGTTTTTCTCAATTGTTTAAACACAATTCCTTGTACTTCAGACACAATGACCATAACATGTAACTCATGCACCAACCCCATGAACCGATTCTGCTAAACTACAAACACAATTCCTGCTTTACACTCAAATTGCAGTTCTAAAACACACATTTTTCAAAACACTATAGACAATTCTCTGCGTTTGGCACAACTTTCATGACAAAAATCTCTTGTTTTCACAAGGAACACACAGTGATTCAAAATTCGAAAGTCAATTTCCCTACTATGCACACTGACTCATCACATCGGCAAACACCTGTCACACAGCTTTACAATTAGCTATCAGCGCTTTGGAAGAGGCAGAGCCACAGCTAGAGGAGTGAGAGTAAGAGGAGGAGGACAGGGAGGACATGGATGAGGACGAGAAAGGACCGTAATCTCTGATGAGATCAGAGCCATTTTGGTTGACCATTTGGTCAACAAAATTATTTTACAGTAGTTGTTTAGTTGTTTACGTAGTATGTATCTCTCTCCATATTCTACAATCCTCAACCCAATTGAGGATTTTTTTTTTTTGACTGGAGACCAAAATCCACTAATGTGTGTACCCTTTCTCTAAGCTATGGAAGATGCATGTGGAAATATAGCAATTGATGCTTTTCATGGATGGATTTGCTGCTAGGCCAGGACAAACATTGCATGTGATGTGGATGAGGTGCTGTGACCACACAAAAACAGAAGAAAGGATGCAGCGTAATTTTTTTGTAACTGTATAGGCTACAGTAAATTCTTCTGATGTGTTGCATGTAGACCACTGCAGGTGCAGCTTTGTGTTGATTGGGATGCACAGTGTGTACACTGTTTTTGTGGGAAAAATAAAATATATTTGTAACAATGTCTATGTGCGTTCTGAGTATAAAAACAATATTCTAAAATATAGCACACTTATGTATGTACTGTCTGTAGCAAGTATAACACTGAACAAAAAAGGCCTAAATCATTATCATGAATGGAGAAGAAGTGTTTTCCATTTATCATAGTGTTTTACATTTAGCACATCAGTGTTCAACTGGTTGTTATAAATGTCTATTCATATGATGGTTTGTGTTTGTCATTGGACAACAAAATAGCATTTTGAGAAGAAATAATACTGTTCTGAATGCAAAGTTTCATTTTGCAGGAGAAGTGAGGGGTTTTGCCCATTGTGTGTGTGTTTTTTGACTTGTGTGTAGAGTTCTGAGAGTATGAGGCATGTTTTCAGAAAATGTGTTTAAGCAATTGAGAAAAACTGTAAGCACATCAGGGTTCAACTGGTTGTTATAAATGTTTATTCATATGATGGTTTGTGTTTGTCATTTGACAACAAAATAGCATTTTGAGAAGAAATAACATTGTTTTGAATGCAAAGTTTCATTTTGCAGGAGAAGTGAGTGGTTTTGCCCATTGTGTGTGTGTTTTTTTTATTTGTGTGTAGAGTTCTGAGAGTATGAGGCATGCTTTCAGGAAATGTGTTTAAACAATTGAGAAAAACTGTAAGAGACTGGTTGTTATGATAAGGGAAAGGTAATACATAAACAAGGAGATGTAATCATTTAAACACTGGTCCATTTTCTTTTGCCCACCCTGTATATACAGTACTACTTTAATTGGAATCAATTATCTCTTCTTCTCGTACGAACCAGTGCACTGGATTATTACAGTTTTTCTCAAATGCTAAAACACAATTCCTGAAACCATGCACGATTTTCTCCAAACTGTAAACACAAACTCCAGTTGTCCAAAACCATTTCCCAAAACTTCGGATTCTTGTTGCAAAAGCAAACTATTGCCTCAAAACACTTTTATGTGTGCTCAAAACCAAACTCCATTCTCAAATCAGAAGCAACACAGTCAAATGAAATCGCAAATGAAGCAGTTAGTAAACACTACACAAAAAAATGGAAAGCACAACTCTCAGATGTATACATGTCATTTTTTACGGCACTAAACATGCATTTTCAACAGTCAAAACTACTGATGTATATGTATTGTACATAGACTAAAATACATAAAGTGGAAGAATTGTTTCTTGTTCTAAAGTGGAAGAATTGTTGTTTACACACAAATCATTGTGCTTGGGACACAATGACCACAGCATGGAACTCATGCACTAACCCCCTGATCCAATTCTGCTGAACTACAAGCACAATTACTGCTTTACACTCAAATTGCAGTTCTAAAACACAATTTTTTTCAAAACACTACTTACAATTCTCTGCATTTGGCGCAATTTTCATGAAGAAAATCTCTTGTTTTCACAAGGAACATACTGTCATACAAAATTCTAAAATCAATTGCCCTCCTATGTACACTGACTCACATCATGACATCATGAATCATATGGGCAAACACCTGTCTCACAGTTTTACAATTACCAATCAGAACTATGGAAGACGCATGTGGAGATATAGCAACTGATGCTTTTCATGGATGGATTTGCCATGCTAGACACTATTTCACCCACTACTTGCCAGAAAACATTGGATGCGATGCTGTGGCCAGACCAAAACAAATGAGAGGTTCTTTTGGTTCTTATAAATATCTATTCATATGATGGTTTGTGTGTGTCATTTGACAACAAAATAGCATTTTGAGAATAAGTAACATTGTTATTGAAGGACTTTGCCTATTGTGTGTGTGTGTGTTGTATTTTGTGTATAGAGTTCTGAGATTATGAGGCATGCTCTTAGAAAATGTGTGTAAACAATTGAGAAATTGTTGTAAATTATAGCGATACAGCACAAATGAAAACTAGTGCTGCAAACAAGAGATCACTGGGCTTCATTTGGGCTGGGTAAGGCTACAGCACGTCATCCACATCAGAAGCAATGATGTCCCTTGCCAGGTAACGGGGAAAGAGCCCCTAGTGTGTCGTATCCATCCTTGACATTGTTCCTCACTACAGGGATATTACACGGCCTCCAAAAAATTACAGATTGGATGGAACTTTCATATCTGACTCCTTTGTCGTCAACCCATGGACGAGAACATGATCTATAATGCTGCCTCTAATTTGGTTAGAAATTACCACTCTTCCCTTTCCTTTACCTCCTCTTCCTTTTCTTACCCACCCCCCTCAGATTTGGACTCTGTCCTTTTTGTCTCTGATTGGCATCCACTGCTGCAAACTTCAAAAACCTGGTTGCTCTTCCAATTGGCTTGTATTGGTGTCAGCTCATTTGAAATGAAGTAAAGTCAATTTTGACCCATTGTGCTTAGCGTATGGCATTTGTGCCTTATTTGTGGTGAAAAGGTGGTATGTTCACCATTTTGCAATGCATGTATATAAGAATGCAACATGTGTTTTAACAATGAGATTGTGCTTAGAGTTTTGCAAAGACGCATCAATGAGTTTTGCAAATTGTGTTCTACTATGTGAAAATTGTTCAAGGTATTGACAAAAGGGTGAAGAGTTCTGAGAAATAATTCAAGCAATTGGGAAAGTTGTTCAACCAGTAGGTGTTTGTGTTTTAGCAATTGAGAAAAACTGTAATTGACGGGGAAGACAAGAAAGCACGCCATCCACTAACCATTACATTATGATGCAAGCACATAGTATTCCCTTTTTCCCTTTCAAATTAGAAATGAAGTGAATAGTCTACTTACTTTGTTTGACCTGATAGAAAAGCAAAGAAAAAAAAAAAAAAATGATAAACTCAACATTTACATTTAAAGTGTTGCTTAAAATTACATAAACACAAAAACAAATTGTCTTCTTGCCTACAGATATCCTTACCAAACTACACCCATCATGAAATAAATAAATAATAAATAAATAATACAACAATAAAATATTTCTACAGAATATAAAATATGTACAGACTTCAACATTATGCTCCAGGTACAAATGTCCCGTTTACCTGTGGTGCGGCTAATACCAAATGCCAACAGATGACTAAGAGGAGGGTGACCGTCTCTCCCATGAACACTGCTACACCTTTTGACATGTAGGACAAAACAACCAGCTGTGTTATTAATACTTCTAAAGCATGGTTTAGGTATGTGGTATTATCCATAGCATAATATAAGCCAAATTATATACATGACTTGTTACTAAAGCATGTCAAAAACTGCCGGTAAGTGCGCTTCTGACTAAAGGTAACAGCACTAACTATGGGCAAAAGTATAACTACATCTCTTGGTTTTCATAGATTTAGTAACCTAGGAGGTATGCCACAAGCCTTTGAGCAAAACAGTCAGGTAATTGCATGTGTGTATTCCACATAAAAAAAGATCTTGTGGTAGCTGAATGTAAAATGGGTCCATGCAATGACAGAAAGTGTGTGTGTGTGTGTGTGTGTGTGTGTGTGTGTGTGTGTGTGTGTGTGTGTGTGTGTGTGTCTGTGTGTGTGCGTGCGTGTGTGTCTGTGTGTGTGCGTGTGTGCGTGCGTGTGCGTGTGTGTGTGTGTGCGTGCATATTTGGCAAAGAAGGTGCTGTGTCCATCCATAAGATTCCATGAACTCTTTGTTATGGATTGCTACTTGTATCAGTGTCATGGTCATTGAACTGAATCATGCCTGAGCAACTTTTGCAACTTTTGCCAAATGTGTGTCTTTGTGTATTTATTTTGAATTGTGGACACAAATAAAGAAGTAAAATGTGTACGTATGTATGGTCATGCTGGTTTTATGCACATGTATTCATCATTGTATCATTCAGTAACTCCAGTACTTAAATCATTTTTACTTTTTTTAAAGACGCAGTGAATAAAGCACTGACTGTCAGCACTTTAAATTTCATTGTGCCTGTGACAATGGCAGTAAAGATCTATGATATTCTAGTCTAACTCTCAGCAGGACATGAAGCATGAAGTTTGAACACCTATGTGCAGCACGAGATTGTAACAGTGGGTAAAGTGTATTCTCTGCACTGTAAGAGAGGCTGATTGGAATAACTACAGGGTACCCTTAAGGTGATGATACACAGGGCAACTTTTTTAGCAATGTTGCTGGGCAACAACATGATTGGCTCCTAATTTTCAGATGGGATGGTCGCCAAATTTTGTCTGCTGCTGATCTAAGTTCACCTGATAAAAATGTGTTGCCTAATATGAGAAAATGATAAAGTGCCCAAATCACATCTCTTCGTATCGTTGCCCAGCAACATTGCTCAAAAAGTTGCCCAGTATATTATCATCTTTATGATCTGGAAATACCCAGAGAAACATAAGAGTTGTCAAATATTTGCATTGTAGATTTGGCTGTCAACTTGAAAGGTAAATTGTACTTTTAAATGAACCAATTTCCTCTCGCAACTTGAATCACTCAAGTGTTGCCATATCTTGAATTAAAATGATTTTTTTTTACTAGTTTAACTTGTTTAGCTAGTTATTATGCCTTTGTGTATGTAAAGGTAAGCAAACATACTAAGTGCACGCTAGAAGGACCAAATGTACTCCACATAAACAATTCCTCTTACTTGCCTAAAAATTAGGCCTACATGTTGCAAGTTTGGCAATTTTTCTCACCATTATTTTCAGCAGACTACAAGGTAGCATCACCTTATGCTATACAGTGCTATACACCTAAACTTGTTTTCAGCTTTAAAGCAACAACACAAAAGATTTGCCTACAGTACATGGCAAAACATGGAAGTTTTTTAGTCTCAATCTTTTTAATCTTTGAAGTTTGAGGAGGCTTGCACTACTTAAGAGGGACTGAGCTACCCAACCCAATCTATTTTAGTACTGCACACAAGTAAATATAATGAACATTGAAGGAAGAAAAATAACACGGGTCAGCCAGCCACTGGAAACCACTTTACAGCTGTGCACATTTTCTCAGAAGAAACACTCCACTATAACATCAATGTTTTGCACTACAAACATATGACCTACGTGAATTTCTTACTTGGCTTAATAATCACTTAATAACATAGTTAAGACTGTACCAAGTAAAATGTTTAAACTGGTCAAATAAACTTGATAAAAAAAAACGACATTTGCTGTAGAGTCCACTTACATTTCTGTGCCATCCTCATACCCAGTCAGTTACTGTATAAAGGTGTGAAGTGGATTGACCTGTAGATATTAAAAGCAATTCACCTGAGACGACTACGTCAGATCATGCATTTGTTTTGATTGGCTGAGTATGTATGCATATACCAGGTCGCTCTGTTGAATGAATGGTGCTTTGACAGCAGTCAGCCCTGAACAAACAAAAGTACAATTAATTACCATATCATTGCAATGATGTAATTCACATTTTTATTTGCCATATATATGCCGTCTTCTTTTCAAAGTGTTTCAAAGTTTCAGATGCCATAGATTTGTAGCATTTCAAGCTATGCTTCATTCACAACAAAATATATTTCACATAACACTAACCTTGTCAGTGTCACAGGCCAGTGTTTTATCACGAATCTAACGTATATTTGCTAGATAGGTAGAGTATAAGTAATTGTTCACCTTGTTCATCATTTTATTCTTTTTTCTTCTGTTGATACAATTGGTTTACTAAAACATTGTTCATTTGCACTGGCATCTTGAGAACAACAAATAATTTTCTCAAGCCACAGCTTCCCCCTGTTACGCTCTGAATTACTCGGATGATGAATAATGTTTTAGTAACCTTTCTTGGCTTCCTCGTTCCTTGTTCCGTGGCTGACTGGACTTTGAACAAAAATAAACATTAGTCACTTGTCAGACATGGTGGTTGTGCCAAACCCATTATCAGTTATGGAAGTGGGTGCCCCAATATCAGTCAACACCAGCAGGTCAGGATTTGGCTGGTTAGCTTCAGCTGATTAGCAAGGCACTTCCTCATCGCCCTATCCCAGAAATTACATCATATCCGCCCCTGTTTTCCTCATGCTGATTGGTCGGTGCTCCACTCTGAGCTCATGCAGGAGGGCATGCCCGAACTACATCACTGTCCTGCTCTACCTCACGTCAATCAGTAACATGGTACTTAATTGGCTAGGTAAATTGGGGGCAGAAACGAGCCCTGTGAGTGCTCTTCTTTAGAATCTTTGCTACGCACTACAATTCAAATTTAGCACACAAGGTCAACGTCACCGCTAACGAACACACCCTATGTTCACTGATTGGATCGGTCTTGCTGGGGCCGACTAAATGACCCTCAAGAGATTCCGGTCCAGACCCTCTGTACAAAATGAAATAAAGTACGAGGGCTGGGTTTACCAGGCAACGTATGATGGACCCACACTGTTGGAATTTTGTATAGAATGCGGTTTGACCTTGTTATCTGGTAATATTTAAGGTCCACCCTCAAAATATGTCTGAATGCCATCTTGTGCTGTTCCAAATGTATAGTGAAAATACAAATAGACACTGAAAATGTATTCCAAAATGAATATGTGTGTGTGTGTGTGTGTGTGTGTGCGCGCGTGTGTGTGTGTGTATTTATGGATATTTGTGTGTGTGTATTACTCAGGTCATACTGGGCCTTACAAACATAGGCATCATATTTGCAGCATCTCAGGCCTATGCCTGCTTATTGTGCACAGACTAAAATTAGTGCAAGGCAAACATCAAGCTATATTTTGGGGGTCTGTGTGAAGATATGATACATTAGTCATTAGTGTGAATTTATAATAATTCAACTTAATCAAATGTGCATCAGCAACCATTTTTCATCACCTGTTGAACTAAGAAGCTATAGACAACTTGATAAAATGGCCGTCCTCCTTGACCCAGTAGGAATTGTCCATGCCAAAGTTTAAAAAATATTTTCAATAATTGCTGGTAGAAGGAGATGACAAAGAATGCTGTCACAGCTTCCTACAGAAGAATTCGAAGCCACTTCCATACCCCACCAACCTCCGTACACATGGGAACATCAACACTTGGCCACACAGGGATTTGGCTTTGTGAAGACAAGATTCACTGAGCAGCTTCACCGAGTCAAAATTTGTGCAACTGTGTAGATGTAGTGCCTGACACGCCGTCCCATTGTAGTACCGTGCCCACCAATAAGTGCATAGCAATTGCACTACGTAAACTTGCAAGCTGTGCCACCGAGCAGATACTTAATGTGAATGAAGGCAAATAAGATGGGTTGACATAACTGACACCTGTCTAGTTTATATGAAGATATGATAAGTTGTTTTATTAAGAAGCTGATTCCATGGGAGAGTTGCACATAAGCGCAGGGAAAAAGAGAGCCACAAAAGACATTGTTTAGTCTGAAATGTGTGGTGTGTGTGTGTGTGTGTATGTGTGTGTGTGTGTGTGTGTGTGTGTGTGTGTTGGGGTGGTGTGTATGGGGATGTTTTCTTATCTGATGGATGAATATAATCTGGATAAGCATTCATTTCCATTTGTGGTCTCTTTTGACCGGGAAGACCACAGGTGTAACAGGGTTGAATAAAACACTGAAAATTCAATACGTGGTGATCATCAATTTTGTAAGTGTACAGTGTGGAGGATAGGATAAGGCCTTGAGGCAATCAGATGTAAAACACAATATTTATGAGTCCTCTTTATTTCTTTGTCTAGCCAATGAGACATGCTGATGTAGGCCTAACATAATGTGAACATGTTCAGTGTTAAGCTCTCTATTTCTCTACCTCCTCCTCAAGGGCACGAGTAAACTTAGGGCTACTACTACTGTAGAAGAACATAGTTTATTTATTTCCAGATAAAGAGATTTCAGATTCCAGATTCGAGATTTTGATTATGGCGTCCTTTGTCTGCATGTATCTGCATGGGTGTATGCATGTGTGTGTGTGTGTATGTGTATAGGTGTATGCATATATGTGTGTCTACATGTGTGTATACGTGTGTATGTGTGTGTGTGTGTCTGTGTCTACATGTGCGTATGGGTGTATGCATGTGTGTGTGTCTGCATGTGTGTATGGGTGTATGCATGTGTGTGTCTACATGTGTGTATGGGTGTATACGTGTGTGTGTGTGTGTGTAGAGTCTGCTTCTCGCACTCTTTCTCTCTCTCTCTCTGTTTGACCACAGCAGTTTGAGGAAGTACTGAAGCCACATAGTCTTTTAACACGGCCTACAGGAATGTTAATTTCACAGGTCAGTAGGGGAATTTGCATATTCACACTCGGCCACCACCAAATGAACAGGGTTTTCTTGAACCTGTCTACGTATTCTCAGAGGAAACTCTAAGAGTCACAGTTGGAACAGGATGTCATATGAATAGAGCACACAGGAAATAGACCTGCTGATCGTGCTTAGTGCTTTACATGCAGTAAATGGGTGGCACTATAGAGATTTAGAGATAGGGTTGGCTCTATAACATTCAGCAATGCAGTAAATGGGTGGCACTGTAATGCTATATATATACTACATACAGATATAGAGATTCAGAGATAGAGTAAAGGGGGTGGCTCTCTAACATTCAGCCATGCAGTAAATGGGTGGCACTATAATGCTATGTAAGGGATAATGAACGACAGCGTTTCGTATATCAGAAAGTTTATGCACGTTCGAGGTGGAAATGCGGCCATGACGCGAAGCAGAGTTTCACCTCAAAGTGCATTAACTTTCTGATATACAAATACTGTGAAGTCCATTATCCCGCTTATACCACGGATACAACACTTCAGATAATAATTTCCACGTTTTAATCGCTAAAACAAACTTATTTGTAGAACTACTTCCATCCGCCACAAGATGTGTCTTTTCATAACTTACTGGACAAAACTGCTGTTGCTAATTCCAAACTGGAGGTTGCTATGGCCAAGACCCAGTCATTAGTTCCATGTCTTTGGTTGTCAATCTAGCTATTCCAAAGTTCTGTTAAGCGTTGCTTAGCGAAATCACATTAGTAGAGAGTCCAAATGCAGCGTGACAGCACTAAAAGATGGTCTCAGAAGCATATAACATGTTGCAACTCTGTGTTCTGCCATCTACTCGTCATTTGCTAAAGCTGTCACATCTTTAATGTTTATTTACAGTTCACCACAAACTTGGTGCATTGATACATAAACTTGATACGGTCAGAAAGCAGGGACTACTTCATATATATACCATACAGACTCAGATTCAGAGATATAGCACATTGGTGGCACTATAATACTATATAATAGGCTCTATACACAGTAGATACAGAAATTCAGAGACACAGTAAAGGGTTGGCTCTATAACATTGGCACTATAACATAGAGACATAGAGTAAATGGGTGCCACAATACAGCACAAGCCAAGCATAATAATGTAGTTTATGATGAAAAATGTTTATTGCTTAGTAGTTTACAGCAGAGTGAAATACAAAACCGAAACATTTCATATTTTGCCACTAGTTGAAAAAAGTTAATCTATAGTGATCAGTTAGCTACCTCTGCCACTTGTGTGTGTAATAATTTGTTTATATAACAAAACAAAATACGCATGTGTGTGCACTGCAAACTTATCTGTGTGTGATTGTGTGTGTGTGTGTGTGTGTGTGTGTGTGTGTGTGTGTGTGTGTGTGTGTGTGTCAGAAAAAGACTGGCAATTTTGACACCCCTAGAGTGGCACCTAACTGAAGCAGGAGCTGTGAAAGAGCTTTCTCACTTTGACCAAAAAAAAAAAAAAAAAAAAAAACGTTTGAGTGTGTGTGTGTGTGTGTGTGTGCACGCACGCACAAGTGCATAATGTGTGTATGCAAGGCGAATTCTTCTGGACAGTGGCAGATGCATTACAAATTACAAAGATCAGCAATTACAAGTAAACATATGACAATTTGTTCAATGTTAGCTGGCTTAGCTTGCACGCTAATTGTGTGCGTTGTTGTTCTTCTGGACCGTGGCGTACACAGCAGTGGGGTCCACTGGTCGGCTGTTGCTCTGGTCCTCACCACCAGACAGCTGCATGATGCTGCTGTAGGTCACAGTGTCATTAGACTGCTTCTGTAAACAAACAAACACACAAACAAACAGACAAAGGTATGACGCCACAGTGTGGAGCAGTGACAGGAAGACACACAAACAGGAAGATAAATAACGAGTGGTGACTCACTGCAGCAGGCCCTGCTTGGGTTGGGTTGAGGTGCTGAAAGGCTGCATAGTGCAGCTCAGCCTCTTGCTCCCCCTGTAGGGAAGACAGACTCATCTACATTAGTTCAGAGTTAGATTAGTTAGTTTCCCCTGTAGGGAAGACAGACTCGTCTTTAGTTTAGAGTTTGATTAGTTAGTTTCCCTTGTAGGGAAGACAGACTCATCTACATTAGTTCAGAGTTAGATTAGTTAGTTTCCCCTGTAGGGAAGACAGACTCGTCTTTAGTTTAGAGTTCGATTAGTTAGTTTGCCCTGTAGGGAAGACAGACTCATCTACATTAGTTTAGAGTTAGATTAGTTAGTTTCCCCTGTAGGGAAGACAGACATGTCCACATTAGTTTACAGTTAGATTAGTTAGTTTACCCGGTAGGGAAGACAGACTCGTCCACATTAGTTTAGTTACTGTAGATTAGTTAGTTTCCCCTGTAGGGAAGACAGGCTCGTCTACATTAGTTTAGAGTTAGATTAGTTAGTTTCCCCTGTAGGGAAGACAGACTCGTCTACATTATCTCAGAGTTAAGGTGCTCAGGTTAGTGTTAAGTTGTACAGGAAATGAATCATGAGTGAAGAGTGAACCTCAGTGCTGTGTTGTACTATTCCTCTGAGAATTCAACCAAAGGACGTACATCCAGAATTTATACTGGGAGCAGGACTAAAAAAGCCGTCGACATATTTACAAAAGAAGAGGTTGGCTGAACCAGGTTTATACTTCCAATTTATTTATTTTTTTACTGAGACATCTGAGGAAGGGTGAGTAATCCCGAAACGTCATGGTAAAAAAAAAAAAAAAAAAATGGGCGTATTACCCCGGTTTAGGCAGTGGTCCTGCCTTGAGCCTGGAAGAAAACAATGTGTATGTGTATGTGTATCTACTTACTCATGTAGAGCTGTAATGCAGTTTATACATACATTTACCAGTATGTGATATAAATAATCAGTGGAATAATGTAATATATGAACCGAATGAAGTATATGTAGGCCTTTGCTTTATGCTTGTGTGAATTATGCATCGCAAGTTGTAGCTGTCATCAGGAAGGTGTGTGATGTTTTTATTAAGGCATGAGGATTGCCACTTTGATAGAAAAGTCCTGACCAATAGCAATAGCATCTAATTCTCTAAGTAAACACTGTAAATTCTAAATATTCCATAAAGACCCCAATGACTGTATCTGTAGCCATTTACAAACCCCTGTAGAATACTTAATACTTCTGTGAAAAAGCATTTTTACTCACAGATTTGTGCTTTTGCTCCCCTCCAGCATCTGAAACATTAAGACATGGACAACATGAAGATGAAATGTTAGAATGGAGAACTGGAGAGCTCATAGCATGGTCACTATGATGAGTGCCAGTTGTTTACAGTGTTGCTGTGGAAACCACTTACTTGCCCTCCTCTTGCGTATCACCACAACAGCAATCAGTGTAGCAGTCAGCAGACAAACACAGACCCCAACTCCAGCCATTACAACACCTGCAGGAGCTGTGAGGAGGAGAGAGAGAGAGAGAGAGAGAGAGAGAGAGAATGATAGAGACTCAGGGAGGGAGACAGACCTTCACTTACTTTTGCAGCGTGAATGCTTGACACTACATATGCATTAAATGCTCAAAAGTAACTTTCACACTGAAATTACTCCAAGCAACAGAACAAGAGTAGTTACTCTAATCCAGAGCTCAGGTGAGAAATACTGTTACCAGACCAGCATACTGTATCATGACATAATACATAACCAGAGACACCTCCAGAGATGTTCACAGTACTACTGTACCTATTTGGCCTGAGTTTGTTGAAGCAGTGGTCGCTGTGGACTTTGTAGAAGAGGACTTGGATGAGGAGGAGGAGGAGGAGGAGGAAGATGTGGGTTTAACACCTGTGTGATTACATATTGTGCAGCACAGCTTAGTTTGCAATCATGTCTGCTGAATGAGTGTGTAGGTAAATATTGTGATACATCTTTTTGCCCTACCTGGTGGTCCTGGGTCTGCCTTTGGAGTAGAGGACTCTGTTGATGAAAAAAGGAAGATATTGCCCACATTACACAACTTATTTTAGCTTGGATGTCATAACATTGGTATAAACAAATCATAAACATGCAATGCAGATGCTGTTCTGCCTTAAGAGATGACGGTGGCAAGTAAGTTTACTGTATTAGCATTAGCTGCAAGGCATCTCAGAGGAAACCACCCACTGAGGAAAAGTATGATTCTCTGTGGTGTGTTTTGTATTATTATTAGCATAATAATAATAAGCAAGAGCTACTTACTGTAACTAAACGGTTTCTCTGGGAATGACACCTTTAATCTAGAGCCCAGGTACGAAATACTGCTACCAGACCAACAGACTGTATCATGACATAACACATTAGAGTTTGGTGAAGCAGTGGTGGCTGTGGTCTTTTGTGGTCTGTGGTCACGTTTAGGAGTGAAGTACTTTGTTGCTGAGAAAAATTTAGATATTTCCTGTGTTAAATGGTTTACATTAACTTCCTTAAGATATGGTGGCAGGAATAGTGGGTTGGTAATGTGTGTCTCTTAGCATGATGAGCATAAATAGTCTGGATAAAACCCAATATAAATTCAGGGTCCAGTTCGCCATGCAAATAGCAACTATTTCATAAAACCTCACAGGCAAAACATGTTTGGCTGTGGTGTTTACTGTTGCCACCACAAACATGAGTAATTGTGTCTAACCTGTCACCCTGATGGTGTAGGTGGCAGAAGTCTGAACCTGCTGTCGTACAATCAGCTGGCATCCGCGGGTATGATCAGAGTTTGCACCTCTGAGTTCCTCAGTCAGTGTGGTGGAGCACCTCGATTCAGTTCTGATCTGGTGCTTGTTGTTGTTCTTCAACTCCTTCCCTCCATAGTCCGCCCATCTCAGACTAACTCCTCCCACTGATGCTCCACAGTTGTCACGTGCGTGCAGTTGGCAGCTGAAGGTCACATGACTACCTGCCTTCATCTCCACCTCTTTGGGTAAAGAATAGACTGCAAAAGAAATGACATCATAAAACATCATAAACAGACTACATTATGTTTACTTTGGAAAAGAGAACTTCATTCACAGAACTGTGGGTTTCAGTGTTTTGCAGTAAGGTACAGTAAATTCTACATGATTGTTGTTCAAACTGGTCAAACCACCTCAGTGATGGGCCATCAACCCATCCTCCATTCAGTGATGGGTCACCACCCATCCTCCATTGTGTGGGCTATCAGCTATTCACCCGCTGACCCCCTTGCTGATCAGGCTCCAATAAGTCTGGTAGAGCCCTCCAATCACCATTTTCACACTCGGTAGAGAGGCCTAGCAACCAATAGGCTGCTCCCAGCAGCCTCTGCCGGGCTACCGATCATTATCAGCTGGACCCCCGCTGTGGTCAGCTGTTAAAGGTAGCAGCTGAACTGAAAGGTTTCAGAGCAAGTCACATATCGGAGGGACAGAGAGACTTCAGCTGGATCCACTTCATTCTTGGACTTTCATTTCATTCACAGACGTTTTCAGGATCCCGACGTCCATCTCTCTCTCCCCATTTCTCTTCTCTTCAGCTCTCATTCATCCGTGCGTCCATGAGAGATAAATCATGGTTTTCGAGACTACACAGCCTATCACGGTTTCACTGTTCATGAGTAGTGTGTGTGTCTTCACTGAGGGACATATAACTCTTGTTCTGACCGGACAATCTGTGGCGATTATCGTATACCTCAATCAGCCCCTCTCTATACAGTCCTTTCTGGTTTAGTGTTGGTTCCCACCAGCCCCCCCTTTTACAATTGTATTACCTTACTGCATAAACAGGAAATTTACATTCACCCATACACTTTTAACCATATAAATTCACAGTGCAGCTATATCATTAATACATGATCATGATGAAAGCAACAAACAAAACAAGCATGGACCCTACCCTGCAGAACAGCCAGGTAAACTGGAGCATCATCTCCAATCTGTTCTCCACCATTTCTCGGGTACTGCCGACAGATGTAGCGCCCAGCATCCTCAGTGGAGACATCAGCAATGTGGAGAGAGCAGTTAGGGAGCAGACTCAGTCTCTTAGCTGTGTCTGGGGGTACATCTGGTTTCATCTTTCCGTAAGTAAATAGTTCTTGATTAATTATTTCACTGACCCATGTCGTACTGGAACAGTCTGGATAAGCCACATAACTGCAGGGTAGACTAGCACTCTGACCAACCCCTGGGAATACTCTAGAGAGGTCTCCATGGACACCTGAATGATGAATGAATCTTCCTTAGTCATGGTAACAGGATGAAACATCCTTTTTTTTTTCAGAAACACGCACACACACACACACACACACACACACACGCACACACGCACACGCACACACACACACACACACACACACCTATCTTTCAAATTCACTGTGTCATTACTGCAGTGATCATAGTGTAACGCCAGCATTTATAATCAGTAGTATACTTAAAAGGGGTCATGAGTTGACAGAGAAAGTCCCCAACTCTACATAATGACATGTGATGTTAGTGTATCTTTCCACAGAATAACAAACGTAAGGTATACAGCAATTTAACAGTGGATAACAACAATACATCTCAGTTTGAATAAAGTGCAGTGTTACTGCTGGTGAACAGCTTGTACTGTTGGCTACCAGTCTAATGCTCTCTGCCACTACTGTTGTACTGTTGGCTACCAGTCTAATGCTCTCTGTAACTCACCCATGTGCTCCAGACTCATGCAGATCAGCAGGACTGTGAGAACACAGGGGATGGACGCCAACTTCATCTCTGGTCCACTCGTTTGTTAAATGTTTCTGTCCTACTGTATGTTGTCCTGTTTGTCTGCATGTGCGTAAATGTCTGTACAGAGTGGGTAGCTAAACGCGACTGGAGCCTATCAAACTATTTTCTGTCTTCTCTATTTCAGCTACGTGACGTGTGTGTGTGTAGGTGTGTGAAGTGTCAACCTCTCCTCTTGTGGGTTCTGAGAACTGAGCAAATCGGACACAGAACAGACATAAAAAAAACCCTGACAAAACCGCATTTGCTACTGTTGGTGTTTGGAAAGCACACATCACTACATGGTTAACTCTTTCAGCAAACCTATGTGTGTGTGTGTGTGTGTGTGTGTGTGTGTGTGTGTGTGTGTGTGTGTGTGTGTGTGTGTGTGACAGAGAGAGAGAGAGAAAAACAGAGACGGAGTGACAGCGTGAGAGTGTGTGAAGCCTCTAAAGATTGCCAAGCATACTGGTCATACTGGCCTGAGGCCACAGAGGTGCTAACAAGAGGGTCCAGCATGCAACACTAGCAGGCATGCTCACAGTGTAGGTCACACTGGTGCCACAAGCCGTGACGGTGGTGAGATTCAGCAGGTGAGGGTGGCCTATGCTCTTATGCCTGACAGTCAGAGATGCTAATGCTAACAAGTCCTAGTAACTGGCAAAGGGTGCCAGCATGCATGTTGGTGGAGAGAGTATGAGAGAGCCTAATAAAGGGATACATTATTACACCATTAGGCTCTGCCAGAGATGGAGGATGTTTGTGCTTGATCTGGAAGAACAAGGCTGTGCTACTGAAGAGCACTAATAATAACAAGCAATCATACTGGCCAAGACAGCCACAGGATATCCTCACCTCAACCGTGTGTGTGTGTGTGTTTGTGGGAAGTATCAACTCCTCCTCGTGGTATTTGTCTTGTGTGTCACGCTTTTACTCTGTTAGGTGGTGGCTTTTCTGTTTTTTTCACTTACTGCCGTGTTTTCTGCTGCAGTCTCGTTATCTGGTAATTAGTTTAAATTCCAGCCACTTTACTTCCTTGTTTGCTACTACCACGCTGATTAACTACTATTCAGCTGTCACTCGTTTCCTGATTACTCGCTCTCACTGTTTAGTCTCCCACTTTTCACTCTTTCTCTGTCAGACCGTCAGCGAACCTTCAGATCTCTAAGGCAAGCATTTTTTGACTCCTGGCTCTCTACTCCCGTGGTACCTGCCTGTTTCGCCTCCTTTGTTTGTTACCTGCCTGTGTCGCTTCCTCCGTTTGTTACCTGCCTGTTTGCTCCTGCCACCCGCTACCTGCCTGTTTGTTTCTCCGTCCTGCCTTCTCCCTGCCCGCGCTACCTGTTGTTTGTCTCCTGGACCTGATTGCCTGTCAACAAACCCAGACCGACCCGTTGACCGACTACACTCTGCTCTGCTGCCCCGGCTTCCTTACCCGCCTGCCCACGACCAACGCTCTGCTCCTCACCCCCGTCTCCCTGACCTGCCGCCTGCCCACAACTCCGCCCTGCTCTCCAGTCCCGGTGCTCTGACCTGCCGCCTGCCCACGACTCCGCCCTGCTCTACAGTCCCGGTGCTATGACCTGCCGCCTGCCTACGACTCCGCTCTGCTCTCCAGCTCCGGCTCTCCGACCCGCCACCAGCCGTCCACATCGAGGGCTCCGCTTACCAGCGGCACCACGAGCTCCAGCCCACTGGGCTGTGGGTTTCTGACTATTCCCCTTACCCCCCAGTCCCTTAATAAAAACTCCTTGGGTTACGTTACGCTTTTGGGTCTGTTCCGGTCTGTTCAGGTTTTGACATTGTGAGACCAGAGCAAAACAAAGTTACAAAAAAGAGAGAATGCAAAAATACATATGTGTTTGTGTGTGCGTGTGTGCGTGTGTTTGTGTGTGTGTGTGTGTTTGTGTGTGTTTGTGTGTGTGTGTGTGTGTGTGTGTGCGTGTGTGGTATCCTCTAAAAGGCCACTGTGACACGTTAAATAACTGATCATTGACTACAACTGCAGTTCCACCTGGGTCCTGAAAAAAGATTTATTTTGAAAACTGAACACATTTTAATTGCATATAAGTTACAAAAAGATGCAGTGTCTAATATAGACATCTTTATAAAATATAACTGATAACTTGATAGCAATGGCTTGAGACAAAAGTTAAAACAACCGAAGGATGGTTGAATAATCAAGTATATGCCTTCTCTCAAGTCTAATTCTAGACCGTGTCATCGACAGTGCTGGTGTCTACTGGTGTTTCATTGATGTTGTTTTCACCACCACGTAACATTATAGTATTGGTATAGGTCTCTCGTCCAGCACCTGAAACATGACCACATGAACCACATGACCAAATATTACAGTGTGGAACTGTAGAATTGTGGCAAAGATTCTAGACATTCTAACAATTCTGTAGCAAATTCTGCAGTTCTAATATTCTAGAACGAAGCAAGATGGATCACTGGCTTGAAAGCATGTTGATGATATGGAAGTGTGTTCTCTGGCTTTACGCCGGTTACTCTGGTAAGCTCTAAAGTCCTCACAGAAGCTTACTACTGCGGGAGACATACAGCATTGGCCTGAAATTACCTTATTTATCCTTTCTCTTTAGCTGAATGGCATTTTCTGTATTTAGATTATGGGAAAACAAATAGACTTTCCAATGTCTGTACAATAGATATTTTGAGCACACTGTTTTATTTTTCTATAATAGTAGCTCATACTAACTAGTAGTTCAGGTACATTGCAGCTACACTGGAAAAATCCGCTCTAGAATTTTCAAGTATGTCTGGCTGCAGATCGCAGCCGGTGGGATATCATATCTATTGCGCACTACGTCATCATATCTATTGCGTACTGTTGCCTGGCGTGTGCACACAAATAAACAAAGCAAAATCACGTTTAACACGAAATATATTGACTTCTTGTGCATTTCACACTTTTGATGTGAAATATACAAGACGTCAATATATAGATTTCTTGTTAAAGACCTCAATAGATACATTTCGTGTTTAAAACGTGATATTTTTTATTGCCTTGCGCTAATGAAGCTATTGTTTTATTTTATAACTGCCGTCATTAAGTACCTAGATAGGCCTAAGTGTTATTACACGTATGTAATTAGTTGTCAAGTTTATGGCCATCTGATTATGGCTTATGCTTATGGCCGTATGATCAAGGACAGACAGAAATGGAGTTGCATTGTCTGAAGGAAAACTGTTTCAGAAGAGAAAGCTATACATAGACTATTAGTCTACCAATAGCCTAAATAAAACAAGTAGTACAGTACATGTACTGCACTGGCTACATTTGTATTGGGGTTGGTTTAAATAGGGGTTAGTTTAAATAGGGGTTCATTTTCCATTTGGGGTTCAACAACGGTTATGTTTAGGTTTAAGGTTAGTCTTAAATTGTAGTTATATATTGTAGGTTGAACTTAGGCTTAGAATTTAGATTAATGTGGGTAAAATGTCAATGAGTCTTAATTTAAGGGGGTTTAATTTAGAATTTAGCTTAGGGTGTAGGTCCAGGGTCCAAGAAATGAGGCCCCCTCAGGCACATACGGGCAGATCCGCAAGGCCACCTTGCCATCAGACCGGCAGATTCGCGTAGGTTAGGCCACCCAAGACGGCAGATCTGGTGCAGGCACGGGCATGATTAGGTTGTTTCCCGTGTAGTAGCAGAAAGGGTGAAATAACCAGCGTTTTATCACCCTGATAGAGAAGTACACATGACGTCAAACAAAATGGCGGACAACGTAGGCTAATCAAGATGGCGTCTTGGATATGGGAGGAGTTGGATTTCCGTCTGCAATCTGCAGCCAGACCCTACTCAGAATTTTAGTTGAAAGCAACATCATGACTGTTTACATTGTTGCCATAGGAGCCACTCACTTGTTTTCCTTCTTGTTATCAGCACAGTTACAGTCAGTGCAGCAGCCAGCAGACAAACACAGACAGCAGCTCTAATCATCAGTACACCTGGGGAACCTGTAGGAAGAAAAGGATGGAGAGACAGATGAGAGAGAGAGAGAGAGAGAGAGAGAGAGAGAGAGAGAGATTTAAGTGTGAGTGCTTGAGACTACAGCTGCATTAAATCCCTAAAAGTGACTTTCACACTAAAATTACACCAAGCTGCAGAGCAAGAGTAGTTGCTCGAATCCAGAGCTCAGGTGAGAAATACTGCTACCAGACCAACATACTCTATCATGACATAACACATAGCCAAAGACACCTCCAGAGATGTGCACAGTAATGCTTATTATACCCAACATTATACCCAACTTATTATACCCAACAAATTCAGGTACTTCAGTTGCTGTGTCCCTCAACCTATAACCTGACATGAACAAAACTGTTTCAAATTATAAATCAAATATCACTTTACAAATTCATTGAATTTAAGTAGTTGGGGCTCTTAGTGCCTGAAAGCAACAAATTACAGTGAACAGTAAAACCTACCCTGAAGAACAGACAGGTAAATTTGGGCATCCTCTCCATATCGTAGCCCACCCGGTGATAGGTACTGCTGACAGGCGTAGAGTCCAGCATCCTCAGTGGTGACATTAGCAATGTGGAGAAAGCAGTTAGAGGCCAGTCTCAGTCTGTTGTGTTGGGGTACATCAGTTTTGATCTTTCCATGGGCCACCAATTCTACAGCTTGATTAGAGGTGCTGTTGAGCCATGTAGTAGAGGAGCAGTTTGGATAAACCACATTACTGCAGGGCAGAGTAGCACTCCCACCCACACTGGAGAATACTGTAGGGGGGTCTCCATGGACACCTGAATGATGAATGAAACCTCAGTCACAGTGGCAGGTTGGAAACAAGTTATGTTTTTTTTTTTTTAACCTGGAAACACAAACAGATGACCCCCCCCCCCCCCCCCCCTTCTAAAAACATCCATACAGTCACACACAAACCACGCACATCATGACTATTTTCTATTTCACATTCAAATTTCTACTGCGTCTTTACCACCCCCACCCCCCCACACACACACACAGAGTTCATACCAATGAGACTTATTTTTTCCACAGATTTATTTTATACACCAACTTAACACTGGATAACAAAAACAACACGTCAGTTTGAATAAAGTGCAGTGCTACTGGTGAGCAGCTTGTACTGTTGGCTACCACCAGTCTAAGGGCTTATTCACACCAAACACTCTGTCACGGTGTCACTCTGGGCTGGGATTCTTTCATGTGTCTTTTTTCGCTATTACCCTCTTGGTTGTCAATTAGGTTCACTCCCCGTGTTGTCTGCTGACTCTCTCCACCTGTACTTCCGTGTTTAGACCCTCACCTGATTATCTCGCTTCACGATCACGGTAATCAGTCTCACCTGCACTCTCTGATTTGTGACAATCACGAGTTCATTCAATCATCAATCTCTCATTCACTCCTTGTCAGTCCGTCTGCGAACCACGGTGTATTCCCTCGGCAAGCTATTTCGACTCCTGACGTCTGTTTGGCTGTGTATTCCCGGTGTTGCTCGTTTCCCGTCTGTGCCTGTGTTTTCCCCTGTCTGTCTGTCAGTATCTCCAGTCCCCCGGTTAACGACTCCTGCCCGGCTGACTCACCTGCTCCTGGTCTCGACCTCCGCCTGCCCTCGACTCTGCTCTGCTCTACTGCCCCGGTAACGACTCCTGCCCGGCTGACTCATCTGCGCCTGGTCTCGACCTCCGCCTGCCTTCGACTCTGCTCTGCTCTTCTGCCCCTGGTATCGACCATCGCCTGCCCACGACTCTTCGCCTGCTTCCGGGAGTGGGTTCTCACCGCCCGTCTGCCTGGGTGTTTCGCCGCGTCTTGGTGGATACCTACCTGCTCTCCGGAGCTGTTGACTTTGTCCCTTTCCCCCCAACCCTTAATAAACTTTTATTGAGGTTACGCTTTTGGGTTTACCTGTCTGTCAGTCCGGGATCCGTGACACACTCTGCATATACAGCATGTAGAATACAAGTGCCCGTTTTCTGTCCGTATTCGTTTAGACAGAAATACGGACGGATTCGTTAACAAATTAGACTATTCACACCACACGCATGATCTGACCGTATTCTGTCACACATACACACATATTGTACACGGTCACGTGCTGTACACGCTCAAGCCGGTGTGAATGATCCCTAATGCTCTATGCAACTCACCCATATAGTCCAGACTCAGGCAGATCAGCAGGACTGTGAAAACACAGGGGATAGATGCCATCTTCCTGTCTGGTCCACTCGTTTGTTAAATGTTTCTGTGCTACTGTATGTTGTCCTGTTTGTGTGCATGTATGTATGTAAATGTGTGTACAGAGCGGGTACCTAAATGCGACTGAAGCCTATCATACTATTTTCTGTTTCCTCTATTTCAGCTATGTGAACCATGGCTTGATCTGACGAGCACTAATAATAACAAGCAATCATACTGGACAAGACAGCCACAGGATATCCTCACGTCAACCGTGTGTGTGTGTGTGTGTGTGTGTGTGTGTGTGTGTGTGTGTGTGTGTGTGTGTGTGTGTGTGTGTGTGTGTGTGTGTAAAGTATCTCCTCCTCTTGTGGTATCCGTCTTGTGAGAACAGCAAAAAAACAACAAAAACTAAAAATAAAAACACACATGCTGCTCTTGGTGGTTCTAATGTGCATGCACATAGGTGCATGTGTGAATGCGTGTGTGGCCATGTCTGTGTGTGTGTGCGTGTGTGTATTATCCTCTAAAAGCCCACTGTGACACATTAAATACCTGATCATTGAGTGAAGTAGAATTCCTAAAAAAATCTTTATTTTAAAAACTATATTTTATTTTTCGTTGCATATAAGGATATGCTCTTAGCACAAAACAGCCCAATTGTGTCTTATATGTCTATAAGGCATGCGCATACAAAGTCATTAATGTGTAGGCCTACTCAAACTAAAGTCAAAAATCTATACAGAGATACTGTGCAGAAGAGTAAACCATGACCTCAGTGTGTCAGTGGTGAGTGGTTGAGAAAGCCTGAGAGAAAGATATCACACTCTCAGTTCTCCTGCCAGTCTGAACTATACTGATGATTGAGTGAACTAGAATTCCACCAGGGTATTAAAAAAAGCTTTATTTTAAAAACAGTGAGATTTTCATTGCATATAAGGATATGGTCCTAGCACAAAACAGCCCAATTGTGTCTTATATATCTATAAGGCATGCGCATACAAAGTCATTAATGTGTAGGCCTACTCAAACTAAAGTCAAAAATCTATACAGAGATACTGTGCAAAAGAGTAAACCATGACCTCAGTGTCAGTGGTGAGGGGTTGAGAAAGCCTGAGAGAAAGATATGACACTCTCAGTTCCCCTTTCAGTATAACTTGTACTGCTTGACACTAATAAGCACATTAAAAAACAATGCTCTCTCCCTCTTTACTTTTCTTGCTCTCTGTAACTGTCTCTCTCTCCCCTCTCTGTCTCTGTCTCTGTCTCTGTCTCTGTCTCTCTCTCTCTCTCTCTCTCTCTCTCTCTCTCTCTCTCTCTCTCTCTCTCTGCGTGCATGTATGCATACATACAGTATGTGTACTTTAAATACACAGCTTAAAGGCACACTTAAAACACATTTTGAAAATATCTTGACAGCACTGGCTTCAGACAAAAGTTAAAACATAAAGGATAGTGGAATAATGTTTCATACTGTCTGGTTTAACACTGAGGAGTTAAACAGGGTAAAGCTAAAATCAGTGATAGCCACACATGCACCCCAGTCTTCTCCTGTAGCTCCAGAGCAGCTGATGGGGGGTGGAGAGTCCACCAGGACTACAAGGCTACGAGGGTATGCTCTTCTCTCAAGTCTACTTCTGGACAGTGTCATACACAGTGCTGGTGCCTACTGGTGTTGTGTTGATGTTGTTTTCACCACCACGTAACATTATAGCATTGGTGTAGGTCACAGTCTCTCCTCCAGCACCTGAAACATGACCACATGAACCACATGAGGGTTAAATATTACAGTGTGGAACTGTAGAACTTAATTTCCTTCGTGATCAATAAAGTAACTCTACTCTAGAACTGTAGCTAGAATTCTAGATATTCCAGCCATTCTGCAGTTCTAATATTCTAGAGCGAAGCAAGATGGATCATTGGCTGGAGAGCACATTGATGATATGGAGGTGTGTTCTCTGGCTTTACGCCGGTTACTCTGGTAAGCTCTAATGTCCTCATAGGGGCTTACTACTGTGGGAAGTATCATAGATATTTTGAGCAGACTGATTTATTTTTCTATAATAATAGCTCATATTAACTAGTAGTTGAGGTACATTGCAGCTACACTGCAAAATCCGCTTTAGAATCTTTGGTTCAAAGTGAGAACGTGGTTATTTACATTTTTGCCATAGGAACCACTTACTTGTTTTCTTTCTTGTTATCAGCACAGTTACAGTCAGTGCAGCAGCCAGCAGACAAACACAGAGAGCAGCTCTAATCATCAGTACACCTGGGAGAGCTGTAGGAAGAAAAGGATGGAGAGAGAGATGAGAGAGACAGACAGAGAGAGAGAGAGAGAGAGATGAGAGAGAGGGAGAGACAGAGAGAGAGATTGCAGTGTGAGTGCTTGAGACTACAGCTGCATTCAATTCCCAAAGATGACTTTCACACTACAATTACATCAAGCAGCAGAATAAGAGTAGTTACTCTAATGCAGAGCTCAGGTGAGAAATACTGCTACCAGACCAGCATACTGTATCATGACATAACACATAACCAGAGACACCTTCAGAGATGTTTACAGTCATACTGTACCTATTTGGCCTGAGTTTGTTGAAGCAGTGGTGGCTGTGGACTTTGTGGAAGAGGACTTGGATGAAGAGGATGAAGATGTGGGTTTAACACCTGTGTGATTACATATTGTGCAGCACAGCTTAGTTTGGAGTCATGTCTGTTGTATGAATGTGTAGGTAAATACTGTGATACATCTTCTTGCCCTACCTGGTGGTCCTTGGTCTGCCTTTGGAGTAGAGGACTCTGTTGCTGAAAAAAGGAAGATATTGCGAGCATTGCACAACTTATTTCAGCTTGGGTGTCATAACATTGGTATAAACAAATCATAAACATGCACTGCAGATGCTGTTCTGCCCTAAGAGATGACAGTGGCTAGTAAGTTTACTGTGTTAGCATTAGCTGAAAGTCATCTTAGAGGACACCACCCACTGAGTAAAAGTATGATTCTCTGTGTTGCATTTTGTATTATTATTATTAGCATAATTTTCTGCATTTTAATGTTGTACCTATTCGGCCTGAGTTTGATGAAGCAGTGGTGGATGGGGTCTTTGTAGAAGAGGACGTGGATGAAGATGAGGAGGAAGATGTGGGTTTAACACCTGTGTGATTACATATAATAATAATAATTAATAATATTCATATTACAGTATGCATATTTAACTAACTGCATTCACATGGCTTCATGAAACCCATTATTTTTTAAATACGGTGAAATATTTTGTCCAACCTGGTGGAACTGAGTCTTTTTTAGGAGTAAAGCACTTTGTTGCTTTGTTGCTGTGTTAAATGGTTTACATTAACTTTCTTAAAGGCATGGTGGCAGGAATAGTACAGTTGACACTCTTGACAGCTGAGTAGTTTACTAACTCTTTGTCTTGGGAAAAGGTGGATGTGTTTACCACATGACCATTTTAGATATATTATTAAACACGTTAAATATAATGATTGCTTATAAAGCTTTACATTAACAACATTGTTCACAATTATAACTTAAATATCACATGTACTGCAGGCTTAATATACCCAACAAATGTAGGCACTTCAGTTGCTGCGTCCCTCAATCTATAACCTGACATGAACAAAACAGTTTCAAATTATAAATCAAATATCACACCTTGTACAGACTTATTACATCCAACAATTTCATTTTACTTTAGTACCCGGGGCCCTTACTGCCTGAAAGCAACAAATAACACAATGAAACCTACCCGGAAGCACAGACAGATAGATTTCAGCATCATCTCCATATTGTTGTTCACCCGTTGTCAGGTATTGCACACAGATGTAGAATCCAGCGTCCTCAGTGGTGACATTAGCAAGGTGCAAAGCACAGTTAGAGGCCAGTCTCAGTCTGTTGTGTTGGGGTACATCAGTCTTGATCTTTCCATGTTCCACCAATTCTACAGCTTGATTAGAGGTGCTATTGAGCCATGTAGTAGAGGAGCAGTCTGGGTAAGCCACATTACTGCAGGGCAGAGTAGCACTCCCACCCACACTGGAGAATACTGTAGGGGGGTTTCCATGGACACCTGAATGATGAATGAAACCTTAGTCAAAGTGACAAGTTGGAAACAGTTTCTTTTCTTTCTTTTTTTTTTTTTTTTACCAGGAAACACAGACAGATGCCCCTCCCAAACCACACACACTCACACACACACACACGCCTCACACATCATCACTAGCTTTTATTTTACCATCACATCTCTACTGCATCTTTCCTCAATATTATTCCACCCCCCACCCCAACACACACACAGAGTGCATACCAATAAAACTGATGTTTTCCACAGAATAACAAACTGAAGGTATACAACAACTTATAACTTGATATCAGAAATACATCTCAATTTAAATAAAGTGCAGTGCTACTGCTGGTGAACAGCTTGTACTGTTGGCTACCAGTCTAATGCTCTCTGTAACTCACCCATGTGCTCCAGACTCAGGCAGATCAGCAGGACTGTGAGAACACAGGGGATGGACGCCATCCTCCTCTCTGGTCCGCTCGTTTGTTAAATGTTTCTGTCGTACTGTATGTTGTCCTGTTTGTGTGCATGTATGTATGTAAATGTGTGTACAGAGCAGGTAGCTAAATGCGACTGAAGCCTATCTACTATTTTCTGTTTCCTCTATTTCAGCTACATGACGTGTGTGTGTGTGTGTGTGTGTGTAGGTGTGTGAAGTTTCAACCCCTCCTTTTGTGAGTTCTTAGAACTGACCAAATCGGACACAGGACAGACCAAAAATAAAACAAAGCCACATTTGCTACTGTTGGTGTTTATAAAGCACACATCACTATGTGGTTAACTCTTTCAGCTAACCTGTGTGTTTGTGTGTATGTGTGTGTGTGTGCGTGTGCGTGTGTGTGTATTTGTGTTTGTGGTGTGTGTGTGTTGTGTGTGTGTGGCAGAGAGAAAGACAGAGACGGAGTGACAGTGAAGCCTCTAAACATTGCCAAGCATACTGGTCATACTGGCATGAGGGCACAGAGGTGCTAACAAGAGGGTCCAGCATGCAACACTAGCAGGCATGCTCACAGTGTAGGTCACACTGGTGCCACAAGCCGTGACGGTGGTGAGATTCAGCAGGTGAGGGTGGCCTATGCTCTTATGCCTTACAGTAAGAGATGCTAATGCTAACAAGTCCTAGTAACTGGCAATGGACGCCAGCATGCATGTTGGTGGAGAGAGTATGAGAGAGCCCGTCTCAATAGTTTATTTATTTGCAGAGTTGAGATTTTGATTATGACAACCTTTGTCTGCATGTGTCTGCATGGGTGTATGCATGTGTGTGTGTCTGCATGTGCGTATGGGTGTATGCACGTGTGTGTGTCTGCATGTGCGTATGGGTGTATACGTGTGTGTGTGTGTGTGTGTGTGTGTGTGTGTGTGTGTGTGTCTGCATGTGTGAATTGGTGTTTGCATGTGCGTACGGGTGTGTACATGTGTGTGTAGTGTGTGTGTGGAGTCTGCTACTCTCTCTCTCTCTCTCCCTCTCTCACTCACTCTCTCTCTCTCTCCCTCTCTCACTCTCTCTCTCCCTCTCTCTCTCTCTGCAGGCATGTTTGAATGTGTGTGGCCACAGCTCATTCTATTTCACAGGTCAACAGGGGAATTTGCATATTCACACTCAGCCACCACCAAATGAACAGGGTTATCTTGGAACTACTTTTCTCAGAGAAAACTCTAAGAGTCACAGTTGGAACAGGATGTCATATGAATAGAGGACACATGAAATGGACATACTGATTGGGCTTCAATGCAGTACTGTAAATGTGTGGCACCATAGAGATTTAGAGATAAGTAAAGGGTTGGCTCTATAACATTCAGCAATCCAGCAAATGGTTGGCACTGTACTATTATATACGTAGTCCATATAGATATAGAGATTTGGAGATTAAATGAATTAGTGACACTCTAATACCATATACATGCTCTATATACAGTGGATATATAATTTCAGAGATAGACTAAAGGGGTGATATTATAACATTCTGCCATGCAGTAAATGGGTGGCACTATAACATAGAGACATAGACTAAATGTGTGCCACAATAAAGCACAAGCCAAGCATAAAAATGTAGTTTATGATGAAAAATGTTTATTGCTCAGTGCTCACAAAACCGAAACATTTCACATTTTGCCATTAGTGAAAACAAAGACAATCTATAGTGATCAGTTATCTACCTCTGCCACTTGTGTGTGTAATAATTTGTTTATGTAACAAAACAAAATATGCATGTGTGTGCACTGCAAGCTTATCTGTGTGTGATTGCATATGTTTGTATGTGTGTGTGTGTGTGTGTGTGTGTGTGTGTGTGTGTATGCCAGAAAAACACACTGGCAGTTTTGACACCCCTGCACTGGCACCTAACTGAAACAAGAGCTGTGAAAGAGCTTTCTCACTTTGACCAAAAAAAAAAAAACGTTTGTGTGTGTGTGTGTGTGTGTGTGTGTGTGTGTGTGTGTGTGTGTGTGTGTGTGTGTGTGTGTGCACGCACGCACAAGTGCATAATGTGTGTATGCAAGGCGAATTCCTCTGGACGGTGGCAGATGCATTACAAATTACAAAGATCAGCAATTACAAGTAAGCATATGACAATTTGTTCAATATTATGTTAGCTGGCTTAGCTTGCAGGCTAATTGTGTGCGTTGTTGTTCTTCTGGACCGTGGCGTACACAGCACTGGGGTCCACTGGTCTGCTGTTGCTCTGGTCCTCACCACCAGACAGCTGCATGATGCTGCTGTAGGTCACAGTGTCATTAGACTGCTTCTGTAAACAAATACACAAAAAAACAAACATAGGTATGACACCACAGTGTGGAGCAGTGACAGGAAGGTAAACAAACAGGAAGATAAATAACGAGTGGTGACTCACTGCAGCAGGCCCTGCTTGGGTTGGGTTGAGGTGCTGAAAGGCTGCATAGTGCAGCTCAGGCTCTTGCCCCCCCTGTAGGGAAGACAGACTCATCTACATTAGTTTAGAGTTAGATTAGTTAGTTTCCCCTGTAGGGAAGACAGACTCGTCCACATTAGTTTAGAGTTAGATTAGCTAGTTTCCCCTGTAGGGAAGACAGACTTGTCCACATTAGTTCATTTGATTAGTTAGTTTAGGTGCTCCGATCAGTGTTAGGTTCTATGGGAAATGAATCATGAGTGACGAGTAAACCTCAGTAGTGTGTTGTGCTATTCCTCTACCAGTATTATGTGCATTATTTGCTTACGTCAGCTGAGGACCGTGGAGGTTGAACAGACTGCATTGCTGTGGCAGTGGTCCTGCCTTGAGCCTGGGAGAAAACAATGTGCCACATTATCTACTTAGTCATATAGAGCTGTAATGCAGTTTATACATACATTTACCAGTATGTGATACAAATAACCAGTGGAATAATAATGTAAGGTATAATATTATAAAATATTTTTTCAGTTCTGGGGTATAAAATCCCTCATTGTGTATTGCATGGGGGAGGAGGAGGAGGAGGAGGAGATGAGGCCCAGACAGGCCCTTGGGGTGAGCAAAGCCCAGACAGGCTCCTTTTCCCCCCTTCTCCTTCCCCTCCTCTTTCCCTATTTTTTTTTTTTTTGTTATGCGTTGGTGCAAACAGTTGGTAATGAGCAGTAAGTAGTAAATTTTGGAAGTAAGCGGTGGTTGTAAGTGAATTGTGGAAGTACATTTTGGAAATTTGGGTAGCAGGTAGCTAAACTGTGGACACAAGCTAAAGGATTGATCACCTTTAGTGGGGCCGCCTCAGGGGAGGGTTTACAGTGAGTAAAGGCCCGAAACACCCGTTGATCCTGAGGTACACTGCTGAGGATGTGTCCCACATAGTGTATGGCTGTAGTTAGAAAAGCCTGAAGTGTGGTACAATGGGTGCTCCCCCACATGTGCAAGTGTCTTGTATTTTTTTTTATTTTTTTTTTTTTATATGTAATTGTTAAGGAAATGTTGGAGGAAACTGCAAAGGCTTGCCAGTGGTCCTGGATGAGATGCATGTTGTTGGTATGGTGAAAGCCATGGGGGAAAGAGATAGGTAGGTGCTGCTGAGTGGATCATGTAAACGGCCCCAGCAGCCCCAGTCACTGTAACGGTAGCCGGCTGGTTCAGGTTAACCCTTGTTGAGCATCTGTCTGTACGGCTCCAGTTGGCCATCCCCGTCCTGTACAGCTCACATGAGGTTGCGTGAATAGCTGTAGTCAGCGGCCAGTTGTGCGTGTTACTCCTGGGAGTAGGGACTAACAGCCTGAACTATTTACTTGGTTATAGATAGTGTAGGGGTAGGTGTAATAGCTAAAGTTTCTCCTTAAGGTGCTCTTCCTACATGCACAAGTACTTTGTGTTCTTTTTAAACTGCAGAAGAAGGCCTTTGCTTTAAGGTTGTGTGAATTATCCAGTGCAAGTTGTAGCTGTCATCAGGAAGGTGTGTGATTTTTGTTAAGGCATGAGGATTGCTGCTTTGATGGGAAGTTCCCGAACAATAGCACAAAATATCCAATATCTAATTCTCTATGTAAGCACTGTAAATGCTAAATGTGCCATAAAACCCCAATGACTGTATCTGTAGCCATTGACAAACCCCTGTAGAATACTTCTGTGAAAAAGCATTTTACATTTCATTACATTACACTTAGCAGACACTTTTATCCAAAGCGACTTACAAAAGGAGGACATAATAGCTAACAGATGTGTAGAGAACATCGAAGGTACCTATGTAGAGAGATGGTTAGTAGAAATTAGTTTTGTTAGGAAGGAAAGCAGGATTTTTACTCACCGATTTGTGCTTTTGCTCTCCTCCAGCATCTGAAACATTGAGACATGGACAACATGAAGATGAAATGTTAGAATGGAGAACTGGAGAGCTCATAGCATGGTCACTATGATGAGTGCCAGTTGTTTACAGTGTTGCTGTGGAAACCACTTACTTGCCCTCCTCTTGTGTATCACCACAACAGCAATCAGTGCAGCAGAGAGAGAGAGAGAGAGAGAGAGAGAGATTGCAGTGCGAGTGCTTGAGACTACAGCTGCATTAAATGCCCAAAACTAACTGTCACACTAAAATTACACCAAGCAGCAGAACAAGAGTAGTTACTCTAATCCAGAGCTCAGGTGAGAAATACTGCTACCAGATCAGCATACTGTATCATGACATAACACATAACCAGAGACACCTCCAGAGATGTGCACAGTAATGCTGTACCTATTTGGCCTGAGTTTGGTGAAGCAGTGGTGGTTGTGGTCTTTGTTGAAGAGGACTTGGATGAAGATGGGGAGGAGGAAGATGTGGGTTTAACATCTGTGTGATTACATATTGTGCAGCACAGCTTAGTTTGGAATTATGTCTACTGAATGAGTGTGTAGGTAAATACTGTGATACATCTTTTTGCCCTACCTGGTGGTCCTGGGTCTGCCTTTGGAGTAGAGAACTCTGTTGCTGAAAAAAGTAACATATTTCCGGCATTACACAACTTATTTCAACTTTTTCACATAACTACATTACACCCATGATTGTTTAAATACACTGAATGGTGGCAGGAATAGTGGGTTGGTAATATGTGTGTGTCTGCAGCATGATGAGCATCAATAGACAATTCAATACAAATTCAGAAAATCCAGTTCGCCATGCAAATAGCAACCATTTCAGAAAAAAAACTTGAAGGCAAAACATGTTTGGCTATGGTGTTTACTTTTGCCACCACAAACATGAGTAATTGTGTCTAACCTGTCACCCTGATGGTGTAGGTGGCAGAACTCTGAATCTGCTGTCGTACAGTCAGCTGGCATCTGCGGGTATGATCAGAGTTTGGACCTCTGAGTTCCTCAGTCAGTGTGATGTGACACCTCGATTCAGTTCTGATCTGGTGCTTGTTGTTGTTCTTCAACTCCTTCCCTCCATAGTCCGCCCATCTCAGACTAACTCCTCCCACTGATGCTCCACAGCTGTCATGTGTGTGCAGTTGGCAGCTGAAGGTCACATGACTACCTGCCCTCATCTCCGCGTCTCTTGATGTAGAAAAGACTGCAGGAGACATGACATCATAGATACCTTTGAGGTTTATGGTGTGCATGTCTATAACTACTGGGTTAACTCGCTCAGAGCCAAAGAAATTTCCCTACAACTACAAACATTGACAAAACAAGAGTTGACACTGTTAACAGCTGAGTAGTTGTCTAACTCTTTGCATTAGGTAAAAGTGGATGAAGTTATGTGTTTTCCACATGACCATTTCAGATAAAGTTTTAAATGTGTAATGGTTCCATCCAAACCCGTATATGAACAACACTGTTCAAAATTATAACTTAAATATCACGTGTTAAAGACTTAATATATACAACAAATGTAGGTACTTCAGTTGCTCTGTCCCTCAATCTATAACCTGATATGAACAAAGCAGTTTCAAATTCTAAAACAAATATCAGACTTATTACATCCAACAAATTCATTTACCTTCAGTAGTAGCAGTACCTTTACTTTCAGTGCCCCGAGTGCCTGAAAGCAACAAATTACAGTGAACAGTAAAACCTACCCTGAAGAACAGACAGGTAAACTGGGGCATCTCCATGTTGTGGTCCACCCTTTGTCAGGAACTGCTGACAGGTGTAGAGGTTAGCATCCTCAGTGGTGATATTAGCAATGTGCAAAGCACAGTTAGAGGCCAGTCTCAGTCTGTTTTGTTGGGGTACATCAGTTTTGATCATTCCATGTTCCACCAATCCTACAGCTTGATTAAAGGTGCTCTTGAGCCAAGCAGTAGAGGAGCAGTTTGGATAAACCACATTACTGCAGGGCAGAGTAGCAGTCTCACCCACACTGGAAAATACTGTAGGGGGGTCTCCATGGACACCTGAATGATGAATGAAACCTCAGTCACAATGGAGGTTGGAAACAGTTACGTTTCTTTTTTTTTTACCAGGAAATACCCCCCTAGCTAACAGTATAATGCTCTCTGTAACTCACCCATGTGCGCCAGACTCAGGCAGATCAGCAGGACTGTGACAGCACAGGGGAGGGACGCCATCTTCCTCTCTGGTCCACTCGTTTGTTAAATATTTCTATCCTACTGTATGTTGTCCTGTTTGTGTGCATGTATGTATGTAAATGTGTGTACAGAGCGGGTACCTAAATGCGACTGGAGCCTATCTACTATTTCTGTTTCCTCTATATCATCTATGTGACGTGTGTGTGATGTGTGTGTGTGTGTGTGGGTGAAGTGTCAACCTCTCCTCTTGTGGGTTCTGAGAAGTGAGCAAATCGCACACAGAACAGACATAAAAAAACGACAAAACCGCATTTGCAACTGCAACTGTTGTTTGGAAAGCACACATCACTACATGGTTAACTCTTTCAGCTAACCTATGTGTGTGTGTATGTGTGTGTATGTGTGTGTGTGTGTGTGTGTGTGTGTGTGTGTGTGTGTGTGTGTGTGTGTGTGTGTGTGTGTGTCACAGAGAGAGAGAGAGAAAGACAGAGACGGAGTGACAGTGAGAGAGTGTGTGAAGCCTCTAAAGATTGCCAAGCATACTGGTCATACTGGCATGAGGGCACAGAGGTGCTAACAAGAGGGTCCAGCATGCAACACTAGCAGGCATGCTCACAGTGTAGGTCACACTGGGGCCACAAGCCGTGACGGTGGTGAGATTCAGCAGGTGAGGGTGGCCTATGCTCTGATGCCTGACAGTAAGAGATGCTAATGCTAACAAGTCCTAGTAACTGGCAAAGGCAGACATCCCAACCTCCACAAATTCAGTTCCGGGAGATGTTGCCCCCCCCCCCCCCCCCACCGAGGCGATGTAGAACAGCACACAACGCTACATGATGAAGCAGAGATTACATTAATGTCTCGCATGCAAGCTCTTGCTCGCTTAGTCTGGGTTCCGGGATATTTTTCCGGGATAAATTCCGGGCATCCGGGAGCCACTATCGATATGCGGGAGACTCCCGGAACTTCCGGGAGACTTGGGATGTCTGCAAAGGGTGCCAGCAGGCATGTTGGTAGAGAGAGTATGAGAGAGCCTAAGAAAAGGATACATTATTACACCATTAGGCTCTGCCAGAGATGGAGGATGTTTGCGCTTGATCTGGAAGAACAAGGCTGTGCTACTGAAGAGCACTAATAATAACAAGCAATCATACTGGACAAGACAGCCATAGGAAATACTCACCGCCACACCTATCTACATCTGTGTGTGTGTGTGTGTGTGTGTGTGTGTGTGTGTGTGCGTGTGTGTGTGTGTGTGTGTGTGTGTATGTGTGTGCGCGTGTGTGTGTGTGTGTGTGTGTGTGTGTGTGTGTGTGTGTGTGTGTGTGTGTGTGTGTGTGTGTGTGTGTGTGTGTGAAGTATCAACTCCTCCTCTTGTGGTATTTGTCTCGTGAGAAAAGAGCCAAACAAACCAACAAAAAAAGCTCTTGGTGGTTCTAATGTGTGCACACACATGTGTGTGTGTTTGTGTGTGTGTGTGTGTGTGTGTGTGTGTGTGTGTGTGTGTTATCCTCTAAAAGGCCACTGTGACACATTTAAACAACTAGAGTTCCACCAGGGTCCTGAAAAAATATTAATTTTGAAAATAGTGAATTGTGTCTTATATGTTTATAAAGCTTGTGCATTAATATGTAGGCCTACTGAAACTAAAGTTAAAATGTATAAATAGATACTGTGCAGAAGAGTAAACAATGACCTCAGTGTGTCAGTGGTTTGTGGGGTTGAGAAAGCCTGAGAGAAAGATATGACACTCTTAGGCTGAATCCCATTTCTAATTTATACCCCTTCCCCTACCCCTATCCCTTGCCCCTTCCCCTCTGAAACAGAGCAACAATGGGTAGGGGTTGGAAGTCAACCCCTATGAATTGGGACACCACTTCAACAATGACATACGTCATCAGTAGTCTCTGCCAGTTTTTACATAAGCAGACGTGACAAGCTTTTGCCAGAAATCCAACATGCCGACTGCAGCTGTGGTAGTCTCTGTTGCGTGGGCTATTGTCATCTTTTTACGGTTGCATTCTGAACTAAGCAATTTTTACCGTTTCTGCAGAATGGGCTTACAATGCTAGTCTTCAGGGCAGCAAGTACGAGTGAAGCCGTCAGTTGCTTGTAAACTGTTACAAACGCAATGAGCTAGCCAGCATTCGCGGTTCCCAAAAGAAAAAGGTAACACAGTCACAGCAGAATGACACGCATACCATTTGAACGAACACAACCCCAGAGTTTCCAAGGCTAAACCAATGATATTGCTTGCAATTATGACATTACAATATCGAAATAACTGTGTTGCACCGACGCTCGCAATTCGTTCACAACTTCCATGCAATTCCATGCATCAACCGATACCTCAAGATCACACATAACGTTACACTACTTAATACAGTACTAGCGTTTTTTTTGTCTGTATTTTATAAAGAAAATGACCATTACGCATTGGAACAATGTTAAACTTAAGACAATACAGCGGTTAACACACTTTTTCAACCGTAAATAATGGAGAAAATACTTTTGTGAACTAGTTTGGTCTCTGTAACTTGTCGTTGCAGCCATCTTGCTGGTGATTTGCAAGGCATTCTGAGAAAATGCTCATACCCCTCCGTCTGGAGTGTGCCTCTGAAAAATGGGAGGGGTATATAGCCCTACCCCTTCCCCCTACCCCTCTGCCCTCAGGGGAAATGGGACACCCCTACCCCTACACGTGCACGAGCAAACCGGCGGGGTAGGGGAAAGGGGTACGGCCAAGGGGTGTAATGGGATTCAGCCTTAGTTCCCCTGCCAGTCTGACTTGTACTGCTTGACACTAATGAACACATTTAAAACACTGTTCTCTCCTGCTTTCCTTCTCTTCCTCTCTGTCTCTGTCTCTGTCTCTCTCTCTCTTTCTCTCTCTCTCTCTCTTTCTCTCTTTCTCTCTCCCTGTGCATGTGTACATGTATGTGTACATTAAAGACACAGCTTAAAGGCTGTCTTGTAAAGTTATAAATGATAGCGTGTCCAATATAGACATATTTAGAAAATATCTTCACAGCACTGGTTTCAGACAAAAGTTAAAACAACAGAAGGATAGTGGAATAATGTTTCATACTGTCTGGTTTAACACTGAGGAGTCTTAGTATCTAGCAAAGGGCGTCAGCATGTTGGTGGTGAGAGTTTGAGAGAGCCTGAGAAAAAGACATGATGCTATGATATGTGTTAACCAAAGCTAAAAACAGTAAAGGCCTTTTTTACCACCATTGCATGACGCAGTCAGCAGACAAGTGTCCTACGTGTTTTACTGTCCCTGTAGCAGGGGCACCTCCCATGACCTCCATACTGTAGGGTGCAAACATGAGCCCAGTGTTTCTGTGCTCCTTTCCACACAGGAAATGTAGGTGCTGTAGACCCAAAACGAGATTCTACAAGTAATGCTAATGCTAACATGTCTTAGCATCTTCTGTACAGATATCAGCACACTTGTAGTAAGTGAGTTTTGACAGTCTGAGAAGATACTATTAAACATGTTACATACACCACTAGGGTTTGCCAGCATGGCGATTATGACAGGCAATTAAACTGGATAAGACAGTCACAGCAATTCTCACCTCAACAGTGCGTGTTTTCCATTAAACAACACCAATGTGTGAGTGCAAGTAGTGGTCCACCAGGGTCTTAGTAGAGTAGAGTAACTTTATTTTTTTCTTGTAAGCAAAAGGATTTATTTTGAAAACAGGGAACACATTAGCATTATATATAAGGATAAGCTCATAGTACACAACATGGCTGTACAGTGTGTACACACAAAGTCCTAAATGTGTAGGCCTAGTCAAACTAAAGTCAATAATGTATAAATAGATACCGTGTGAAAGAGTAAAGCATGACATCAGTGTGTGAGTGGTGAGTGGCTGAGAGAGCCTGAGAAAAGGATGGGACACATTCAGTTCCCCTTTCAGGCTGATGTATACTGCTCGACACTAATACTCTCTTTCCTTCTCTCTCTCTTGCCCCACCAGGACTACAAGGCTACGAGGATACTGTATGCTCTTCTCTCAAGTCTAATGCTGGACAGTGTCATACACAGTGCTGGTGTCTACTGGTGTTGTGTTGATGTTGTTTTCACCACCACGTAACATTATAGCATTGGTGTAGATCACGGTCTCTCCTCCAGCACCTGAAACATGACCACATGAACCACATGAAAGTTAAATATTACAGTGTGGAACTATAGAACTTAATTTCCTTCGTGATCAATAAAGTCATTCTACTCTAGAACTGTAGCTAGAATTCTAGATATTCCAGCAATTCAGTAGCAAATTCTGCAGTTCTAATCAAAGATTCTAAAGCAAAGCGTAGCGCTCTAGAATCTTTGGTTCTAATATTCTAGAGGCTACACAGAGGCTGTACTGTAACACCTGTGGAACTGTACAACTTAATTTCCTTCAAGATCAATAAAGTAACTGTACTCTAAAACTGTAGCTAGAATTCTAGATATTCCAGCAATTCTGCAGTTCTAATATTCTAGAGCGAAGCAACGTAGATCACTGGCTGGAAAGCACATTGATGATATGGAAATGTGTTCTCTAGCTTCATGCCGGTTACTCTGGTAAGCTCAAATGTCCTCACTGAGGCTTACTACTATGGGAAGTATCATAGATATTTTGAGCAGACTTATTTATTTTTCTATAATAATAGCTCATATTAACTAGTACTTGAGGTACATTGCAGCTACACTGCAAAATCCGCTGTAGAATATTTGGTTCAAAGTGAGATTGTGATTGTTTACATTGTTGCCATAGGAACCACTCACTTGTTTTCCTTCTTGTTATCAGCACAGTTACAGTCAGTGCAGCAGCCAGCAGACAAACACAGACAGCAGCTCTAATAATCAGTACACCTGGGGAAGCTGTAGGAAGAAAAGGATGGAGAGACAGATTAGAGAGAGAGAGAGAGAGAGAGAGAGAGAGAGATGAGAGAGAGAGAGAGATGAGAGAGAGGGAGAGACAGAGAGAGAGAGATTGCAGTGTGAGTGCTGGACACTACAGCTGCATTAAATCCCTAAAAGTGACTTTCACACTAAAATTACACCAAGCAGCAGAGCAAGAGTAGTTGCTCTAATCCAGAGCTCAGGTGAGAAATACTGCTACCAGACCAGAATACTGTATCATGACATAACACATAACCAGAGACACCTTCAGAGATGTTTACAGTCATACTGTACCTATTTGGCCTGAGATTGTTGAAGCAGTGGTGGCTGTGGACTTTGTGGAAGAGGACTTGGATGAAGAGGAGGAAGATGTGGGTTTAACATCTGTGTGATTACATATTGTGCAGCACAGCTTAGTTTGGAATCATGTCTGTTGAATGAATGTGTAGGTAAATAGTGTGATACATTTTCTTGTCCTACCTGGTGGTCTTGGGTCTGCCTTTGGAGTAGTAGAGGACTCTGTTGCTGAAAAAAGGAAGATGTGGGTGTAACACCTGTGTGATTACATATTACGCATATTTACCTGATAATATTCACATGACCACACTAAACCCATTATTGTTTAAATGCGATTAAATATCTTATCCAACCTGGTGGACCTGAGTTGCTGAGAAAAACATAAGGATATTTCCTGTGTTAAATGGTTTACATTAACTTCTTTAAAGGCATGGTGGCAGGAATAGTGGGTTGGTAATGTGTGTTTCCTTAGCATGATGAGCATAAATAGTCTTGATATAACCCAATATAAATTCAGGGTCCAGTTCGCCATGCAAATAGCAACTATTTCATAAAACCTCACAGGCAAACCTGTTTGGCTGTGGTGTTTACTGTTGCCACCACAAACATGAGTAATTGTGTCTAACCTGTCACCCTGATGGTGTAGGTGGCAGAAGTCTGAACCTGCTGTCGTACAATCAGCTGGCATCTGCGGGTATGATCAGAGTTTGGACCTCTGAGTTCCTCAGTCAGTGTGGTGGAGCACCTCGATGCAGTTCTGATCTGGTGCTTGTTGTTGTTCTTCAACTCCTTCCCTCCATAGTCCGCCCATCTCAGACTAACTCCTCCCACTGATGCTCCACACTTGTCACATGCGTGCAGTTGGCAGCTGAAGGTCACATGACTACCTGCCTTCATCTCCACCTCTCTGGGTAAAGCATAGACTGCAAAAGAAATGACATCATAAAATATCATAAACAGACTACATTATGTTTACTTTGGAAAAGAGAACTTCATTCACAGAACTGTGGGTTTCAGTGTTTTGCAGTAAGGTACAGTAAATTCTACATGATTGTATTACCTTACTGCATAAACAGTAAATTTACATTCATCCAAACACTTTTTGCAATAGAAATTCACAGTGCAGCTATATCATTAATACATGATCATGAATCTGAAAGCAACAAATAAAACAAGCATGAACCCTACCCTGCAGAACAGTCAGGTAAGCTGGAGCATCATCTCCAATCTGTTCTCCACCGTTTCTCGGGTACTGCCGACAGATGTAGCGCCCAGCATCCTCAGTGGAGACATCAGCAATGTGGAGAGAGCAGTTAGGGAGCAGACGCAGTCTCTTAGCTGTGTGTGGGGGTACATCTGGTTTCATCTTTCCATAAGCAAATAGTTCTTTATTAATTTTTTTACTGACCCATGTAGTAGAGGAGCAGTCTGGATAAGCCACATAACTGCAGGGTAGAGTAGCACTCTTACCAACCCCTGAGAATACTCTAGGGGGCTCTCCATGGACACCTGAATGATGAATCAATCTTCCTTAGTCATGGTAACAGGATGAAACATCCTTTTTTTTTTTTTGAAACACGCACACACACACACACACACACACACACACACGCGCACACACACACACACACAAACACACACACACACACACCCCTATCTTTCAAATTCACTGTGTCATTACTGCAGTGATCATAGTGTAACGCCAGCATTTATAATCAGCAGTATACTTAAAAGGGGTCATGAGTTAACAGAGAACGTCCACAGGTCAACAGGAACTCCACTTTATTCAACATTATCCCCCAACTCTACATAATGACATGTGATGTTAGTGTATCTTTCCACAGAATAACAAACTTAAGTTATACAACAACTTAACAGTGGATAACAACAATACATCTCAGTTTGAATAAAGTGCAGTGCTACTGCTGGTGAGCAGCTTGTACTGTTGGCTAGCAGTCTAATGCTCTCTGCCACTACTGTTGTACTGTTGGCTACCAGTCTAATGCTCTCTGCCACTACTGTTGTACTGTTGGCTACCAGTCTAATGCTCTCTGTAACTCACCCATGTGCTCCAGACTCAGGCAGATCAGCAGGACTGTGAGAACACAGGGGATGGACGCCATCTTCCTCTCTGGTCCACTCGTTTGTTAAATGTTTCTGTGCTACTGTATGTTGTCCTGTTTGTGTGCATGTATGTATGTAAATGTGTGTACAGAGCGGGTAGCTAAATGTGACTGCAGCCTATGAAACTATTTCTGTTTCCTCTATTGCCGCTATGTGACATGTGTGTGTGCGTGCATTTGTGAGAAGTGTCAAAGCCTCCTTTTGTGGGTGTGTGAAGTGTTAACCTCTCCTCTTGTGGGTTCTCAGAACTGAGCAAATCGGACACAGAATAGACATAAAAAAACCCAGTCAAAACCGCATTTGCTACTGTTGGTGTTTGGAAAGCACACATCCCTACATGGTTAACTCTTTCAGCTAACGTGTGTGTGTGTGTGTGTGTGTGTGTGTGTGTGTGTGTGTGTGTGTGTGTGTAACAGAGAGAGAGAGAGAGAGAGAGAGAGAGAGAGGACAACAGAGACAGAGAGAGTGTGTGAAGCCTCTAACAATTGCTAAGCATACTGGTCACACTGGCATGAGGGCACAGAGGTGCTAACAAGAGGGTCCAGCATGCAACACTAGCAGGCATGCTCACAGTGTAGGTCACACTGGTGCCACAAGCCGTGACGGTGGTGAGATTCAGCAGGTGAGGGTGGCCTATGCTCTTATGCCTGACAGTAAGAGATGCTAATGCTAACAAGTCTTAGTAACTGGCAAAGGGTGCCAGCATGCATGTTGGTGGAGAGAGTATGAGAGAGCCTGTCTCAATAGTTTATTTATTTGCAGAGTTGAGATTTTGATTATGGCAACCTTTGTCTGCATGTGTCTGCATGGGTGTATGGATGTGTGTGTGTCTGCATATGCGTATGGGTGTATGCATGTGTGTGTGTCTGCATGTGTGTATGGGTGTATGCATGTGTGTGTGTCTGCATGTGCGTATGGGTGTATACATGTGTGTGTGTGTGTGTGTGTGTGTGTGTGTCTGCGTGTGTGAATTGGTGTTTGCATGTGCGTACGGGTGCGTGTGTGTGTATGTGTGTGGAGTCTGCTACTCTCTCTCTCTCCCTCTCTCTCTCTCTCTGCAGGCATGTTTGAATGTGTGTGGCCACAGCTCATTCTATTTCACAGGTCAACAGGGGAATTTGCATATTCACACTCAGCCACCACCAAATGAACAGGGTTATCTTGGAACTACTTTTCTCAGAGAAAACTCTAAGAGTCACAGTTGGAACAGGATGTCATATGAATAGAGGACACATGAAATGGACATACTGATTGGGCTTCAATGCAGTACTGTAAATGTGTGGCACCATAGAGATTTAGAGATAAGTAAAGGTTTGGCTCTATAACATGCAGCAATCCAGCAAATGGTTGGCACTGTAATATTATATACGTAGTCCATATAGATATAGAGATTTGGAGATTGAATTAATTATATATAATCATATCATATATCACACATCACATATCATATATATGCTCTATATACAGTGGATATATGGATTCAGAGATAGACTAAAGGTTTGATATTATAACATTCTGCCATGCAGTAAATGGGTGGCACTATAACATAGAGACATAGACTAAATGTGTGCCACAATAAAGCACAAGCCAAGCATAAAAATGTGGTTTATGATGAAAAATGTTTATTGGTCAGTAGTTTACAGCAGACTGAAATACAAAACTAAAACATTTCACATTTTGCCATTAGTGGAAACAAAGATAATAATTTCTTTATGTAACAAAACAAAATATGCATGTGTGTGCACTGCAAGCTTATCTGTGTGTATGCCAGAAAAAGACACTGACAGTTTTGACACCCCGGGACTGGCACCTAACTGAAACAAGAGCTGTGAAAGAGCGTTCTCACTTTGACAAAAAAAAAAAGTGTGTGTGTGTGCACATGCGCACAAGTGGGTAATGTGTGTATGCCAGGCGAATTCCTCTGGACAGTGGCAGATGCATTACAAATTACAAAGATCAGCAATTACAAGTAAACATAAACAGCATTTAAAAGGAAATTTGTTCAATATTATGTTAGCTGGCTTAGCTTGCATGCTAATTGTGTGCGTTGTTGTTCTTCTGGACCGTGGCGTACACAGCACTGGGGTCCACTGGTCTGCTGTTGCTCTGGTCCTCACCACCAGACAGCTGCATGATGCTGCTGTAGGTCACAGTGTCATTAGACTGCTTCTGTAAACAAAAAAACACACAAACAAACAAACAAAGGTATGATGCCACAGTGTGGAGCAGTGACAGGAAGACACACAAACAGGAAGATAAATAACGAGTGGTGACTCACTGCAGCAGGCCCTGCTTGGGTTGGGTTGAGGTGCTGAAAGGTTGCATAGTGCAGCTCAGCCTGCAGGAAAGAGAGACTCATCCACATTAGTTCAGAGTTAGATTAGTTAGGTGCTCAGATCAGTGTTAGGTTCTATGGGAAATGAATCATGAGTGACGAGTAAACCTCAGTAGTGTGTTGTGCTATTCCTCTACCAGTATTATGTGCATTATTTGCTTACGTCAGCTGAAGACCGTGGAGGTTGAACAGACTGCATTGCTGTGGCAGTGGTCCTGCCTTGAGCCTGGGAGAAAACAATGTGCCACATTATCTACTTAGTCATGTGGAGCTGTAATGCAGTTTATACATACATTTACCAGTATGTAATACAAATAACCAGTGGAAATATAATGTAATGTATAAACCAAATAAAAATATACTGTATGTTCCTGTGTTGTTATTTTTACAGTTCTGGGCTATAAAAACCCTCATGTACTGCACAGGAAGGACTCTGCTTGTGTGAATTATCCAGTGCAAGTTGTAGCTGTCATGAGGAAGATGTGTGATGTTTTTGTTAAGGCATGAGGATTGCCGCTTTGATGAGTTCCTGAACAAAAGCATGAAATATCCAATATCTAATTCTTTAAGGGTGCTTTAACACTAACAGCATTTGGTGCGCACCAAACGCCAATTCAAACCAAAAGTTCTTAGTACGGTTCGTTTTTGTTGGTGTGAATGCAATCTCGGTACCGATAAAAAGGGGTGGTCTCAGATCGCTTTATCTGCCCTACTTTGGTATGGTTCCTCTGGTGTGAAAGCAACCAAACCAAATTGGACGGAATAGTAGAGTTTAGTGCATTATTATTATCGAAAGTGGCACGTTTTAGTCCTGTTGTGGTGGCGATGATCTTCGCGGTCTATTTTGGTTAGTTTGGAATTATACATATGGGAAAGCAAACCGTACCCACGTCTGTTTGCTACATTGTAACATTTTTCTGACTAGTGTGGACCAAAGCAATCAAACTATAAGTCTGAAAGCACCCTAAATAAACACTGTAAATGCTAAATATACCATAAAAACCCCAATGAATGTATCTAGCCATTGACAAACCCTTGTAGAATACTTATTGCTTCTGTGAAAAAGCATTTTTACTCACAGATTTGTGCTTTTGCTCTCCTCCAGCATCTGAAACATTAAGACATGGACAACATGAAGATGAAATGTTAGAATGGAGAACTGGAGAGCTCATAGCATGGTCACTATGATGAGTGCCAGTTGTTTACAGTGTTGCTGTGGAAACCACTTACTTGCCCTCCTCTTGCGTATCACCACAACAGTAATCAGTGCTGTAGCCAGCAGACAAACACAGACCCCAACTCCAGCCATCACACCACCACCTGAAGGAGCTGTGGGGAGAAAAGAGAGAGAGAGAGAGAGAGAGAAAGAGAGAGAGAGAGAGAGAGAGAGAGAGAGAGAGAGAGAGAGAGAGAGAGAGAGAGAGAGAGAGAGAGAGAGAGAGAGAGTCTAATCCAGAGCTCAGGTGAAAAATACTGCTACCTGACCAGCATACTGTATCATTGCAGAATACATAACCGGACACACCTCCAAAGATGTTCACAGTAATACTGTACCTGTTTGACCTGAATTTGGTGAAGCAGTGGTGGTTGTAGTCTTTGTAGAAGAGGACTTGGATGAAGATGACGAGGATGAAGATGTGGGTTTAACATCTGTGTGATTACATATTGTGTAGCACAGCTTAGTTTGGAGTCATGTCGGTTGAATGAATGTGTAGGTAAATATTGTGATACATATTTGTGCCCTACCTGGTGGTCCTGGGTCTGCCTTTGGAGTAGAGGACTCTGTTGCTGAAAAAAGGAATATATTGCCAGCATTACACAACTTCTTTCAACTCTGTCATAACATTGATATAAACAAATCATAAACATGCATTGCAGATGCTGTTCTGCCCTAAGAGATAACAGTGGCTAGTAAGTTTACTGTGTTAGCATTAGCTGCAATTAATCTCAGAGGACACCACCCACTGAGTAAAAGTATGATTCTCTGTGTTGCGTTTTGTATTATTATTAGCATAATTTTCAGCATTTTAATGTTGTACCTATTTGGCCTGAGTTTGGTGAAGCAGTGGTGGATGGGGTCTTTGTCGAATAGGACGTGGATGAAGATGATGAGGAAGATGTGGCTTTAACACCTGTGTCATTACATATAATAATAATAATTAATAATATTAATATTACAGTATGCATATTGAACTAACTGCATTCACATGGCCTCATCAAATGGTTAAATACGGTGAAATATTTTGTCCAACCTGGTGGAACTGAGTCTTTTTTAGGAGTAAAGCACTTTGTTGCTTTGTTGCTGTGTTAAATGGTTTACATTAACTTTCTTAAAGGCATGGTGGCAGGAACAGTAGAGTTGACACTCTTCACAGCTGAGTGGTTTATTAACTCTTTGTCTTAGGAAAAAGTGGATGTGTTTACCACATGACCATTTCAGATAGACTTTTAAACACGTTAAATATAATGACTGCTTATAAAGCTTTACATTAACAATATTGTTCACAATTATAACTTAAATATCACATGTACTGCAGGCTTAATATACCCAACAAATGTAGGCACTTCAGTTGCTGCGTCCCTCAATCTATAACCTGACATGAACAGAACAGTTTCAAATTATAAATCAAATATCACACCTTGTACATACTTATTACATCCAACAATTTCATTTTACTTTAGTACCCGGGGCCCTTACTGCCTGAAAGCAACAAATACCACAATGAAACCTACCCGGAAGCACAGACAGATAGATTTCAGCAGCATCTCCATATCGTTTTTCACCCTTTGTCAGGTATTGCACACAGATGTAGAGTCCAGCGTCCTCAGTGGTGACATTAGCAAGGTGCAAAGCACAGTAAGAGGCCAGTCTCAGTCTGTTGTGTTGGGGTACATTAGTCTTGATATTTCCATGTTCCACCAATCCTACAGCTTGATTAGAGATCCTCTTGAGCCATGTAGTAGAGGAGCAGTTTGGATAAACCACATTACTGCAGGGCAGAGTAGCACTCCCACCCACACTGGAGAATACTGTACGGGGGGTTGCATGGACACCTAAATGATGAATGAAACCTTAGTCACAGTGACAAGTTGGAAACAGTTTCTTTTCTTTCTTTTTTTTTTTTTTACCAGGAAACACAGACAGACACCCCTCCCAACACACACTCACACACACACACACGGCTCACACATCATCACTAGCTTTTATTTTACCATCACATCTCTACAGCATCTTTCCTCAATATTATTCCACCCCCCACCCCAACACACACACACACACACACACACACACACACACAGTGCATACCAATAAAACTGATGTTTTCCACAGAATAACAAACTGAAGGTATACAACAACTTACAACTTGATATCAGAAATACATCTCCATTTGAATAAAGTGCAGTGCTACTGCTGGTGAACAGCTTGTACTGTTGGCTACCAGTCTAATGCTCTCTGCAACTCACCCATGTGCTCCAGACTCAGGCAGATCAGCAGGACTGTGAGAACACAGGGGATGGACGCCATCTTCCTCTCTGGTCCACTCGTTTGTTAAATGTTTCTGTCGTACTGTATGTTGTCCTGTTTGTGTGCATGTATGTATGTAAATGTGTGTACACAGCGGGCAGCTAAATGCGACTGGAGCCTATCTACTATTTTCTGCTTCCTCTATTTCAGCTACATGACGTGTGTGTGTGTGTAGGTGTTTGAAGTTTCAACCCCTCCTTTTGTGAGTTCTTAGAACTGACCAAATCGGACACAGAACAGACAAAAAACAAAAAACAAAACCACATTTGCTACTGTTGGTGTTTGTAAAGCACACATCACTATGTGGTTAACTCTTTCAGCTAACCTGTGTGTTTGTGTGTATGTGGGTGTGTGTATGTGCATGTGCATGTGCGTGTGCGTGTGTGTGTGTTTGTGGTGTGTGTGTGTGTGTGTGTGTGGCAGAGAGAGAGAAAGACAGAGACGGAGTGACAGTGAGAGAGTGTGTGAAGCCTCTAAAGATTGCCAAGCATACTGGTCATACTGGCATGAGGGCACAGAGGTGCTAACAAGAGGGTCCAGCATGCAACACTAGCAGGCATGCTCACAGTGTAGGTCACACTGGTGCCACAAGCCGTGACGGTGGTGAGATTCAGCAGGTGAGGGTGGCCTATGCTCTTATGCCTGACAGTAAGAGATGCTAATGCTAACAAGTCCTAGTAACTGGCAAAGGGTGCCAGCATGCATGGGAGTGGAGAGAGTATGTGAGAGCCTAAGAAAAAGGATATATTACATACACCATTAGGCTCTGCCTGGAGATGGAGGATGTTTGCGCCTGATCTGGAAGAACAAGGCTGTGCTACTGAAGAGCACTAATAATAACAAGCAATCATACTGGACAAGACAGCCATAGGAAATACTCACCGCCACACCTATCTACATCTGTGTGTGTGTGTGTGTGTGTGTGTGTGTGTGAAGTATCAACTCCTCCTCTTGTGGTATTTGTCTCATGAGAACAGAGCAAAACAAACCAACAAAAAAAAGCTCTTGGTGGTTCTAATGTGTGCACACACGTGTGGTGTGTGTGTGTGTGTGTGTTATCCTCTAAAAGGCCACTGTGACATTTAAATAACTCATCACTGAGTACAACTAGAGTTCCACGATGATCCTGAAAAAATATTAATTTTTAAAATAGTGAATTGTGTCTTATATGTCTATAAAGCTCGTGCATTAATATGTAGGCCTACTGAAACTAAAGTCGAAATGTATAAATAGATACTGTGCAGAAGAGTAAACCATGACCTCAGTGTGTCAGTGGTTTGTGGGGTTAAGAAAGCCTGAGAGAAAGATATGACACTCTCAGTTCGGCCAGAAAGACTCAGAGAATAAGACTTTCAATTAAAGCATTTTTATATAGATAAAATAAACAAGCGAACATTAATTAAACAGTAGATATTCTTTGGCGAAGGTCCGGTCATCGGCCTGGGTCTTGCATCTTTGGATCCGGCAGGACCAGCTGTTGCTATTTGGCAGAACTCAGAACTTTTCCCCCCCAGGCGAATGGACCGGGACCAAACTGGTGGTGGTGGGGATGGAGGTGGGAGCGTCGAAACGTCAGCACCTGAAGCAGCAGAAAAGGTAAGTTAGACAAGACATTATAAAGCAGGTGGCGGCCGCTGATTGGTTGGAGACTGCGCCCGTCCCAGCAGCTGACGTCTTCCTGGCAGAACTTCCGCAGGCTATCATTTCCCCTGCCAGTCTGACTTGTACTGCTTAACACTAATAAGCACATTTAAAACACTGTTCTCTCCTTCATTCCTTCTCTTCCTCTCTGTCTCTCTCTCTCCCTCTCTCTCTCCCCTTCTCTCTTTCTCGCTGTGCATGTGTGTATGTATGTGTACATATGTGTACTTTAAAGACACAGCTTAAAGGCTCTCTTGTAAAGTTATAAATGACAGCGTGTCCAATATATTTAGAAAATATCTTCGCAGCACTGGTTTCAGACAAAAGTTAAAACAACAGAAGGATAGTGGAATAATGTTTCATTCTGTCTGGTTTAACACTGAGGAGTCTTAGTATCTAGCAAAGGGCGTCAGCATGTTGGTGGTGAGAGTTTGAGAGAGCCTGAGAAAAAGACATGACGCTCTCATATGTGTTAACCAAAGCTAAAAAGAGTAAAGGCTTTTTTACCACCATTGCATGACGCAGTCAGCAGACAAGTGTCCTACGTGTGTTACTGTCCCTGTAGCAGGGGCACCTCCCATGACCTCCATACTGTAAGGGGCAAACATGAGCCCAGTGTTTCTGTGCTCCTTTCCACACAGGTGTAGGTGCTGTAGACCCAGAATGAGATTCTACAAGTAATGCTAATGCTAACATGTCTTAGCATCTTCTGTACAGATATTAGCACATGTCAGGGCAGTGTGGCTGAAAAAGGCTAGGAGACCCAGGAGCAGATCCAGAGACAGAAAGTGAAAACAAAGTGTGGTTTACTCAGGGCAGAGGTACAGACAGGGGAGAGGCAAAAATCAAGGTCAGGAGGCAGGCAGAGGTCTAAGTCCGGTGAGGCAGTACACAGGCAAAAGCACAAGGATGTAGGCAGAAGCGTGGTCAAAAAACAGGCAGAGTTCAGGGCACAGGTGTCACGGTTTCGCTCTAGGCTTGGGAGTTTTTCGTTTGTGGTTTTTCATTGTCACCCATTTACTAGTCTTTTAGGTTCAATCTACCGTGTTTCACTGCACCTGCACTTCCTGGTTTAGACCCTCATTAGATTATCTCCCTCACTCGCTCCCCTCGTTTCACGATTGCGGTAATCATCCGTCTCACCTGCACTTCCTGGTTTAGACCCTCATTAGATTATCTCTCTCACTCGCTCCCCTCGTTTCACGATTGCAGTAATCATCCGTCTCTCCTGCACTTCCTGGTTTGTGATCATCACGGGTTATTCAATCATTCTACTCACCTGCACTCCTCGTTCACGCTCGTTTAGTTTCCCGGGGTTTCCACTACTTATACTCGCCTCTCTCACTCCCTCCTTGTCAGTCCGTCTGCGAACCACGGTGTATTCTCTCGGCAAGCTATTTCGACTCCTGACTTCTCTGCGTCTGTTTGGCTGTGTATTCCCGGTGTTGCTCGTCTTCCGTCTGTTCCTGTGTTCTCCCCTGTCTGTCTGTCAGAATCTCCAGTCCTCCGGTACTGACTCCTGCCTGCCTGACTCCGCCTGACTCTCCAGCCCTTGGCTTCGACCCCGGTCCGTCCCTGGCTCTTCAGCTCCCTGGTGAACGACTCCTGCCCGTCCTCGACTCTGCTCTGCTCCACTGCCCTGGTGAACGACCCCTGCCTGCCCTCGACTCTGCCCTGCTCTACTGCCCTGGTGAACGACTCCTGCCCGTCCTCGACTCTGCTCTGCTCTACTGCCCTGGTAACGACTCCTGCTCGGCTGACTCACCTGCCCCTGGTCTCGACCTTCGTCTGCCTTCGACTCTGCTCTGCTCGACTGCCCTGGTAACGACCCCGGCCCGGCTGACTCACCTGCTCCTGGTTTCGCCCCTGGTCCGTCCCTGGTTTTCCCTGGTTCTCCAGCCCGCCGGCTGTCTACTCCTGCCCGCCTGCCTGGGTGTCTCGGCGAGCGATTCACCATTGACTTTTCCGCCCTTCCGGGCTGTTGACTTTCTCCCCATTATTCCCCGAACCCTCAATAAAAACTTTGTGAGAAATTACGCTATTGGGTCTGCATCCGTCTGTCTGCTTTCCGTGACAACAGGCAGGCAAGGGACAAGGCAAAAAGGCAAACCAAGGAAAAGCACACGTGGCAACAGTATCAAAAACACAGGCAGACTCACGTGGCAAAAGGTTCAAAGCAGTTCACAAAAACAGACAAAACTCACGTGGCAAAAAGTGTCCAAAAGGCAGTATACAAACATAGGCAAAACCTCACGTGGCAAAGGGTCAAAAACAGCTTAGAAAACACAGGTAAGTAACAACGCAGGGAACACATCCAGAGCAGTGAGCGACAATCCCGTAATGAGCACAGTCCTTGGCCTGGCGTTTAAAGTGGATGCAGATAGACAGCAGGTGTAGCCAGACCACAGTGGGTGATTGGATACAGGTGGAGAGGTGCCAGTGCAGTCCATTGGCCATCAGAGGGTGTGGCCACCAGGAAACAGTGGGGAGGAGAGTGCAAGGCCACCGAAGCATGTCTGGGTGTAGGGCAGGTTAGGACTGGGGTGCGACAGCACACTTGTAGTAAGTGAGTTTGACAGTCTGAGAAGATACTATTAAACATGTTACATACATCATTAGGGTTTGCCAGCATGGCGATAATGACAGGCAATTATACTGGATAAGACAGTCACAGCATTTCTCACCTCAACAGTGTGTGTTTTCCATTAAACAACACCAATGTGTGACTACAAGTAGAGGTCCACCAGGGTCTTGTAAGCAAAAGGATTTATTTTGAAAACAGGGAACACATTAGCGTTATATATAAGGATAAGCTCATAGCACACAACATGGCTGTACAGTGTGTACACACAAAGTCCTAAATGTGTAGGCCTAGTCAAACTAAAGTCAATAATGTATAAATAGATACCGTGTGAAAGAGTAAAGCATGACATCAGTGTGTGAGTGGTGAGTGGCTGAGAGAGCCTGAGAAAAGGATGGGACACATTCAGTTCCCCTTTCAGTCTGACGTGTACTGCTCGACACTAATAAGCACATTAAAAACACTGTTTTCTCTCTGTTTCCTTCTCTCTCTCTTGCCCCACCAGGACTACAAGGCTACGAGGATACTGTATGCTCTTCTCTCAAGTCTACTTCTGGACAGTGTCATACACAGTGCTGGGGTCTACTGGTGTTGTGTTGATGTTGTTTTCACCACCACGTAACATTATAGCATTGGTGTAGGTCACGGTCTCTCCTCCAGCACCTAACACATGAACCACAGGAAGGTTAAATATTACAGTGTGGAATGGCAGAACTGAAGAAAAGATCCTAGACATTCTAGACATTCTTTCTGTAGCAAATTCTGCAGTTCTATTCTAGAGCTAAACAAGACAGATCACTGGCTGGAAAGCACGTTGATAATATGGAAGTGTTTTTTTGTTTGTTTAGGCTGGTTAGTCTGGTAAGGTAAAAGGTCCTCACTGAGGCTTACTACTGCAGGACACATACAGCATTGCCCTGAAATTATCTTAGTATTTATTATTGTCTTAGTATTATTTCTGTACAGTATTTAGATTATGAGAAAACAGATAGTCTTTCCGATATCTGTGCAATAGATATTTTTTTAATAATAGTTCATACTAACTAGAAGTTTAGGTACATTGCAGCTACACTGCAAAAATCTGCTCTAGAATTTCTGTTTCACAGTGAGATCATGATTGAGGAACCACTCACTTGTTTTCCTTCTTGTTATCAGCACAGTTACAGTCAGTGCAGCAGCCAGCAGACAAACACAGACAGCAGCTCTAATCATCAGTACACCTGGGGAAGCTGTAGGAAGAAAATGATGGAGAGAGGAAGAGAGAAAGATGGAAAAAGAGAGAGAGAAAGAGAGAGAGAGAGAGAGAGAGAGAGATTTCAGTGTGAGTGTTTGAGACTACAGCTGCATTAAATTCCTAAAAGTGACTTTCACACTAAAATTACACCAAGCAGCAGAACAAGAGTAGTTGCTCTAATCCAGAGCTCAGGTGAGAAATACTGCTACCAGACCAGCATACTGTATCATGACATAATACCTCCAGAGATGTGCAAAGTAAATCATTTCAGATGTGTGTCGATCACATTCACAGCTTAATCTGGAATAATGTGTGTTGAATGAATGTGTAGGTAAATATTGTGATACATATTTGTGCCCTACCTGGTGGTCTTGGGTCTGCCTTTGGAGTAGAGGACTCTGGGTTTGCTGAAACAATTAAGATATTGCATGCACTGCACAACTTATTTCAGCTTGGGTGTCATAGCATTGGTATAAACAAATCATAAAAATGCACTGCAGATGCTGTTCTGCCCTAAGAGATGATGGTGGCTAGTAAGTTTACTGTATTAGCATTAGCGGCAATGCATCTCAGAGGAAACCACCCACTGAGTGAAAGTATGATTCTCTGTGTTGCGTTTTGTATTATTATTAGCATCATTTTCAGCATTTTAATGTTGTACCTATTCGGCCTGCTACTTTTCTCAGAGAAAACTCTAAGAGTCACAGTTGGAACAGGATGTCATATGAATAGAGGACACATGAAATGGACATACTGATTGGGCTTCAATGCAGTACTGTAAATGTGTGGCACTATAGAGATTCAGAGATAAGTAAAGGGTTGGCTCTATAACATTCAGCAATCCAGCAAATGGTTGGCACTGTAATATTATATACGTAGTCCATATAGATATAGAGATTTGGAGATTGAATGAATTATATATAATCATATCATATATCACACATCACATATCATATATATGCTCTATATACAGTGGATATATGGATTCAGAGATAGACTAAAGGTTTGATATTATAACATTCTGCCATGCAGTAAATGGGTGACACTACAACATAGAGACATAGACTAAATGTGTGCCACAATAAACCACAAGCCAAGCATAAAAATGTGGTTTATGATTAAAAAAATGTTTATTGCTCAGTGCTCACAAAACCGAAACATTTCACATTTTGCCATTAGTGGAAACAAAGACAATCTATAGTGATCAGTTAGCTACCTCTGCCACTGTGTGTAATAATTTGTTTATGTAACAAAACAAAATATGCATGTGTGTGCACTGCAAGCTTATCTGTGTGTGATTGCATATGTTTGTATGTGTGTGTGTGTGTGTGTGTGTGTGTGTGTGTGTGTGTGTGTGTGTGTGTGTGTGTGTGTGTGTATGCCAGAAAAAGACACTGGCAGTTTTGACAACCCTGCACTGGCACCTAACTGAAACAAGAGCTGTGAAAGAGCTTTCTCACTTTGACCAAAAAAAAAAAAACGTTTGTGTGTGTGTCTGTGTGTGTGTGTGCACGCACGCACAAGTGCATAATGTGTGTATGCAAGGCGAATTCCTCTGGACGGTGGCAGATGCATTACAAATTACAAAGATCAGCAATTACAAGTAAGCATATGACAATTTGTTCAATATTATGTTAGCTGGCTTACCTTGCAGGCTAATTGTGTGTGTTGTTGTTCTTCTGGACCGTGGCGTACACAGCACTGGGGTCAACTGGTCTGCTGTTGCTCTGGTCCTCACCACCAGACAGCTGCATGATGCTGCTGTAGGTCACAGTGTCATTAGACTGCTTCTGTAAACACACAAACAAACAAACAAACAAAGGTATGACGCCACAGTGTGGAGCAGTGACAGGAAGACACACAAACAGGAAGATAAATAACGAGTGGTGACTCACTGCAGCAGGCCCTGCTTGGGTTGGGTTGAGGTGCTGAAAGGTTGCATAGTGCAGCTCAGCCTGCAGGAAAGAGAGACTCATCCACATTAGTTCAGAGTTTGATTAGTTGGGTGCTCAGATCAGTGTTAGGCTCTATGGGAAATGAATCATGAGTGACGAGTAAACCTCAGTAGTGTGTTGTGCTATTCCTCTACCAGTATTATGTGCATTATTAGCTTACGTCAGCTGAGGACCGTGGAGGTTGAACAGACTGCATTTCTGTGGCAGTGGTCCTGCCTTGAGCCTGGGAGAAAAGAAATGTGCCACATTATCTACTTAGTCATGTAGAGCTGTAATGCAGTTTATACATACATTTACCAGTATGTAATACAAATAACCAGTGGAATAATAATGTAATGTATAAACCAAATAAAAATATACTGTATGTTCCTGTGTTGTTATTTTTACAGTTCTGGGCTATAAAAACCCTCATGTACTGCACAGGAAGGACTCTGCTTGTGTGAATTATCCAGTGCAAGTTGTAGCTGTCATGAGGAAGATGTGTGATGTTTTTGTTAAGGCATGAGGATTGCTGCTTTGATGAGTTCCTGAACAAAAGCATGAAATATCCAATATCTAATTCTTTAAGGGTGCTTTAACACTGACAGCATTTGGTGCGCACCAAACGCCCATTCAAACCAAAAGTTCTTAGTACGGTTCGTTTTTGTTGGTGTGAATGCAATCTCGGTACCGATAAAAAGGGGTGGTCTCGGATCGCTTTATCTGCCCTACTTTGGTATGGTTCCTCTGGTGTGAAAGCAACCAAACCAAATTGGACGGAATAGTAGAGTTTAGTGCATTATTATTATCGAAAGTGGCGCGTTTTAGTCCTGTTGTGGTGGCGATGATCTTCGCGGTCTATTTTGGTTAGTTTAGAATTATACATATGGGAAAGCAAACCGTACCCACGTCTGTTTGCTACATTGTAACATTTTTCTGACTAGTGTGGACCAAAGCAATCAAACTATAAGTCTGAAAGCACCCTAAATAAACACTGTAAATGCTAAATATACCATAAAAACCCCAATGAATGTATTTAGCCATTGACAAACCCTTGTAGAATACTTATTGCTTCTGTGAAAAGCATTTTTACTCACAGATTTGTGCTTCTGCTCCCCTCCAGCATCTGAAACATTAAGACATGGACAACATGAAGATGAAATGTTAGAATGGAGAACTGGAGAGCTCATAGCATGGTCACTATGATGAGTGCCAGTTGTTTACAGTGTTGCTGTGGAAACCACTCACTTGCCCTCCTCTTGCGTATCACCACAACAGTAATCAGTGCTGTAGCCAGCAGACAAACACAGACCCCAACTCCAGCCATCACACCACCACCTGAAGGAGCTGTGGGGAGAAAAGAGAGAGAGAGAGAGAGAGACACACCTCCAAAGATGTTCACAGTAATACTGTACCTGTTTGACCTGAATTTGGTGAAGAAATGGTGGTTGTGGTCTTTGTAGAAGAGGACTTGGAAGATGAGGAAGATGAAGATGTGGGTTTAACATCTGTGTGATTACATATCGTGTAGCACAGCTTAGTTTGGAGTCATGTCTGTTGAATGAGTGTGTAGGTAAATATTGTGATACATCTTTTTGCCCTACCTGGTGGTCCTGTGTCTGCCTTTGGAGTAGAGGACTCTGTTGATGAAAAAAGGAAGATATTGCCAGCATTACACAACTTATTTCAACTTTGTCATAACATTGATATAAACAAATCATAAACCTGCACTGCAGATGCTGTTCTGCCATAAGAGATGACAGTGGCTAGTAAGTTTACTGTGTTAGCATTACCTAAAGCAGTGGTGGTTGTGGTCTTTGTAGAAGAGGATTTGGATGAAGAGGAGGAGGATGAAGATGTGGGTTTAACACCTGTGTGATTACATATTGTGCATATTAAACTGATTGTATTCACATAACTACATTACACCCATGATTGTTTAAATACACTGAATGGTGGCAGGAATAGTAGGTTGGTAATAGTGTGTGTCTGCAGCATGATGAGCATCAATAGACAATTCAATACAAATTCAGAGCCCAGTTCGCCATGCAAATAGCAACCATTTCAGATAAAAAACTTAAAGGCAAAACATGTTTGGCTATGGTGTTTACTTTTGCCACCACAAACATGAGTAATTGTGTCTAACCTGTCACCCTGATGGTGTAGGTGGCAGAACTCTGAATCTGCTGTCGTACAATCAGCTGGCATCTGCGGGTATGATCAGAGTTTGCACCTCTGAGTTCCTCAGTCAGTGTGATGTGACACCTCGATGCAGTTCTGATCTGGTGCTTGTTGTTATTCAACTCCTTCCCTCCATAGTCCGCCCATCTCAGACTAACTCCTCCCACTGATGCTCCACAGTTGTCACGTGCGTGCAGATGGCAGCTGAAGGTCACATGACTACCTGCCTTCATCTCCACCTCTCTGGGTAAAGCATAGACTGCAAAAGAAATGACATCATAAAACATCATAAACAGACTACATTATGTTTACTTTTGAAAAAAGAACTTCATTCACAGAACTGTGAGTTTCAGTGTTTATGCAGAAAGGTACTATAATTTCTACATGATTCTATTACCTTACTGCATAAACAGTAAATTTACATTCACCCATACACTTTTAACCATATAAATTCACAGCGCAGCTATATCATTAATACATGATCATGAATCTGAAAGCAACAAATAAAACAAGCATGAACCCTACCCTGAAGAACAGTCAGGTAAACTGGAGCATCATCTCCATACTGTTCTCCACCGTTTCTCGGGTACTGCCGACAGATGTAGGGTCCAGCATCCTCAGTGGAGACATCAGCAATGTGGAGAGAGCAGTTAGGGAGCAGACTCAGTCTCTTAGCTGTGTGTGGGGGTACATCTGGTTTCATCTTTCCGTAAGTAAATAGTTCTTGATTAATTATTTCACTGACCCATGTCGTACTGGAACAGTCTGGATAAGCCACATAACTGCAGGGTAGAGTAGCACTCTTACCAACCCCTGAGAATACTCTAGGGGGGTCTCCATGGACACCTGGATGATGAATGAATCTTTCTTAGTCATGGTAACAGGGTGAAACATTCAGTTTTTTTTTCCAGAAACATGCACACACACACACACACACACACACACACACACACACACACACATGCACACACACACACACGCCTATCTTTCAAATTCACTGTGTCATTACCAGAGATGGGTGTAAGATGGGTGTACTAAGTAACGCGTTACTGTACTCACATTACATTTGTCGGTAACGTAGTAGTGTAACTCGTTACTGTTACAAGTTCATTAATCACACTACAGTTACTAACAGTGCATATGCTGATTACTGGACTTCTTCAGTGGACAGTCTGACCACAGATATCTGAGACGGATCCCCTGACTCTCCCCCAAAATCCTCAGGTGCACGCTTGCACATTAGTCGCCAGACATGTCCATACGCAACTGTCGGGGAATTCGGGGAAATGAAGCCATCTACCATAATGTTCAGGGGTGGAGATATATGATCATTATTTTTAACAGCGACGTTGCCTAAGTTAAAGTGCAATTGTCAAGGGATGAGGAGAAGAGAAAAGCCGTGAGGAATTTGCTGTCTGCAGACTCAGAGTGTATTGTTTTGCTCCGTAATGTCCCGGTTGCGCAGAATTAGAAACCTGCCGCCATACAGCACTGTCGCTGAGAAGATGTTTGCTTTTGATGAGAGGAAGGAAAAAACAGCTTCCTTCAACTCTGACACAAACGTAACAGAGTATTTTAAGTTGGAGTCAGACATGGAAGCCCATAACCGTTTCCATCATATAAGAAGTATGAAACACAGCTAACGCATCTAGTGCGCCAGTCAAGAGGCTATTCAGACTAGACGGTCTTGCGCTGAAGCCTGAAATCGGTTGTCGGATAAAAGATTTGAAAAACGTCTCCTCATGCAGTATGATCATCGGGGGGAGCACCCCCAATGACTTAACAAAGTGCCTTTGCCCTAGACTAGCATGCCAATGAAACGTGTACCCTGACATCATCTAAAATGGTTATTTTATTTTATTTAGTAACACGTTTTATTTGAATGGTCTCTAGTTTGTTAAGGCATTTATGCTGTAGCCCGTAGGCTATGCCAGTCTCTGCATGTTATTTCATTCATTCTATTTTAGTAAGTGTTGTCAAGTTAACCTGTTTTAGACTTTTGGCTTGCAGCGCAATACTGATATGACCCTCTGCAGAGCTCTTCAGATTTTCACTAACTCTGTGGTGTAGCCAGGCTGTTTTCGTGAAATGGCATGACAGAATGACTTGTCTTACATCTTGCTCAATGCAATAGGAATTTATGTATTTTGCTCATGGCCGTTGCTGAGTAATGCAAAGTAATGTAACGCGTTACTTTCCATAAGGAGTAAAGAAGTAAAGTAATGCATTACATTTTTTAACAGTAGCGAGTAATGTGTAGTTGATTACTTTTTTTGAGTAACGACCCCAACACTGGTCATTACTGCAGTGATCATAGTGTTACGCCAGCATTTATAATCAGTAGTATACTTAAACTTAAAAGGGGTCATGGGTTAAGAGAAAGTCCACAGGTCAACAGGAACTCCACTTTATTCAACATTATCCCCCAACTCTACATAATGAAATGTTGTGTTAGTGTATCATTTCATAACATAACTAACTTAAGTTATACAACAACTTAACAGTGGATAACAACAATACATCTCAGTTTGAAAGTGCAGTGTTACTGCTGGTGAACAGCTTGTACTGTTGGCTACCAGTCTAATGCTCTCTGCCATTACTGTTGTACTGTTGGCTACCAGTCTAATGCTCTCTGCCACTACTGTTGTACTGTTGGCTACCAGTCTAATGCTCTCTGTAACTCACCCATGTGCTCCAGACTCATGCAGATCAGCAGGACTGTGAGAACACAGGGGATGGATGCCATCTTCCTCTCTGGTCCACTCGTTTGTTAAATGTTTCTGTGCTACTGTATGTTGTCCTGTTTGTGTGCATGTATGTATGTAAATGTGTGTACAGAGCGGGTAGCTAAACAGGACTGGAGCCTATCAAACTATTTTCTGTTTCCTCTATTTCATCTATGTGATGTGTGTGTGATGTGTGTTTGTGTGTGTGGGTGAAGTGTCAACCTCTCCTCTTGTGGGTTCTGAGAAGTGAGCAAATCGGACACAGAACAGACATAAAAAAACGACAAAACCACATTTGCAACTGCAACTGTTGTTTGGAAAGCACACATCACTACATGGTTAACTCTTTCGGCTAACCTATGTGTGTGTGTATGTGTGTGTATGTGTGTGTGTGTGTGTGTGTGTCAGAGAGAGAGAGAGAGAAAGACAGAGACGGAGTGACAGTGAGAGAGTGTGTGAAGCCTCTAAAGATTGCCAAGCATACTGGTCATACTGGCATGAGGCCACAGAGGTGCTAACAAGACGGTCCAGCATGCAACACTAGCAGGCATGCTCACAGTGTAGGCCACACTGGTGCCACAAGCCGTGACGGTGGTGAGATTCAGCAGGTGAGGGTGGCCTATGCTCTTATGCCTTACAGTCAGAGATGCTAATGCTAACAAGTCTTAGTAACTGGCAAAGGGTGCCAGCATGCATGTTAGTTGAGAGAGTATGAGAGAGCCTAAGAAAAGGATACATTATTACACAATTAGGCTCTGCTAAAGATGGAGGATGTTTGTGCTTGATCTGGAAGAACACGGCTGTGTTACTGAAGAGCACTAATAATAACAAGCAATCATACTGGCCAAGACAGCCACAGGATATCCTCACCTCAACCGTGTGTGTGTGTGTGTGGGTGTGAAGTATCAACTTCTCCTCTTGTGGTATTTATGACCGCCGCTAGCGAAGCTAGAGAAAGCGGTCATTATAGAGTTGCCGCAAACTTTTTTCCCCTTTTTTTTTTTTTTTTTTTTTTCAGTGAATGTCCGTCAACGATTCCCGGGACACTGAAACTCAGGGGGACATGAATCTTTGTAGGCATGTAGCCCTGGAACATTTCGAGCGAATAGAAGCTTTTGGTCCCCCAGGGCCACCCCCCCGCTGTGCCAGCGTACGTCAAAGAGGGGGAGACCGGCAAAAGTTTTTGCTGAATAACTCAGTGAACGTTTCACCCAACAACATGAAATTTTTGTGATATGTCGGTGTTACAGAGACGTATCGACCCAGCCAATAAATGCTCACTTGAAGCATAGCGCCACCTAGTGATATGGGTAAATGCAAAAATTGGGATATTGAGTTGCCAATATCTTGGACCGAGAAGATGGGAACTGCGCAAAATATGTCATGTACGATCACCACAAAGACCTCTATAACCACAGCACGTGCCATACAATTTGGTCAATAGGGGGCGCTGTAATTGTACAAAATGTCATTTTGCCTATTATCTAGAGAATGCTAATGTTTACAACAATTTTTTTTTTATTGTGAAATCTATTGACCGTCACGCATTGAAAACACTGGTCGACGCCCACTTCCAACAAGAACAATTTCCGTGAAATTTTAACATTGCTAAAACGAATCTGAACGAACTCGTCATAGGCCGTTCATGTGAATCTCACCAAATTTGGTATATGTCATGTACAGACAATGCTGACAAAAATTTATCAAAGGATTTATCTTGAGATAAACCGCTCCGAAGTTACACGTCAATGAACATTTAACACGTAGCTTAAAATTCTTCAAATGACCGTATCTTGGCTTTTAATTACTCAAATTTGGTCAAAGTTGACATGTCATCTCTAAACATATTTCTTTTCATGTGTACTAAATTTTGTGACATTTCCTCATAGGGGGCGATGTTTATTGGTGAAGCTAGGTGTCAAAAAACAGTTTTTGTTAAATAACTCGTCAACAATTTTGCCCAAGACAACGATTTTGTGTTAGTATGTCGGTGTTACAGAGGCGTATCGACACAGCCCATAAACACTCACTTGAAGCATAGCGCCACCTAGTGATATGGGTAAATGCAAAAATTGGGATTTTAAGTTGCCAATATCTTGGACCGAGAAGGTGGGAACTGCGCAAAATACGTCATGCACGATCACCACAAAGACCTCTAACACCACAGAACGTGCCATAAAATTTGGTCAATAGGGGGTGCTGTAATTGTAGAAAATGTCATTTTGCCTATTATCTAGAGAATGCTAACATTTACAACAATTTTTTTTTTTAT
>CM050219.1:21917500-21952500 GCA_027475355.1 Coilia nasus
CTATTTCAGCTACATGACGTGTGTGTGTGTGTGTGTGTGTGTGTGTGTGTGTGTAGGTGTGTGAAGTTTCAACCCCTCCTTTTGTGAGTTCTTAGAACTGACCAAATCGGACACAGGACAGACCAAAAATAAAACAAAGCCACATTTGCTACTGTTGGTGTTTATAAAGCACACATCACTATGTGGTTAACTCTTTCAGCTAACCTGTGTGTTTGTGTGTATGTGTGTGTGTGTGCGTGTGCGTGTGTTTGTGTTTGTGGTGTGTGTGTGTGGTGTGTGTGTGTGGCAGAGAGAGAGAAAGACAGAGACGGAGTGACAGTGAAGCCTCTAAAGATTGCCAAGCATACTGGTCATACTGGCATGAGGGCACAGAGGTGCTAACAAGAGGGTCCAGCATGCAACACTAGCAGGCATGCTCACAGTGTAGGTCACACTGGTGCCACAAGCCGTGACGGTGGTGAGATTCAGCAGGTGAGGGTGGCCTATGCTCTTATGCCTTACAGTAAGAGATGCTAATGCTAACAAGTCCTAGTAACTGGCAAAGGGTGCCAGCATGCATGTTGGTGGAGAGAGTATGAGAGAGCCTAAGAAAAAGGATACATTACATACACCATTAGGCTCTGCCTGGAGATGAAGGATTTGACCTGGAAGAACAAGACTGTGTGTGTGTGTGTGTGTGTGTGTGTGTGTGTGTGTGTTTGTGTGAAGTATCAACTCCTCCTCTTGTGGTATTTGTCTTGTGTGTCACGCTTTTACTCTGTTAGGTGGTGGCTTTTCTGTTTTTTTTCCCGTACTGCCGTGTTTTCTGCTGCAGTCTCGTTATCTGGTAATTAGTTTCAATTCCAGCCACTTAACTTCCTTGTTTGCTACTACCACGCTGATTACCTACGTTTCAGCTGTCACTCGTTTCCTGATTACTCGCTCTCACTATTTAGTCTCCCACTCCCACTAGTCTCTTTCTCTGTCAGACCATCAGCGAACCTTCAGATCTCTAAGGCAAGCATTTTTTGACTCCTGGCTCTCTACTCCCGTGGTACCTGCCTGTTTCGCCTCCTTTGTTTGTTACCTGCCTGTTTGCTCCTGCCACCCGCTACCTGCCTGTTTGTTTCTCCGTCCTGCCTTCTCCCTGCCCCCGCTACCTGTTGTTTGTCTCCTGGACCTGTTTGCCTGTCAACAAACCCGGACCGATCCGACTACGCTCTGCTCTGCTGCCCCGGCTTCCTGACCCGCCTGCCCACGACCAACGCTCTGCTCCTCACCCCCGTCTCCCTGACCTGCCGCCTGCCCACAACTCCGCCCTGCTCTCCAGTCCCGGTGCTCTGACCTGCCGCCTGCCTACGACTCCGCTCTGCTCTCCAGTCCCGGTGCTCTGACCTGCCGCCTGCCCACAACTACGCTCTGCTCTCCACTCCCGGCTCCCTGACCTGCCGCCTGCCTACGACTCCACCCTGCTCTCCAGTCCCAGTGCTCTGACCTGCTGCCTGCCCACAACTCCGCCCTGCTCTCCAGCCCCGGCTCACCGACCCGCCTGCCCACGACCCCAAGGGCTCCTCTCACCTGCGGCACCACAAGCTCCAGCCCACTGGGCTGTGTGACTATTCCCCTTACCCCCAATCCCTTACTAAAAACCCCTTGGGTTATGTTACGCTTTTGGGTCTGTTGAGGTTTTGACATTGTGAGACCAGAGCAAAAAAAAAAAGAGAATGCAAAAATACATATGTGTTTGTGTGTGCATGTGTTTGTGTGTGTGTGTGTGTGTGCGTGTGTTTGTGTGTGTGTGTGTGCGTGTGTGTTATCCTCTAAAAGGCCACTGTGACACGATAAATAACTGATCATTGACTGCAACTACAGTTGCACCTGGGTCCTGAAAAAAGCTTTATTTTGAAAACTGAACACATTTTAATTGCATATAAGTTACAAAAAGATGCAGTGTCTAATATAGACATCTTTATAAAATAACTTGATACCACTGGCTTGAGACAAAAGTTAAAACAATCGCAGTATGGTTGAATAATCAAGTATATGCCTTCTCTCAAGTCTAATTCTAGACCATGTCATCGACAGTGCTGGTGTCTACTGGTGTTTCATTGATGTTGTTTCCACCACCACGTAACATTATAGCATTGGTGTAGGTCACAGTCTCTCCTCCAGCACCTGAAACATGACCACATGAACCACATGAAGGTTAAATATTACAGAGTGGAACTGTAGAATTGTGGCAAAGATTCTAGACATTCTAACAATTCTGTAGCAAATTCTGCAGTTCTAATATTCTAGAACGAAGCAAGATGGATCACTGGCTTGAAAGCATGTTGATGATATGGAAGTGTGTTCTCTGGCTTTACGCCGGTTACTCTGGTAAGCTCTAAAGTCCTCACAGAACCTTACTACTGTGGGAGACATACAGCATTGCCCTGAAATTACCTTATTTATCCTTTCTCTTTAGCTGAATGTCATTTTCTGTATTTAGATTATGAGAAAACAAATAGACTTTCCAATGTCTGTACAATAGATATCAAACTATTTCTGTTTCTTCTATTTCAGCTATGTGACGTGTGTGTGTGTGTGTGTGTGTGTGTGTGTGTGTGTGTGTGTGTGTGTGTGTGTGTGTGTGTAGGTGTTTGAAGTGTCAACCTCTCCTCCTGTGGGTTCTGATAAGTGAGCAGAAGTTACCCCGGCTTGATCTGAAGAGCACTAATAATAACAAGCAATCATACTGGACAAGACAGCCACAAGATATCCTCACCTCAACCGTGTGTGTGTGTGCGCGTGTGTGTGTGTGTGTGTGTGTGTGTGTGTGTGTGTAAAGTATCAACTCCTCCTCTTGTGGTATCCGTCTTGTGAGAACAGCAAAAAAACAAAAAAAACAAAAAATACATATGCTGCTCTTGGTGGTTCTAATGCGCATGCACGTATCTGTGTGTGTGTGTGTGTGTGTGTGTGTGTGTGTGTGTGTGTGTGTGTGTGTGTGTGTGTGTGTGTGTGTGTGTGTGTGTTTGCAGCAAAAAAACAACAACAAATAAAAACACATGTGCTGCTCTTGGTGGTTCTAATGTGCATGCACGTGTCTGTGTGTGTGTATCTGTGTGTGTGTGTGTGTGTGTGTGTGTGTGTGTGTGTGTGTGTGTGTGTGTCTGTGTGTGTGCGTGTGTGTGTGTGTGTCTGTGTGTGTGTGTGTGTGTGTGTGTGTGTGTGTGTGTGTGTATCTTCCAAAAGCCCACTGTGTCACATTAAATAACTGATGATTGAGTGAACTAGAATTCCACCAGGGTATTAAAAAAAGTTTTATTTTAAAAACAGTGAGATTTTCATTGCATATAAGGATATGGTCCTAGCACAAAACAGCCCAATTGTGTCTTATATATCTATAAGGCGTGCGCATACAAAGTCATTAATGTGTAGGCCTACTCAAACTAAAGTCAAAAATCTATACATAGATACTGTGCAGAAGAGTAAACCATGACCTCAGCGTGTCAGTGGTGAGGGGTTGAGAAAGCCTGAGAGAAAGATATGACACTCTGTTCCCCTTTCAGTATAACTTGTACTGCTTGACATTAATAAACATATTAAAAACCAATGCTCTCTCCCTCTGTCTCTCTCTTTCTTTCTCTCTCTCTCTCTCTCTCTCTCTCTCTCTCTCTCTCTCTCTCTCTCTCTCTCTCTCTCTCTCTGCGTGCATGTATGCATACATACAGTATGTGTACTTTAAATACACAGCTTAAAGGCACACTTGTAAAGTTATAAATGAAACAGTGTCCAATATTAACACATTTTGAAAATATATTGACAGCACTGGCTTGAGACAAAAGTTAAAATATAAAGGATGGTTAAATAATGTTTCATACTGTCTGGTTTAACACTGAGGAGTTAAACAGGGTAAAGCTAAAATCAGTGATAGCCACACATGCACCCCAGTCTTCTCCTGTAGCTCCAGAGCAGCTGATGAGGGGTGGAGAGCCCACCAGGACTACAAGGCTACGAGGATACTGTATGCTCTTCTCTCAAGTCTACCTCTGGACAGTGTCATACACAGTGCTGGTGCCTACTGGTGTTGGGTTGATGTTGTTTCCACCACCACGTAACATTATAGCATTGGTGTAGATCACGGTCTCTCCTCCAGCACCTGAAACATGACCACATGAACCACATGAAGGTTAAATATTACAGTGTGGAACTGTAGAACTTAATTTCCTTCGTGATCAATAAAGTAACTCTACTCTAGAACTGTGGGTAGAATTGTAGATATTCCAGCAATTCTGCAGTTCTAATATTCTAGAGCGAAGCAAGATGGATCACTGGCTGGAAAGCACGTTGATGATATGGAAGTTTGTTCTCTGGCTTTACGCCGGTTACTCTGGTAAGCTCAAATGTCCTCACAGAGGCTTACTACTGTGGGAAGTATCATACTGTAGATATTTTGAGCAGACTGATTTATTTATTTTTATAATAATAGCTCATATTAACTAGTAGTTGAGGTACATTGCAGCTACACTGCAAAATCCGTTCTAGAATCTTTGGTTCAAAGTGAAATCGTGGTTATTTACATTTTTGTCATAGGAACCACTCACTTGTTTTCCTTCTTGTTATCAGCACAGTTACAGTCAGTGCAGCAGCCAGCAGACTAACACAGACAGCAGCTCTAATCATCAGTACACCTGGGAAAGCTGTAGGAAGAAAAGGATGGAGAGACAGATTAGAGAGAGAGAGAGAGAGAGAGAGAGAGACAGAGAGAGAGAGAGACAGATGAGAGAGAGAGAGACAGAGAGAGAGATAATTAAGTGTGAGGGCTTGAGACTACAGCTGCATTAAATCCCTAAAGGTGTCTTTCACACTACAATTACACCAAGCAGCAGAGCAAGAGTAGTTACTCTAATCCAGAGCTCAGGTGAGAAATACTGTTACCAGACCAGCATACTGTATCATGACATAACACATAACCAGATAACCAGAAACACCTTCAGAGATGTTTACAGTCATACTGTACCTATTTGGCCTGAGTTTGTTGAAGCAGTGGTGGCTGTGGACTTTGTAGAAGAGGACTTGGATGAGGATGTGGGTTTAACATCTGTGTGATTACATATTGTGCAGCACAGCTTAGTTTGGAATCATGTCTGTTGAATGAATGTGTAGGTAAATAGTGTGATACATTTTCTTGTCCTACCTGGTGGTCTTGGGTCTGCCTTTGGAGTAGGGGACTCTGTTGCTGAAAAAAGGAAGATGTGGGTGTAACACCTGTGTGATTACATATTACGCATATTTACCTGATAATATTCACATGACCACACTAAACCCATTATTGTTTAAATGTGATTAAATATCTTATCCAACCTGGTGGACCTGAGTTTGTTTGTTGCTGTGAAAAACATAAGGATATTTCCTGTGTTAATTGGTTTACCTTGAACTTCCTTAAAGGCATGGTGGCAGGAATAGTGGGTTGGTAATGTGTGTTTCCTTAGCATGATGAGCATAAATAGTCTGGATATTACCCAATATAAATTCAGGGTCCAGTGCGCCATGCAAATAGCAACTATTTCATAAAACCTCACAGGCAAAACATGTTTGGCTCTGGTGTTTACTGTTGCCACCACAAACATGAGTAATTGTGTCTAACCTGTCACCCTGATGGTGTAGGTGGCAGAAGTCTGAACCTGCTGTCGTACAATCAGCTGGCATCTGCGGGTATGATCAGGGTTTGGACCTCTGAGTTCCTCAGTCAGTGTGATGTGACACCTCGATTCAGTTCTGATCTGGTGCTTGTTGTTGTTCTTCAACTCATTCCCTCCATAGTCCGCCCATCTCAGACTAACTCCTCCCACTGATGCTCCACAGTTGTCACGTGTGTGCAGTTGGCAGCTGAAGGTCACATGACTACCTGCCCTCATCTCCATATCTCTGGGTAAAGCATAGACTGCAAAAGAAATGTCATCATAAAACATCATAAACAGACTACATTATGCTTACTTTGGAAAAAAGAATTTCATTCACAGAACTGTGGGTTTCAGTGTTTTGCAGTAAGGTACAGTAAATTCTACATAATTGTATTACCTTACTGCATAAACAGTAAATTTACATTCATCCAAACACTTTTAGCAATAGAAATTCACAGTGCAGCTATATCATTAATACATGATCATGATGAAAGCAACAAATAAAACAAGCATGACCCCTACCCTGCAGAACAGCCAGGTAAACTGGAGCATCATCTCCAATCTGTTCTCCGCCGTTTCTCGGGTACTGCCGACAGATGTAGCGTCCAGCATCCTCAGTGGAGACATCAGCAATGTGGAGAGAGCAGTTAGGGAGCAGACACAGTCTCTTAGCTCTGTGTGGGGGTACATCTGGTTTCATCTTTCCATAAGCAAATAGTTCTTCATTAGTTATTCCACTGACCCATGTAGGAGAGGAGCAGTCTGGCAAGGCAAGGCAAGTTTATTTGTATAGCGCATTTCATACACAACGGCAATCCAATGTGCTTCACAAAAAAAAATAAAAGCAAAGGACAATATATAAAGGCATAAAAGATAAAGTAAGTGTAAAAGCATAAAAGATATAAAAGCATAAAAAACACACAAAATAAAAAATAGATGTAGTAAAAATCATTAACAGAAAGCATCTGAAAACAGTTTGGTCTTAAGTCTAGACTTGAAACTGCCAACAGTAGGAGCATTTTTAATGTCTTCTGGAAGTCGGTTCCAGAGCTTTACAGCATAGCAGCTGAAAGCTGCTTCACCACATTTTGTTCTAACAGCAGGTTCTACCAAAATATTTTTATGACGTGATCTCAGATACCGAGTTGGTGCGTATAACTGAAACATATCCAATAGGTAATTGGGTCCCATCCCATTTAATGACTTAAACACAAGAAGCAATGCCTTAAAGTCAATTCTATAACTTACTGGGAGCCAGTGCAGGGACCTTAAAACTGGAGTAATGTGGTCAGATCTTTCTGTTCTTGTAAGAACCCTTGCTGCTGCATTTTGGATCAGTTGAAGCTGTTTGATGGTCTTTTTAGGAAGGCCTGTGAAAAGGCCATTACAGTAATCAACCCTACTGGAAATAAAGGCATGTACAAGTTTTTCTAGATCTTGTTTTGACATAAGACCTCTGAGTTTAGCAATGTTTTTTAGGTGATAGAATGCAGATTTAGTGATTGCTTTCATGTGACTGTTGAATGTTAGTTCACTGTCAATAAAGACACCAAGATTTTTAACAGTATCTTTTGCTTTAAGCCCCTTAGTCTCAAGAGCAGTGGTGATCCTACGTCTGTCTTCCTTTTTCCCAAATACAATTACTTCAGTTTTATCTGCGTTCAGCTGAAGAAAATTGTGTGACATCCAGTTGTTGATTTGATCGATACACCCACAGAGAGACTCAAGGGGGGTATAGTCATTGGGTGACAGAGCTAAGTAGACTTGGGTGTCGTCAGCATAACTATGGTAATTGACTGAGTTGTTTTTGATGATTTGCCCAAGTGGAAGCATATAGAGGTTGAATAGTAATGGTCCAAGGATTGACCCCTGTGGGACACCGCAGGTCAAGGACATAGATGCTGAAGTACAGTTTCCAATAGCAACAAAAAAGCTCCTTTGTTGTAAGTATGATTTTAACCAATTGATAACTGTACCAGTGAATCCAACCCAATGTTCCAGTCGATGTAGTAATATGCAGTGATCAACAGTGTCAAAAGCTGCACTAAGGTCCAGTAACACCAAGACTGATGTTTTACCAACATCAGAATTAAGACGTATATCATTTATGACCTTAATAAGAGCTGTTTCAGTGCTATGATTGGCACGGAAACCTGACTGAAACTTATCAAAACAGCTATTTGATGTAAGAAAGGCAGTTAATTGATTAAAAACTATTTTTTCGATTATTTTTCCAATAAATGGTAAATTGGATATGGGCCTGTAGTTATTAAGCACTGAACTATCAAGGTTATTCTTTTTCAGTAAGGGTTTTACAACTGCATTTTTTAAAGAGGAAGGAAATATGCCAGTCTGTAGTGATGTATTTATAATCTGAAGTACATCGGCTGATATAAGATGAAGAACAGATTTGAAAAAATTTGTGGGCAAAATATCCAGTTCAGATGTGGAAGAACTGAGATTTTGTACGGTTTTTTCAAGGGTTTCATAGTCAACTAAGTCAAATGTTGGCATTAGGTTGAGGTCTCCTCTCTCTACAGCCAGTGGTTCCAGATTTTGAGCTATTTGCAATTGGGAAGCTATATTCAGTCGTATTTTATCAATTTTTCCTTTGAAAAAAGATGCAAAGTCATTGCATTTATTAACCGAAGAAAGCTCAGGAGGCAGCTGTGATGAGGGATTTGTTAACTTCTCAACAGTAGAAAATAGCACACGGGCATTGTTGATATTCCTATTTATGATGTTAGAGAAGAAGGACTGTCTTGCTTTAGAGATTTCCAAATTGTATTTACCCAGCATCTCTTTATGAATTTGATAATGAATCTGAAGTTTAGATTTACGCCACATTCTTTCAGACTTTCTACACTCTCTCTTTAGCAGTTTAACCACTGGATTCAGTTTCCAGGGTGCTTTTTGATTGTCAGTAACTCTTTTGGTTTTTAAAGGGGCAATGTTATCCATAATATGCGTCATCCTAGAATTAAAATGTATCATTAAATCGTCTGCGCAGTCTGATGGTTGACTTGGAGTATGTGAGAGTGCCTGCTCAAAAAGAAGACCTGTGCCATTATTTATGACTCTCCTTCTTACAGACATAGACCTGTTTTGAATGTGAGGGGACATACAAACATCAAAGAAAACACAAAAATGATCTGATATGGCCAAGTCCATAACAGTTGTAGAGACATTAAGACCCTTTGTGATAACAAGGTCAAGGGTATGGCCATGAGAGTGTGTTGGCCCCTGAACATGTTGTGTTAGGCTGAAGGTATCAATCAGTGTGAGAAATTCTTTGGCATAGGTGTTTTCTGGATTATCGACATGCAAGTTGAAATCCCCTGATATAATAAGACTGTCAAACCTCAAACAAATGTTCGACAACAGTTCACCAAACTCTTCAAGAAAAACTGGTGTTGAAAGTCTTGGTGGTCTGTAGATAGTCAATAATAACATACTAGAGGAACACTTAACGAGTGTACTTAAGTACTCAAAAGATGTAAAGTTGCCAAATGTTGTCTGTTTGCACTGAAAAGATGTTTTGAATATGTTTGCTATTCCGCCTCCCCGTTTATTAGTTCTTGTGGCACTCATGAAGTCAAAATTTGGGGGAGCTGATTCAATAAGGGTAGTGACACTGTTTGCTTGTTCCAGCCAGGTTTCAGTAAGAAGCATAAAATCAAGTTTGTGTGTGTAAATAAGATCATTAATTAAAAATGACTTGTTAGAGAGTGATCTGATGTTCAGAAGAGCTAGTTTTACATTGAGCGTGGGTGCCATATCCACTGAGGCATTCTGAGGTTGTTTCAGAACTGGCAGGAGATTAGACTGATTTACCCCACTGACAGGATGAACACGAATTCTTCTTTTTCTTGCGAGCACAGGAATAGAAAATGGCCTGGGCATCCTGGGTCCCAGCTTGTTTTCAAAACTACCCTTAATGCAGGGACCCACGGCATATCAGATGGCATGACAATCATGGAGGTCATCCCCGCTGCCACTGTTTGTATGCTGCAGCTGTGATTCTGCTGCGGGTGGAGGGGGTGGTGGAGCCCTGCGTTTATTGGGAGCTGTAGTGGATGCGTATGCAGTTGAAGGCCGTGGGCTGGCAAAGGCCTGTCCATTGTGATAGTCTGTGTGCACTGCTTGTTTAGAGTGTTTTGGGCTAGAAAAAGACAGTCTAGCAATCGGCAGCAGTCTCTGCATACTTGCAGGGAATTGCAGGCGGGGTGGTGATGGAGATGGTAAAGACAGATCAGGGGTTTTTAGTGAAACAGTTGTGGTTCGATTCTCTGTGTATACATCGACACATTGTTGCTCCTTTGATGTATTCTCGGATTCTTGCTCATTTGAGTCCTGAGTGACTCCAGTAGTGTTCTTATCATCAACTATATCCGATACAGACATGTTGGCAGCCTTGGTTGGCGTCATGGACCTCTGCAGAACTCCAATATTATCAGCTCTGCTCATTTTCGAAGAGCCCGGGAGGTTCTGTGCTGATGTTTGGCTTTGAGTCATTCTAGCAGTGTCCTTCTTATCATGCTTTTGTACATAACAATCCTTCAGGCTCCGCACGTCAGTGCAAGCATTGTACGCAGCTGCCAGAGGCATATCCAGGGTCGCAACGGAGGTAGTGATTGGGCGTTTCTCCCTTCCAGATTGTGAGGGCCGTTGTTTTGTTTCAGAGTGTTTGTTGATGTACATGTCTGTTTCAGTTTGTACCCCACCATGGTACTTGGAGTCTTTATCCACCATGATTGGTTCTGTCTGCACTGTTACAGAGCGCTTATCAGCAGGTGGACCCAAGGTTGGCAGAGAAAAGGTTGCATGATAGAGAGAGAGGCGATAGTGGTCAGCCAAGACTTTGGCCCCGGTCCAGCTGAGTTCTGTGCTATGTGGCCTGAAGAATGCTCTGCGATTCCAAAAAAGATTGAAATTGTCTATAAAGTTCACCCCAAGGGAAAAACATGTGTTTGCTAGCCAGGTGTTTAGACTGAATAGTCGAGAGAATACAAAGCTTCCCTGTGCTGGAAGTGGGCCACTCAGGAAGGTTTGTACTCCAAGCTCATTTAGGGCAGAGAAAAGTTCTTTAAAATCTTCTTTGACACTGAGCTGTTCTCTAAAAATGTCATTTGCTCCAACATGCACAATGATGCGTTTAACAGTTTTATGCTTTGACACTATCTCTGAAATACTGTTTTTAGTGTCAGAGATGGATGCACTAGGTAGGCAGCATACGGTCATCCAATCTCCTTTTAAATTTCTTACAGTAGCATCACCTATAACAAGGGTTGTAGGATAAGCAGGTGTTGATGGCTGCTTTTCATGTTTGCCCACTCCTTTATTCTTGTGGATCAGTCTCTGTCTATCTTGAGTTGTCTCTCTGGAAACCACTGGTTCCAGATGTCTGAGGCACTCAAATCGATTCTGAAGGGGTATGGGCTGTTGGGTTTGCAGAGGACCAGAAATGTTGTAGTTTTCTGTCCTAGCTGTGCATCTGGATTGATGCCCAGAGTGTATGGGTGTAGTGGCAGCAGAACGCACTGGTGTTGAGGTCACTACCCTTTTCCTTTTGGGTTTAGCACCTTGTGTAAGCCAGCGTTCAGTACTCACATTTTGCCCTGTGAAGTCGATGCAGTCAACCGACCCATCCACAGTCGCACCAGCCAGCCGTGGTGCATTCTCAGCACTCCTACCAGCAGCATCAGTTGCTGAAAACCCCTCCTTGGATGTCCCACGTACATCGTCAGTCCGTGATGGACGGGCATCAATTTTCGATTCGAGGATAGAAATCCTCCGTTCCAGCTCTGTGCACTTTCCACAGGAATTCCTAGATCTTCGCATGGTGTTATGGTCCCAAGTCAAGGTGAACTGCCGTTCCAGCTGTATTGTCTGGTTTTCTAGCTATCTTGTTTAAAACACTAAAAAGTCTCAAAACACTAAAAAGTGTCCTTCTTTCTTATACTCGCTAAACTTGTGAAAGTAAAAACACAGGTAAAAATAGTGAAAATAGTAAAAAAGAGAAGCGAGAAAGCGAGAGCAAGGCAAAAAGCGTCCTACTCGCTTGAGTAGGAGGAGTCAGATTACTGCAGGGCAGAGTAGCACTCTTACCAACCCCTGAGAATACTCTAGGGGGGTCTCCATGGACACCTGAATGATGAATGAATCTTCCTCAGTCAGGTTAACAGAATGAAACATCCAATTTTCTTGTCACACACACACACACACACGCACACGCACACGCACACACACACACACCTCTATTTCATATTCAAATTCACTGTATCTTTACTACAGTTACCTGAATGATGAAGCTCTCACAAAGCTATGACACACTAACCAAGAGGTATCCTGGTAAACCAGCCCCTTGTACTTCACTTCATTTTGAACAGAGGGTCTGGAGCGGAGGCCAGGAGAAACAATTTCTTCCTGGAGGTGTGGACTCTGCTGAAGTTTAAAGCAAGTGCCTCTGCCTCTACCCAATCACTAATGCCTGGTCGTCACGTATGCAATAAGCCTACCTACGCACTACAATTCAAATGTAGCACACAAAGTTAACGTCATGGCTCACAAACACACCCTCTGTTCGCTGATTGGATCGGTGTTGCTCGGACCGCTTATATGCTCCTCAACAGATTCCGGTCCAGACCCTCTAAAATGAAATGGGTACTCCCCAGGGCCGGGTTTACCAGGCTAACCAAGAGGTACTGTGTATATTTCACCACCCACCTTGTGTCTCTGTTTAACCAAACCTATTTAACCCATTCTGTTAGGAAACGTACCCCTTTGTTCAATCTGATGGTGCACAGTGTCTCCCTCTTTCTGTTACAGACAGTGTCTGTGTGCTGCAATAGTATGAGTATGGATGTGTGCATGAATGTGTGTGTGTGTGTGTGTGTGTGTGTGTGTGTGTGTGTGTGTGTGTGTGTGTGTGTGTGTGTGTGTGTTCATGGGCAAACACACTCTGTACAGTAAATGTACCGCCTCTATCCCCTACATGTACTGCTTGTTTTGTGTGTAAGTGTGTGTACACCACATCAGCATCACTACATTATACATCACACAACAACACATACATGTAGCATGGTGACAGGATGAAAAGATGTTCATTCTTCCACAAGATGCACAGTAATATAAAGACATCCATATGTTTTAGCCAAATCAATCCCATTAAAACATCACTAAAGGACCCCAAACAAGCTACCAGGTCAGGAATTGGGATGTAAAATCACATATTCTGCAGTGTGTAAAGCTTAATGTACAGTAAGTCAATAAAATTGCACTGTGTAGTTAATCCCTCTGTCCAATTTTCAGCTCATCGTACACTAAAACAGTCACTAAGCCTCCTTGCTATGTCAGGGATTTTTATCTTAATAAATTGTAACTCACCCATATAGTTCAGACTCAGGCAGACCAGCAGGACTGTGAGAGCACAGGGGATGGAGGCCATCTTCCTCTCTGCTCCACTCCTCTCTGTGTGTTGCACTCTTCTTCTCTGTCCTGGGTGTGTGAACTTGTGTGAGAGGGCTTAAAGTTAAATGTAACCCTAGACTCAGAGTAACTTCCTTTAATTTCTGGTAAATTCACATGATAAATGTTTGTGTGTGTGTGTGTGTGTATGTGCATGTGTGTTTGATGAGGTTAAACCCGCCCTGTTCCTCAAGTGTTTGTGGTTGATAAAACTGTCTCATGTACTGACATGGACCACACATTTAAATTAACAGAACAGCAACACCAGAACAGCAACAAGATCTCTCACGTTAATATCAGCTATGCACACGTGACCTCTGGGCAGTTTGTGTGTGTGTGTGTGTGTGTGTGTGTGTGTGTGTGTGTGTGTGTGTGTGTATGTGGGTGTGGGTGTGTGTGTGTGTGTGTGTGTACCATAAGCAGGTACCAGTTCTGGGGCCCCCCTTTCCCTGGGCCTGGGACAAGAGACCTGTCCACCCCATCTCATATTCAGTGACAAGTCCACTCTGACCTCATGATAGCGTGCATCATGGAAAGCAACACCTTCATATCTCTCTTCTCTCTAACAGGAACCACATGAACACGAAAGCAGAGGAGCTGTGACAGGTTGTGCCAGACGTGAAGATGTGAAGATGTGTAAACTGATTAAGGCCAGGCTGTGCTTGAGAGGAGAGTTTTATTTAGAGACGTGACGTCTGTTTCTTCACCCACCCCCACCACAATCAGCCCTCAGTGTCTAGTCCCTCAACAGCCGTTACAAGGGAAGCCAAATAAAACAGGATAAAAAAAATTAAACATAGGACCAAAAACGTCAAAACCGCGTTTGCTGCTGTTGATGTTTGTAACGCACACATCACTACATGGTTAACTCTTTCAGCTAACCTGTATGTGTGTGGCAGAGAGAGAGAGAGAGAGAGAGAGAGAGAGAGATGGAATGACAGTGAGAGAGTGTCTTTAAGAATTGCCAAGCATACTGGTCATACTGGCATGAGGGCACAGAGGTGCTAACAAGAGGGTCCAGCATGCAACACTAGCAGGCATGCTCACAGTGTAGGTCACACTGGTGCCACAAGCCGTGACGGTGGTGAGATTCAGCAGGTGAGGGTGGCCTATGCTCTTATGCCTGACAGTAAGAGATGCTAATGCTAACAAGTCCTAGTAACTGCCAAATGGTGCCAGCATGCATGTTGGTGGAGAGACTATGAGAGAGCCTAAGAAAAAGGATACATTACATACACCATTAGGCTCTGCCAGAGATGAAGGATGTTTGCGCTTCACCTGGAAGAACAAGACTGTGTGTGTGTGTGTGTGTGTGTGTGTGTGTGTGTGTGTGTTTGTGTGTGTGTGTGTGTGTGTGTGTGTGTGTGTTATCCTCTAAAAGGCCACTGTGACGCATTAAAATAACTCATCATTGAGTACAACTAGAGTTCCACCAGGGTCCTGACAGAAGATTTATTTTGTAAACAGTGAACACATTTTTATTGCATATACTGTAACAGCCCAATTGTGTCTTATATGTCTATAAAGCTTGTGCAATAATATGTGCTGTAGGCCTACTGAAACTAAAGTCAAAATCTATACATAGATACTGTGCAAAAGAGTAAACCATGGCCTCAGTGTGTCAGTGGTTTGTGGGGTTGAGAAAGCCTGAGAGAATGATATCACACTCTCAGTTCCCCTGCCAGTCTGACTTGTACTGCTTGACACTAATAAGCACATTTAAAACATTGTTCTATCCTTCTTTCCTTCTCTACCTCTCTATCTCTGTCTCTGTCTCTCTCTCTCTTTCTCTGCCTCTGTGCATGTGTGTATGTATGTGTATATATGTGTACTTTAAAGACACAGCTTAAAGGCTCTCTTGTAAAGTTATAAATGATAACGTGTTCAATATAGACATATTTAGAAAATATCTTCACAGCACTGGTTTGAGACAAAACTTAAAACAACACTAGTGGAATAATGTTTCATACTGTCTGGTTTAACACTGAGGAGTTAAACAGGGTAAAGCTACAGTAAAATCAGTAATAGCCACACATGCACCCCAGTCTTCTCTTGTAGCTCCAGAGCAGCTGATGAGGGGTGGAGAGCCCACCAGGTTGTGGTGTTTGTATATTTGTGTTCTGACAAAACAGCAAAAAACAAACAAAACACACACACACACACACACACACACACACACACACGCTACCACTCTGTAAGCCCTTGTCACAAAGCTGTGTTTGCACGTTGTGTGTGTGTGTGTGTGTGTGTGTGTGTGCAAGCTCCAAAGATTCAGAGCAAATATTAGCAAATGGTTAGGGTCAATCGTACTGTAGCTAACTACAGACACTACAATGGGTCATGAGCCAAAGATTTTGTTAATCTTTTGTTTATTACTGTTGTTAGGTATTGCATTCAAGACTTTGAGTTTTACCCCGCAATTTGGTGCTGATGACACTCACAAGTCATAAGTTGAGTCAGAATGGAGGTCTCATTGGTACCACAAGCTGTGATGGCAGTGAGCTTCAGCAGATGAGTGTGGCCTATCCCCTCATGCCTCACAATGAGAGATGCTAATGCTAATAAGTCTTAGCATCTAGCAAAGGGCGTCAGCATGTTGGTGATGAGAGTTTGAGAGAGCCTGAGAAAAAGACATGACGCTATCATATGTGTTAACCAAAGCTAATAAGAGTAAAGGCCTTTTTACCACCATTGCATGACGCAGTCAGCAGACAAGTGTCCTACGTGTGTTACTGTCCCTGTAGCAGGGGCACCTCCCATGACCTCCATACTGTAGGGGGCAAACATGAGCCCAGTGTTTCTGTGCTCCTTTCCACACAGGAAATGTAGGTGCTGTAGACCCAGAACGAGATTCCACAAGTAATGCTAATGCTAACATGTCTTAGCATCTTCTGCACAGATATCAGCACACTGGAAGTAAGTGAGTTTGATAGTCTGAGAAGATACTATTAAACATGTTACATACACCACTAGGGTTTGCCAGCATGGTGATAATGACAGGCCATTATGCTGGATAAGACAGTCACAGTAATTCTCACCTCAACAGTGTGTGTTTTCCATTAAACAACACCAGTGTGTGAGTGCAAGTAGGGGTCCACCAGGGTCTTGTAAGCAAAAGGATTTATTTTGAAAACAGGGAACAAATTACCATTATATATAAGAATAACCTCATAGCACAAAACATGGCTGTACAGTGTGTACACACAAAGTCCTAAATGTGTAGGCCTAGTCAAACTAAAGTCAATAATGTATAAATAGATACTGTGTGAAAGAGTAAAGCATGACATCAGTGTGTGAGTGGTGAGTGTCTAAGAGAGCCTGAGAAAAGGATGGGACACATTCAGTTCCCCTTTCAGTCTGACGTGTACTGCTTGACACTAATAAGCACATTAAAAACACTGTTTTCTCTCTCTTTACTTCTCTCGCTCTTGCCCCACCAGGACTACAAGGCTACAAAGATATTGTATGCTCTTCTCTCAAGTCTAATGCTGGACAGTGTCATACACAGTGCTGGTGTCTACTGGTGTTGTGTTGATGTTGTTTTCACCACCACGTAACATTATAGCATTGGTGTAGATCACGGTCTCTCCTCCAGCACCTGAAACATGACCACATGAACAACAGGAAGGGTAAATATTACAGTGTGGAACGGCAGAACTGTACATTCTAGACATTCTTTCTGTAGCAAATTCTGCAGTTCTATTCTAGAGCTAAAAAAGAAACATCACTGGCTGGAAAGCACGTTGATGATATGAAAGTATTTTTTTGGCTTTAGGTTGGTTACTCTGGTAAGGTTAAATGTCCTCACTGAGGCTTACTACTGCAGGAAACATACAGCATTGCCCTGAAATTATTTTAGTATTTATTATTTTATTAGTATTATTTCTTTACAGTATTTAGATTATGAGAAAACAGATAGACTTTCCAATGTCTGTACAACAGATATTTTGAGCAGACTGTTTTATTTTTCTGTAACAATAGCTCATACTAACTTGTAGTTCAGGTACATTGCAGCTACACTGCAAAAATCCGCTCTAGAATTTCTGTTTCAAAGTGAGATCATGATTGTTTACATTGTTGCCATAGGAGCCACTCACTTGTTTTCCTTCTTGTTATCAGCACAGTTACAGTCAGTGCAGCAGCCAGCAGACAAACACAGACAGCAGCTCTAATCATCAGTACACCTGGGAAAGCTGTAGGAAGAAAAGGATGGAGAGAGGAAGGGAGAAAGATGGAAAAAGAGAGAGAGAAAAGAGAGAGAGAGAGAGAGAGATATTTCAGTGTGAGTGTTTGAGACTACAGCTGCATTAAATCCCTAAAAGTTACTTTCACACTAAAATTACACCAAGCAGCAGAACAAGAGTAGTTGCTCTAATCCAGAGCTCAGGTGAGAAATACTGCTACCAGACCAGCATACTGTACCATGACATAATACCTCCAGAGATGTGCACAGTAAATCATTTCAGATGTGTGCCGATCACATTCACAGCTTAATCTGGAATAATGTGTGTTGAATGAATGTGTAGGTAAATATTGTGATACATATTTGTGCCCTACCTGGTGGTCTTGGGTCTGCCTTTGGAGTAGAGGACGCTGTTGCTGAAACAATTAAGATATTGCATGCACTGCACAACTTATTTCAGCTTGGGTGTCATAACATTGGTATAAACAAATCATAAACATGCACTGCAGATGCTGTTCTGCCCTAAGAGATGACAGTGGCTAGTAAGTTTACTGTGTTAGCATTAGCTGAAAGTCATCTTAGAGGACACCACCCACTGAGTAAAAGTATGATTCTCTGTGTTGCATTTTGTATTATTATTATTAGCATAATTTTCTGCATTTTAATGCTGTACCTATTCGGCCTGAGTTTGGTGAAGCAGTGGTGGATGTCGTCATTGTAGAAGAGGACGTGGATGGAGATGAGGAGGAAGATGTGGGTTTAACACCTGTGTGATTACATATAATAATAATAATTAATAATATTAACATTACAGAATGCATATTTAACTAACTGCATTCACATGACCTCATCAAACCCATTTTGTCTAAATACGGTGAAATATTTTGTCCAACCTGGTGGAACTGAGTCTTTTTTAGGAGTAAAGCACTTTGTTGCTTTATTGCTGTGTTAAATGGTTTACATGAACTTTCTTAAAGGCATGGTGGGAGGAATAGTAGAGTTGACACTCTTGACAGCTGAGTAGTTTACTAACTCTTTGTCTTAGGAAAAGGTGGATGTGTTTACCACATGACCATTTCAGATACATTTTTAAACACGTTAAATATAATGATTGCTTATAAAGCTTTAGATTAACAACATTGTTCACAATTAACATTGTTCACAATTGTCAACATCACAGCTGTTTACATTCCACCCAGTGCAAACACAAAGGACGCACTGTCCACATTGTATCAGTCTGTGAGTTCACTACAGGACTCAAACCCGGACTCTGTCTGCATAATCGCCGGCGATTTCAACCAGGTCAAACTAAAGACTGTTTTACCACACTACCATAAACATGTGAACTTTGCGACCAGGGGAGAGAACACGCTCGACCAGGGGTGCGTTTCCCAAAAGCGTCGTTGCTAACTTCCTTAGCAACTTCGTAGGTTTGAACGATGGTCTTACCACACTGCTGTTTCCCAACACCATCGTCCAGACTTAGCAACCAACGATGTTTACAACTACAGTAGTCCGATGGATCGTTCAACGACGCAAGTGTTTCCCAACAACAAAGTCTGGACGAACCATCGGAAGTTCCATCGTGAAGCTGTGCAGTTGGAACGATTAGCATGGACCTGTCGTGAGACCGTCGTGTTTGTTCACGTGACGTCTTGCTCGTCACCTTTGGCCTTTTTGTGGCGGATTAGGCGGCTGTCTGTGCGTTACTGCCACCACCTGCATAAATGATGTTACTCCCAATTCACTTAATTTTCGGTATTGCATTGACAGATCATGTAAAAAGTAGGTAAAAAACACCCGATAACACACAAAAAGCTGTTGCAAAATGTGGTTGGATAAAAGTTAATGTGCGTCAGTGATGTTAATGAGCACTTTTGTAATATTGTGATGTATGTGCACTGATTACTGACCCACAAGCACGGTTATTCCATTGCCCCGTAGATCATTTTCACCTGTTACAAATTGATTACCCTTCGGCAGGATTCGAACCCATATCTCACCGAAAAAGACAACACTTCCTTTGATAGACCGACGAGCTAACCACTCATCCACCTCACCACTTACCTAAATGGAGGGAGTGGTTATATTTATAGCTGTTGCTCCATGCAGTATAAATTAAATATACAGACATATGATACAAACAGTCAGTCGGTTGTTATTTTTAATGAGTTTGGCACATGATTGTGCTTACGGAGATATCCCAGAGTTTCTACAGCTGTCATACCGGCTTAAATGAAATGAGACTATTATGTCCTTATGTAGATCAATCGTTTCTGTCGTTATCCGCAACGAATGCATCCGAATACTCTCCGAGCACTTCCGAAACATCTGGGTACTTTGCAGTTTGAACCACCTAAGTCCAAACTAACAACAGTTCAGACTTCCATCGTACTTTGGTGGTTGGAGATTTTCGGGAAACAGTCGGTTGTGGGGTGCTGAGTAGTTTGAACCTACGTTGTACAACGGTGGTTTAATGCTAACCTCCGTCGTTGTTTGGGAAACGCACCCCAGGTCTACACAAACATTAAACAAGCATTCAGAGCTGATCCCCACCCCCACCTGGGGAGCTCAGACCATCTCTCTGTTATGCTAATTCCAGCCACTGCTAACGAGGAGCAAGTCAGCTGTGAAGCAGATCAGGGCATGGCCAGAGGGAGCCACCTCAGCTCTCCAGGACTGCTTTGACTGTACAGACTGGTCTGTTTTCAAGGAAGCAGCTACTACAAACCAGCATGTCAACCTCACCGAATACACTGAGTCTGTGACTGGATACATATCCAAATGCATTGATGATGTCACAGTTACAACGACTGTCACTGTACGAGCCAACGACAAACCTTGGTTCACCAGGGAGGTACAGTACGTCAGCTCCTGAGAGCACGCAACACTGCTTTCAAAGCCGGGGACAAAGACGCCCTCAGAACAGCCAGGGCCAACCTGCACCGGGGCGTGAGGGCAGCCAAGCGGGCCTATGGACAGAAAATCCACTCACACTTCAATGACACAAAAGACCCCAGACGCCTGTGGCAAGGCATCCAGTCAGTCACAGACTACAAGCCAACCCCCCTGCTGTGCGAGGACAACACAGACTTCCTCAACTTCCTCAACACCTTCTTCAGCCAGTTCGAAGAAAACAACACCACCACCCCAACAAAAGCCCCTACTGACCCAGACAACACACCACTCCAACTGGACCCAGTGGACGTGCGGAGGACCCTACTCAAGGTGAACCCCAGAAAAGCTGCAGGTCCAGACAACATACCCGGTCGTGTGCTCAGAGACTGTGCAGACTCTCTCACGGATGTCCTCACAGATATTTTCAACATCTCTCTGAGCCAAGCCAGCATACCAGAAAGCTTCAAAGCTACCACCATCGTACCACTACCAAAAAAATCCCCAGCTACATCACTAAACGACTACAGACCCATAGCACTCACTCCAATAATGATGAAGTGCTTTGAAAGGTTGGTCAAAGCTCACATAACAGCCAGCCTTCCCACTACTCTGGACCCATACCAATTTGACTATCGCCCCAAGCGCTCCACTGATGATGCCATAGGAACAGCACTCCACCTATGCCTGGCTAATCTGGAAAACAAAAACAGTCACGTACGGATGCTGTTCATTGACTTCAGCTCCGCTTTCAACACGGTCATCCCACAACACCTGGCGAACAAACTGAGTGCAGTCGGCATCAGTACTTCACTGTGCAACTGGCTACTGGACTTTCTCACAAACAGACCACAGACAGTAAGAAGACAGACAGTCGGCAAAAACTCCTCAGAGACCACCATCATAAACACTGGGGTCCCCCAGGGTTGTGTGCTGTCTCCATTGCTCTTCACACTGATGACCCACGACTGCTGTGCCAGATTCACCTCGAACCACATCATCAAGTTCGCCGATGACACAACAGTGGTGAGCCTCATCAGTGATGATGATGACTCAGCATACAGAGAGGAGGTACATCAACTCATCAACTGGTGTGACAGAAACAACCTACAACTCAATGTCAACAAAACAAAAGAAATAACTGTGGACTTCAGGAAACAACACCCGACACACACCCTACTCACAATCAATGGCAGTGCCGTGGAGTCTGTGAAAAGCACAAAGTTTCTGGGAGTGCACATCACAGACGACTTCACATGGACCACCAACACCACCTCCCTGGTCAAGAAAGCACAGACAGTCCTTCACTTCCTGCGCAGGATTAGGAGAGCTGACCTCCCCACTTCTGCACTCACCACCTTCTATAGGGGTGCTATTGAGAGCATCCTTACCAGCAGCCTCTCTGTCTGGCACGGCAGCTGCTCAGCTGCAGACAAGAAGGCTCTACAGAGAGTGGTGAGGACTGCAGAAAAGATCATCAGATCACCCCAACCAACCATTCAGGACCTATACACATCTCACTGTTCCAAGAGAGCCACCAATATCATTAAGGACACCACCCACCCAGCACACAAACTGTTTGCCCTCTTACCATCTGGAAAGCGCTACCGCAGCATGTGGTGCCACACAAATAGACTGAGAAACAGCTTCTTTCCACAGGCCATCAGGCTACTCAACACAATGAAGAAGATTCCATGAACATGTTACTGACATCCACACACTGATGTCCATGCTGCTTTTACACTTGCACTTTACCAACTGCACCTTCACTTATTGCACCTTACATATTGCACATTTCACTTTTTCCTTTTTCACCTACACCAGCTACCAAGAAGAGCTACCTCGAACTTTCCTTCTTATTGGAAGCATATATGTTTATCTGAATGTTATGTCTATTTATTGTGGATGTCTGTGCACACTTCATGTGTGTGTGTGTGTGTGTGTGTGTCTGTGTCTGTGTGTGTGTGTGTGTGTGTGTGTGTGCATGCGTGCGTGCGTGTTTCTAGTTCAAATTGCACATTTGGTGTCTGGTGAAACGCAATTTCAGTCCTCTGTGTAATTCCTGTTACATAGTGAATTGACAATAAAGCACACTTTGACTTTGACTTTGACTTTGAATTATAACTTAAATATCACATGTACTGCAAGCTTAATATACCCAACAAATGTAGGCACTTCAGTTGCTGTGTCCCTCAATCTATAACCTGACATGAACAAAACTGTTTCAAATTATAAATCAAACATAACACCTTGTTCAGACTTATTACATCCAACAATTTCATTTTACTTTAGTACCCGGGGCCCTTACTGCCTGAAAGCAACAAATAACACAATGAAACCTACCCGGAAGCACAGACAGATAGATTTCAGCAGCATCTCCATATGGTTTTTCACTCTTTGTCAGGTATTGCACACAGATGTAGAGTCCAGCGTCCTCAGTGGTGACATTAGCAAGGTGCAAAGCACAGTTAGAGGCCAGTCTCAGTCTGTTGTGTTGGGGTACATCAGTCTTGATCTTTCCATGTTCTACCAATTCTACAGCTTGATTAGGGGTCCCCTTGAGCCATGTAGTGGAGGAGCAGTTTGGATAAACCACATTACTGCAGGGCAGAGTAGCACTCCCACCCACACTGGAGAATACTGTAGGGGGGTCCCCATGGACACCTGAATGATGATTGAATCTTCCTCAGTCAGGTTAACAGAATAAAACATCCAATGTTCTTGTCACACACACACACACACACACACACACACACACACACACACACACACACACACACCTCTATTTCATTTTCAAATCCACTGTATCTTTACTACAGTCACCTGGATGATGAATAAAATCACTTCAGCTCTCACAAAGCTATGACACACTAACCAAGAGGTATCCTGGTAAACCAGCCCCTTGTACTTCACTTCATTTTGAACAGAGGGTCTGGAGCGGAGGCCAGGAGAAACGATTTCTTCCTGGAGGTGTGGACTCTGCTGAAGTTTAAAGCAAGTGCCTCTGCCTTTACCCAATCACTAATGCCTGGTTGTCACGTATGCAATAAGCCTACCTACGCACTACAATTCAAATGTAGCACACAAAGTTAACGTCATGGCTCACAAACACACCCTCTGTTCGCTGATTGGATCGGTGTTGCTCGGACCGCTTATATGCTCCTCAACAGATTCCGGTCCAGACCCTCTAAAATGAAATGGAGTACAAGGGGTGGGTTTACCAGGCTAACCAAGAGGTACTGTGTATATTTCACCACCCACCTTGTGTCTCTGTTTAACCAACCCTATTTAACCCATTCTGTTAGGAAACGTACCCCTTTGTTCAATCCGATGGTGCACAGTGTCTCCCTGTTTCTGTTACAGACAGTGTCTGTGTGCTGCAATAGTATGAGTATGGATGTGTGCATGAATGTGTGTGTGTGTGTGTGTGTGTGTGTGTGTGTGTGTGTGTGTGTGTGTGTGTGTGTGTGTGTGTGTGTTCATGGGCAAACACACTTTGTAAAGTAAATGTACCGCCTCTATTCCCTACATGTACTGCTTGTTTTGTGCGTAAGTGTGTGTACACCACATCAGCATCACTACATTATACATCACACAACAACACATACATGTAGCATGGTGACAGGATGAAAAGATTTGTCAGTAATATAAAGACATCCATATTCTTTAGCCAAATCAATCCCATTAAAACATCACTAAAGGGCCCCAAACAACCAGGTCAGGAATTGGGATGTAAAATCACATATTCTGCAGTGTGTAAACCTTAATGTACAGTAAGTCAATAAAATTGCACTGTGTAGTTAATCCCTCTGTCCAAATAGACTGTTTTTTCAGCTCATCGTACACTAAAACAGTCACTAAGCCTCCTTGCTATGTCAGGGATATTTATTTTGATAAACTGTAACTCACCCATATAGTTCAGACTCAGGCAGACCAGCAGGACTGTGAGAGCACAGGGGATGGAGGCCATCTTCCTCTCCGGTCCACTCCTCTCTGTGTGTTGCACTCTTCTTCTCTGTCCTGGGTGTGTGAACTTGTGTGAGAGGGCTTGAAGTTAAATGTAACCCTAGACTCAGAGTAACTTCCTATAATTTCTGGTAAATTCACATGATAAATGTTTGTGTGTGTGTGTGTGTGTGTGCATGTGTGTGAGTGTGTGTGTGTGTATGTGTGTTTGATGAGGTTAAACCCGCCCTGTTCCTCAGGTGTTTGTGGTTGATAAAACTGTTTCATGTACTGACACGTGTACACCCACCGTCTTGTCACGGACCACACATTTAAATTAACAGAACAGTAACACCAGAACAGCAACAAGATCTCTCACGCTAATATCAGCTATGCACACGTGACCTCTCGGCAGTTTGTGTGTGTGTGTGTGTGTATGTGTGTGTGTATGTGGGTGTGTGTGTGTGTGTGTGTACCATAAGCAGGTACCAGTTCTGGGGCCCCCTTATCCCTGGGCCTGGGACAAGAGACCTGTCCACCCCATCTCATATTCAGTGACAAGTCCACTCTGATGTAATGATAACGTGCATCATGGAAAGCAACACCTTCATATCTCTCTTCTCTCTAACAGGAACCACATGAACACGAAAGTAGAGGAGCTGTGACAGGTTGTGCCAGACGTGAAGATGTGAAGATGTGTAAACTGATTAAGGGCAGGCTGTGCTTGAGAGGAGAGTTTTATTTAGAGACGTGACGTCTGTTTCTTCACCCACCCCCACCACCCTCTCAATCAGCCCTCAGTGTCCAGTCCCTCAACAGCCGTTACAAGGGAAGCCAAATAAAACAGGATAAAAAAATTAAACATAGGACCAAAAACGTCTAAACCGTGCTTGCTGCTGTTGATGTTTGTAACGCACACATCACTACATGGTTAACTCTTTCAGCTAACCTGTACGTGTGTGGCAGAGAGAGAGAGAGAGAGAGAGATGGAATGACAGTGAGAGAGTGTCTTTAAGAATTGCCAAGCATACTGGTCATACTGGCAGGGGGGCACAGAGGGGCTAACAAGAGGGTCCAGCATGCAACACTAGCAGGCATGCTCACAGTGTAGGTCACACTGGTGCCACAAGCCGTGACGGTGGTGAGATTCAGCAGGTGAGGGTGGCCTATGCTCTTATGCCTGACAGTAAGAGATGCTAATGCTAACAAGTCATAGTAACTGCCAAATGGTACCAGCATGCATGTTGGTGGAGAGAGTATGAGAGAGCCTAAGAAAAAGGATACATTATTACACCATTAGGCTCTGCCAGAGATGGAGGATGTTTGCGCTTGACCTGGAAGAACAAGACTGTGTGTGTGTGTGTGTGTGTGTGTGTGTGTGTGTGTGTTATCCTCTAAAAGGCCAATGTGACACATTAAAATAACTCATCATTGAGTACAACTAGAGTTCCACCAGGGTCCTGACAGAAGATTTATTTTGTAAACAGTGAACACATTTTTATTGCATATACTGTAACAGCCCAATTGTGTCTTATATGTCTATAAAGCTTGTGCATTAATATGTACTGTAGGCCTACTGAAACTAAAGTCAAAATCTATACATAGATACTGTGCAAAAGAGTAAACCATGGCCTCAGTGTGTCAGTGGTTTGTGGGGTTGAGAAAGCCTGAGAGAAAGATATGAAATAATGTAAAGTTATAAACGATAACGTGTCCAATATAGACATATTTAGAAAATATCTTCACAGCACTGGTTTGAGACAAAACTTAAAACAACCCTAGTGGAATAATGTTTCATACTGCCTGGTTTAACACTGAGGAGTTAAACAGGGTAAAGCTAAAATCAGTAATAGCCACACATGCACCCCAGTCTTCTCCTGTAGCTCCAGAGCAGCTGATGAGGGGTGGAGAGCCCACCAGGTTGTGGTGTTTGTGTATTTGTTTTCTGACAAAAGGGCAAAAAACAAACAAAACACACACACACACACACACACACACACACACACACACACACGCTACCACTCTGTAAGCCCTTGTCACAAAGCTGTATTTGCACGTTGTGTGTGTGTGGGTGTGTGTGTGTGTGCAAGCTCCAAAGATTCAGAGCAAATATTAGCAAATGGTTAGGGTCAATCGTACTGTAGCTAACTACAGACACTACAATGGGTCATGAGCCAAAGATTTTGTTAATCTTTTGTTTATTACTGTTGTTAGGTATTGCATTCAAGACTTTGAGTTTTACCCCGCAATTTGGTGCTGATGACACTCACAAGTCATAAGTTGAGTCAGAATGGAGGTCTCATTGGTGCCACAAGCTGTGATGGCAGTGAGCTTCAGCAGATGAATGTGGCCTATCCCCTCATGCCTCACAATGAGAGATGCTAATGCTAATAAGTCTTAGCATCTAGCAAAGGGCGTCAGCATGTTGGTGATGAGAGTTTGAGAGAGCCTGAGAAAAAGACATGACGCTATCATATGTGTTAACCAAAGCTAATAAGAGTAAAGGCCTTTTTACCACCATTGCATGACGCAGTCAGCAGACAAGTGTCCTACGTGTGTTACTGTCCCTGTAGCAGGGGCACCTCCCATGACCTCCATACTGTAGGGGGCAAACATGAGCCCAGTGTTTCTGTGCTCCTTTCCACACAGGAAATGTAGGTGCTGTAGACCCAGAACGAGATTCCACAAGTAATGCTAATGCTAACATGTCTTAGCATCTTCTGCACAGATATCAGCACACTGGAAGTAAGTGAGTTTGATAGTCTGAGAAGATACTATTAAACATGTTACATACACCACTAGGGTTTGCCAGCATGGTGATAATGACAGGCCATTATGCTGGATAAGACAGTCACAGTAATTCTCACCTCAACAGTGTGTGTTTTCCATTAAACAACACCAGTGTGTGAGTGCAAGTAGGGGTCCACCAGGGTCTTGTAAGCAAAAGGATTTATTTTGAAAACAGGGAACAAATTACCATTATATATAAGAATAACCTCATAGCACAAAACATGGCTGTACAGTGTGTACACACAAAGTCCTAAATGTGTAGGCCTAGTCAAACTAAAGTCAATAATGTATAAATAGATACTGTGTGAAAGAGTAAAGCATGACATCAGTGTGTGAGTGGTGAGTGTCTGAGAGAGCCTGAGAAAAGGATGGGACACATTCAGTTCCCCTTTCAGTCTGACGTGTACTGCTCGACACTAATAAGCACATTAAAAACACTGTTTTCTCTCTCTTTACTTCTCTCGCTCTTGCCCCACCAGGACTACAAGGCTACAAAGATATTGTATGCTCTTCTCTCAAGTCTAATGCTGGACAGTGTCATACACAGTGCTGGTGTCTACTGGTGTTGTGTTGATGTTGTTTTCACCACCACGTAACATTATAGCTTTGGTGTAGGTCACGGTCTCTCCTCCAGCACCTGAAACATGACCACATGAACAACAGGAAGGGTAAATATTACAGTGTGGAACGGCAGAACTGTACATTCTAGACATTCTTTCTGTAGCAAATTCTGCAGTTCTATTCTAGAGCTAAAGAAGAAACATCACTGGCTGGAAAGCACGTTGATGATATGAAAGTATTTTTTTGGCTTTAGGTTGGTTACTCTGGTAAGGTTAAATGTCCTCACTGAGGCTTACTACTGCAGGAAACATACAGCATTGCCCTGAAATTATTTTAGTATTTATTATTTTATTAGTATTATTTCTTTACAGTATTTAGATTATGAGAAAACAGATAGACTTTCCAATGTCTGTACAACAGATATTTTGAGCAGACTGTTTTATTTTTCTGTAACAATAGCTCATACTAACTTGTAGTTCAGGTACATTGCAGCTACACTGCAAAAATCCGCTCTAGAATTTCTGTTTCAAAGTGAGATCATGATTGTTTACATTGTTGCCATAGGAGCCACTCACTTGTTTTCCTTCTTGTTATCAGCACAGTTACAGTCAGTGCAGCAGCCAGCAGACAAACACAGACAGCAGCTCTAATCATCAGTACACCTGGGAAAGCTGTAGGAAGAAAAGGATGGAGAGAGGAAGAGAGAAAGATGGAAAAAGAGAGAGAGAAAAAGAGAGAGAGAGAGATTTTGCAGTGTGAGTGTTTGAGACTACAGCTGCATTAAATCCCTAAAAGTGACTTTCACACTAAAATTACTCCAAGCAGCAGAACAAGAGTAGTTGCTCTAATGCAGAGCTCAGGTGAGAAATACTGCTACCAGACCAGCATACTGTATCATGACAGAACACATAAACAGAGATACCTCCAGAGATGTGCACAGTAAATCATTTCAGATGTGTGTCGATCGCATTCACAGCTTAATCTAAGTATGATTCTCTGTGTTGCGTTTTGTATTATTATTAGCATAATTTTCTGCATTTTAATGCTGTACCTATTCGGCCTGAGTTTGGTGAAGCAGTGGTGGATGGGGTCTTTGATGAAGAGGACTTGGATGAAGAGGAGGAGGAAGATGTGGGTTTAGCACCTGTGTGATTACATATTGTACATATTTAACTGATTGTATTTACGTGACCACAATAAACCCATGATTGTTTAAATATTATATAACCTGGTGGAACAGACATTATATATCCAAAATATGTTTTAAAAATTACTTGCTGTGGCCCTTAGTGCCTGAAAGCAACAAATAAAACAAGCATGACCCCTACCCTGCAGAACAGCGAGGTTAACAGGAGCATCATGTCCATGCTTTCCTCCACCCTCTCTTGGGTACTGCCGACAGATGTAGGTTCCAGCATCCTCAGTGGAGACATCAGCAATGTGGAGAGAGCAGTTAGGGAGCAGACACAGTCTCTTAGCTGTGTGTGGGGATACATCTGGTTTGATCTTTCCGTGGGCAAATAATTCATAAGTTCCTCTGAGCCATGCAGTAGAGGAGCAGTTTGGATAAACCACATTACTGCAGGGCAGAGTAGCACTCCCACCCACACTGGAGAATACTGTAGGGGGGTCTCCATGGACACCTGAATGATGAATGAATCTTCCTCAGTCATGATAACATGAAGAAACATCCAGTTTTCTTTTTTTCAGAAACACACACACACACACACACCTATATTTCATATTAAAATCAACTGTATCTTTACTGCAGTGATCAACACATATGAGCATTTATAATCAGTAGTATCCACAAACTTAAATGTGGTCATGGGTTGAAGGAAAGACCACAGGTCAACAGGAACTCCATCTTACTCAACATTATCTCCCAACACTACATAATGACATGTCGTTTTAGTGTATCATTCCACAGAATAAGAAATTTAAGTTATACAACAACTTAACAATGGATAACAAAAATACATCTCAGTTTGAATAAAGTGCAGTGTTACTGCTGGTGAGCAGCTTGTACTGTTGGCTACCAGTCTAATGCTCTCCGCCACTACTGTTGTACTGTTGGCTACCAGTCTAATGCTCTCTGCCACTACTGTTGTACTGTTGGCTACCAGTCTAATGCTCTATGCAACTCACCCATGTAGCCCAGACTCAGGCAGATCAGCAGAACTGTGAGTACACAGGGGATGGACGCCATCTTCCTCTCTGGTCCACTCGTTTGTTAAATGTTTCTGTGCTACTGTATGTTGTCCTGTTTGTGTGCATGTATGTATGTAAATGTGTGTACAGAGCGGGTAGCTAAATCTGACTGGCGCCTATCAAACAGTTTTCTGTTTCCTCTATTTCATCTATGTGACGTGTGTGTGTAGGTGTGTGAAGTGTCAACCTCTCCTCTTGTGGGTTCTGAGAAGTGAGCAAATCGGACACAGAACAGACACAACACCCCCCCACCACCACCACCACCTCCACCACCACCACCACCACCACCACCATTTGCTACTGCGTTGGTGTTTAGTGATAAGCTCTTTCAGCTAACCCGTGTGTGTGTGTGTGTGTGTGACAGAGAGAGACAGAGAGAGAGAGAGAGAGAGAGAGAGAGAGAGAGAGAGAGAGAGAGAGAGAGAGAGAGAGAAAGACAGAGACGGAGTGACAGCAAGAGAGTGTATGGAGCCTCTAAAGATTGCCAAGCATACTGGTCATACTGGCATGAGGGCACAGAGGTGCTAACAAGAGGGTGCAGCATGCAACACTAGCAGGCATGCTCACAGTGTAGGCCACACTGGTGCCACAAGCCGTGACGGTGGTGAGATTCAGCAGGTGAGGGTGGCCTATGCTCTTATGCCTTACAGTCAGAGATGCTAATGCTAACAAGTCTTAGTAACTGGCAAAGGGTGCCAGCATGCATGTTGGTGGAGAGAGTATGAGAGGGCCTAATAAAAGGATACATTATTACACCATTAGGCTCTGCCTGGAGATGGAGGATGTTTGCGCTTGACCTGGAAGAACAAGACTGTGTGTGTGTGTGTGTGTGTGTGTGTGTGTGTGTGTTATCCTCTAAAAGGCCACTGCGACACATTAAAATAACTCATCACTGAGTACAACGAGAGTTCCACCAGGGTCCTGACAGAAGATTTATTTTGTAAACAGTGAATACATTTTTATTGCATATACTGTAACAGCCCAATTGTGTCTTATATGTCTATAAAGCTTGTGCATTAATATGTAGGCCTACTGAAACTAAAGTCAAAATGTATAAATAGATACTGTGCAGAAGAGTAAACCATGACCTCAGTGTGTCAGTGGTTTGTGGCGTTAAGAAAGTCTGAGAGAAAGATATGACACTCTTAGTTCCCCTGCCAGTCTGACTTGTACTGCTTGACACTAATAAGCACATTTAAAGCAGTGTTCTCTCCTTCTTTCCTTCTCTACCTCTCTGTCTCTGTGTTTCATAATGTTTCATACTGCCTGGTTTAACACTGATGAGTTAAACAGGGTAAAGCTAAAATCAGTAATAGCCACACACACACCCCAGTCTTCTCCTGTAGCTAAAAAGCTTTTTACCACCATTGCATGATGCAGTCAGAAGACAAGTATCCTTCGTGTGTTACTGTCCCTGTAGCAGGGGCACCTCCCATGACCTCCATACTGTAGGGGGCAAACATGAGCCCAGTGTTTCTGTGCTCCTTTCCACACAGGAAATGTAGGTGCTGTAGACCCAGAACGAGATTCTACAAGTAATGCTAATGCTAACATGTCTTAGCATCTTCTGTACAGATATCAGCACTGGTAGTAAGTGAGTTTCATTGTCTGAGAAGATACTATTAAACATGTTACATACACCACTAGGGTTTGGCAGTGATGGAGGATGTTTGCTCCTGATCTAGACGAACGAGACTGTGTTAATGAAGACCACTGCATGACGATAATGACAGGCGATCAAACAAGACACAGAAAAAAGTCGGAATAATTCTCACCTCAACTGCGTGTGTGTGTGTGTGTGTGTGTTTTCCATTAAAGAACACCATTGTTTGAGAGCAAGTAGGTCCACCAGGATCTTGTAAGCAAAAGGGTTTATTTTGAAAACAGGGAACACATTAGCGTTATATATAAGGATAAGCTCATAGCACACAACATGCCTGTACAGTGTGTACACACAAAGTCCCAAATGTGTAGGCCTAGTCAAACTAAAGTCAATAATATATAAATAGATACTGTGTGAAAAGGATGGGACACATTCAGTTCCCCTTTCAGTCTGACGTGTACTGCTCGACACTAATAAGCACATTAAAAACACTGTTTTCTCTCTCTTTCCTTCTCTCTCTCTTGCCCCACCAGGACTACAAGGCTACGAGGATATGCTCTTCTCTCAAGTCTAATGCTGGACAGTGTCATACACAGTGCTGGTATCTACTGGTGTTGTGATGATGTTGTTTTCAACACCACGTAACATTATAGCATTGGTGTAGGTCACGGTCTCTCCTCCAGCACCTGAAACATGACCACATAAATATTACAGTGTGGAACGGCAGAACTATAGAAAAGATTCTAGACATTCTAGCAATTCTGTAGCAAATTCTGCAGTTCTGTTCTAGAGCTCCACAAGACAGATCTCTGGCTGGAATGCACATTGATGATATAGAAGTATTTTTTTGGGCTTTACGCGGTTACTCTGGTTAGCTTAAATGTCCTCACAGGGGTTTACTACTGCGGGACACATACAGCATTGCACCTTCAGCACCTAAAAGATTTCAAACAATGGCTGGATGGCATTTTCTGTAGTTAGATTATGAGAAAACAAATAGACTTTCCAATGTCTGTACAATAGATATTTTGAGCAGACTGTTTTATTTTTTCTATAATAATAGCTCATACTAACTAGTAGTTCAGATACATTGCAGCTACACTGCAAAATCCGCTCTAGAATTTTGGTTCCAAGTGAAATCGTTTTTGTTTACATTGTTGCCATAGGAACCACTCACTTGTTTTACTTCTTGTTATCAGCACAGTTACAGTCAGTGCAGCAGCCAGCAGACAAACACAGACAGCAGCTCTAATCATCAGTACACCTGGGAAAGCTGTAGGAAGAAAAGGATGGAGAGACAGATGAGAGAGAGAGAGAGAGAGAGAGAGAGAGAGAGATATTTAAGTGTGAGTGCTTGAGACTACAACTGCATTAAATCCCTAAAAGTGACTTTCACACTAAAATTACACCAAGCAGCAGAACAAGAGTAGTTGCTCTAATCCAGAGCTCAGGTGAGAAATACTGCTACCAGATCGACATACTGTATCATGACAGAACACATAACCAGAGACACCTCCAGAGATGTGCACAGTAATGCTGTACCTATTTGGCCTGAGTTTGGTGAAGCAGTGGTGGCTGTGGTCTTTGACGAAGAGGACTTGGATGAAGATGAGGAGGAGGAAGATGTGGGTTTAACATCTGTGTGATTACATATTGTGCAGCACAGCTTAGTTTGGAGTCATGTCTGTTGTATGAATGTGTAGGTAAATATTGTGATACATATTTGTGCCCTACCTGGTTGTCTTGGGTCTGCCTTTGGAGTAGAGGACTCTGTTGCTGAAAAAAGGAAGATATTGCCTGCATTACGCAACTTATTTCAGCTTGGGTGTCATAACATTGGTATAAACAAATTACAAACATGCACTGCAGATGCTGTTCTGCCCTAAGAGGTGACAGTGGCTAGCAAGTTTATTGTATTAGCATTAGCTGCAATGCATCAGTGCACAGTAAATCATTTCAGATGTGTGTCGATCACATTCACAGCTTAATCTGGAATAATGTGTGTTGAATGAATGTGTAGGTAAATATTGTGATACATATTTGTGCCCTACCTGGTGGTCTTGGGTCTGCCTTTGGAGTAGAGGACTCTGGGTTTGCTGAAGCAGTGGTGGTTGTGGTCTTAGTGGAAGAGTACTTGGATGAAGATGAGGAGGAAAATGTGGGTTTAACACCTGTGTGATTACATATAATAATAATAATTAATAATATTAACATTCCAGTATGCATATTTAACTAACTGCATTCACATGGCCTCATCAACCCATTATTGTTTAAATACGGTGAAATATTTTGTCCAACCTGGTGGAACTGAGTCTTTTTTAGGAGTAAAGCACTTTGTTGCTTTGTTGCTGTGTTAAATGGTTTACATTAACTTTCTTAAAGGCATGGTGGCAGGAAGAGTAGAGTTGACACTCTTCACAGCTGAGTAGTTTACTAACTCTTTGTCTTAGGAAAAGGTGGATGTGTTTACCACATGACCATTTCAGATAGACTTTTAAACACGTTAAATATAATGACTGCTTATAAAGCTTTACATTAACAACATTGTTCACAATTATAACTTAAATATCACATGTACTGCAGGCTTAATATACCCAACAAATGTTGGCACTTCAGTTGCTGCGTCCCTCAATCTATAACCTGACAACAAAACAGTTTCAAATTATAAATCAAATATCACACCTTGTACAGACTTATTACATCCAACAATTTCATTTTACTTTAGTATCAGGGGCCCTTACTGCCTGAAAGCAACAAATAACACAATGAAACCTACCCGGAAGAACAGACAAATAGATTTCAGCAACATCTACATATGGTTTTTCACCCTTTGTCAGGTATTGCACACAGATGTAGAGTCCAGCGTCCTCAGTGGTGACATTAGCAAGGTGCAAAGCACAGTTAGAGGCCAGTCTCAGTCTGTTGTGTTGGGGTACATTAGTCTTGATCTTCCCCTGTTCCACCAATGCTCCAGCTTGATTAGAGGTGCTCTTGAGCCATGTAGTAGAGGAGCAGTCTGGGTAAGCCACATAACTGCAGGGCAGAGTAGCACTCCCACCCACACTGGAGAATACTGTAGGGGGGTTTCCATGGACACCTGAATGATGAATGAAACCTCAGTCACAGTAACAAGTTGGAAACAGTTTCTTTTCTTTCTTTCTTTTTTTTTTTTTACCAGGAAACACAGACAGATGCTTCTCCCAAACCACACACACTCACACACACACACACGCCTCACACATCATCACTAGCTTTTATTTTACCATCACATCTCTACTGCATCTTTCCTCAATATTTTTCCAACCCCCACCCCAACACACACACACACACAGAGTGCATACCAATAAAACTGATGTTTTCCACAGAATAACAAACTGAAGGTATACAACAACTTATAACTTGATATCAGAAATACATCTCAATTTAAATAAAGTGCAGTGCTACTGCTGGTGAACAGCTTGTACTGTTGGCTACCAGTCTAATGCTCTCTGTAACTCACCCATGTGCTCCAGACTCAGGCAGATCAGCAGGACTGTGAGAACACAGGGGATGGACGCCATCCTCCTCTCTGGTCCACTCGTTTGTTAAATGTTTCTGTCGTACTGTATGTTGTCCTGTTTGTGTGCATGTATGTATGTAAATGTGTGTACACAGCGGGCAGCTAAATGCGACTGGAGCCTATCTACTATTTTCTGTT
>CM050219.1:21957500-22032500 GCA_027475355.1 Coilia nasus
ACCACCCACTGAGTAAAAGTATGATTCTCTGTGTTGCGTTTTGTATTATTATTAGCATAATTTTCAGCATTTTAATGTTGTACCTATTTGGCCTGAGTTTGGTGAAGCAGTGGTGGATGGGGTCTTTGTCGAAGAGGACGTGGATGAAGATGATGAGGAAGATGTGGCGTTAACACCTGTGTCATTACATATAATAATAATAATTAATAATATTAATATTACAGTATGCATATTGAACTAACTGCATTCACATGGAATGCATGCAGTGTGAATGCTGGACACTACAGCTGCATTAAATTTGCAAAAAAAACTTTCACAATAAAATTACTCCAAGCAGCAGAACAAGAGTAGTTACTCTAATCCAGAGCTAAGGTGAGAAATACTGCTACCAGACCAGCATACTGTATCATGACATAAAACATAACCAGAGACACCTTCAGAGATGTGCACAGTAATACTGTACCTATTTGGCCTGAGTTTGGTGAAGCAGTGGTCGCTGTGGTCTTTGTAGAAGAGGAGTTGGTTGAGGAGGAGGAAGATGTGGGTTTATCACCTGTGTAATTACATATTGTGCATATTTACCTGATTGCATTCACATGGCCATATTAAACCCTGTGTAACTGTGAAAGCAAATTCACTGATTCACTGATTCATGTCTTTATATTCGCATGGATGCTGGGTACCATTGGTGCCGATACTCTGCATGGTCTTAATGTGGTTTTCTATAGAGCTGCTGATCTTCTCCAGGGTGTCAAAGTTGTCCACGATAAACACATGATCTGTTGCAGATGTTGCGATCATGTTAAGCTCCTGTCGTGCACGGGAGTTCTCGAACGCCTGTCCAACCTGCCACAGGGGGTCAGATCAAAATTAGGCCTGTGTTCTTGTGGTGATCGAACACCCAGCCAAACATCCAACAAAACAGCATACAATGTTCTTCACTTTGCTGCCATCTGGGGAACGCTAAAGGACTATGCTCACTGGCACAGGTGCAGTGCACAATAGTCTTTATTGTACTTTGCACCTTGTTAATGTAAATGCACTGGAAATACACTAAGAAATAAAATAAATGACAAATTAGAGTATAGCGCCAAAAGCCTCCCCAAATTAAGCTGGCAGTGACAAATGCTCCTTACTGTACACTGATGTGTTTTTATACAACACTAAAGCACTTTTCCTCTTCGGCCGCCCTACAGGTTGGAAGCTGATTTGTCTTTCTTATGTCTCATTCGAACTACAGATAGGAGCAACCTGCTTCTGCAAACTTGTGTAGTGTGGTTATAGCCCAAGGAGGGATGCAAAGCAAATTCGGAAGTGTGGGTCACCCTGTTACGAGTTGATGAACCACTGAAATAAAAACAAAAAAAACTACTTTGTGTTGCTTTAAAGCAGCACTATGCAACTTTGTGATCCGTTTTGCTTTTTCCATAGAGCTAAAAATAGTTTTACCTCTATGGCTTTTTCGTAATGGAGCTCCCCCTGCTGTCTCCAAATAAATGGACACGCTCATAAAAACTCACTGATTTCCCTTCCCCTCGCCATGTGCATGTGTTTTCAACCCAACTGATCAAAATAACCGGCAAATAAGAAAGTAGTCATGTCCACTGAGGTAAAGTCAGAATTTCTTCAGAATTTAAAATGATCATGCTTTTTGTGATATTCGAGACTTTGTGAGACTGAGGGTGCCGAGATGGACACCCCGATATTGCAAGCATGGTATTCTGTCCACAGACAGCTGGGGTGGTCGTGAAAGTCTTCATCCGCCTGGTAATGACTCATTTAAGCATCTACTGACTTGTGAAGATAAGTAATTAACTTGAAAAGTTGCATAGTGCTGCTTTAAAACCATGCCTGTGGTAGTGGACATTGTGTCTTACCCCAACAGCGAATCTAATGATGTTCTTAGCGTCAGCCATGTCTATGGCAGAGGGAAGGTTGTAACCATCCACTGACTGCCCGTCTGTGATGACAATGAGGACTTTGGTGGCATCAGGCCGTGCTCCTCCAGAGGTCACAAACAGCTCCTTCCTGCATACAGACACAGAAACCACAATCTCTGAGACTGGGCTAAAACACCTGGGGGAGAGCTGGAGGTCAGCGAGGCAGGAAGTGTCACCAGCATTGTGGAGCCTACACCAGGTACTGTATACTGTTAATGTTTAAAAACAGACTGATAGGGACGGCTTTAGTAGTCTCTTCCTGTTTAGACCTTTCCAAGGTTTAGACCTTTGTGTTTGTTGGACTCACGCAAGTTTGGTGATGGCAGCTGCAGTGTTGGTCCCCCCATATATACGGTGGATATTTTCCACCTGCTTCTCCCAAAGCCCTTTGCTGTTGAACTGGCTGAAGTTGACATGTATGTCACACGAACTGGAATACTGAGCAATAGCAAACTGGAAAGAAACAAAACAAAACTGCATATTCATTTCAGTTTAGTTTAAATTGTTTTGCCATGTTTAAGTGGATTCAGTTTGCAGTCTGTTTAGATCAGTTGAGTCAATTTTAATCTATTTAGTAAAGTCAGCTTAGTTTAATCTGTATAATATAGTGTCATTTAGTGCTGTAGTTTAGTGTTTATAGCTCAATTAAATGCAAAATTATCTATGAGAGGCCTGCCAGTCTCCACGTGACGTGTGTGCACACAATTCCATACACACACACACGCACGCACGCACGCACGCACGCACGCACGCACGCACACACACGCACACACGCACACAAACACACATACACAAACACACCTGTGTGTCCTTTTTCAGGAGCTTTCTGATCAGGTTTATCACAAACTGTTTCATGGCCTTGAACTCCACATTTCTCACACTCCCTGAGCTGTCCAGCAGCAAGGCGATGTCTGTGGCCTGCTCTGGTCCATGACATGCTGCAGGAGAAGGTGCAGAGACAACATGGAACCAACTCAAATCAGTTTGATTCGATTACATTTCATTTACTTCAGTTTAACAAGCACAGCAGTCAACCCTTTATTGATATGGCAGTTGTCATGCAGGGAGAATGTCCTATAAGATTAAGTGTGTTGTTGCCTATAACCCACGAGAGAGAGAGAGAGAGAGAGAGATTTGAGGAGACAGACTTTATGCTGCTGATAACCAAGGTATCATTAATTCTGTGTAACTCACCCATGTGGTCCAGACTTAGGCAGATGAGCAGCACCATCAGAACACAGGGGATGGATGCCATCTTCCTCTCTCCCACAGACTGCTGTGTGTGTCCAGAGCTGGTGACTGAGTGCGGCTAAATGTAGCTGAAGGCTGAGTGTCAGGCAGAGTGATTTCCTGCTCTCTGGGTTCCTCTTTTACAGTTTTTTCTCCACTGGTTTGGCTCATTTCTTGAAACAGTATTGATATTTTTAAAACTCTAAGGTCATTTGGCCAAACAGTCTTACAGTTCTGCGCAACATTACAGCTCACTAGAAAATGCTCATATCTCTCTTTTAAAACTGTTCACACATGCTTCAAAAGTCGATTCCTTTCCCATATAAAGAGTCAGTGGCATCAAAAATCGCAAAGATCCTTCTCAATTGCTTTGGCTCATTTGCATTCACTTAGTGCTTTTGCCAAAATACCCTGGATGGTTTAGCACAACACCATAGATCACCTGCAGAAGCTCATAATCTCTCCCAAAATAGTTTACCCATGTGTCAAAACTGAATTCCTTTCTCATATACATAGTCAGTGCCCCCAAAATGCATAGTTCCTTTGGCATTGTGTAAGCACTGCAAGTCAAAATGCCTGATGTTTTGGGACTATGGCAGAGGTCTAGCTAACAGAACACAATTATGTAGAAAACTGAAAAAAGGTTTCACAAGAGCAGCCTCCAAAGTTTGACACAGCCAGTTTTCTTTTTTTCAGAAACACTCACACACACACACACGCACGCACTCTCTCTCTCTCTCACACACACACACACACACACACACACACACACACACACACACACACACACACACCTATCTTTCAAATTCACCGTGTCTTTACTGCAGTGATCATACTGTAGGCTTTACTGCAGTGATCATACTGTAGGGTAACACCAGCGTTTATAATCACTAGTATCGTTAAGCTTAAAAGAGGTCATGGGTTGAGAGAAAGTCCACAGGTCAACAGAACTTCACTTTATTTGACATTGACATGTTGTGTTAGTGTAGTCTTTCTACACAATAACAAACTTAAGTTATACAACAACTTAACAGTGGATAACAAAAATACATCTCAGTTTGAATAAAGTGCAGTGCTACTGCTGGTGAGCAGCTTGTACTGTTGGCTACCAGTCTAATGCTCTCTGCCACTACTGTTGTACTGTTGGCTACCAGTCTAATGCTCTCTGCCACTACTGTTGTACTGTTGGCTACCAGTCTAATGCTCTCTGTAACTCACCCATGTGCTCCAGACTCAGGCAGATCAGCAGGACTGTGAGAACACAGGGGATGGACGCCATCTTCCTCTCTGGTCCACTCGTTTGTGATGGTATTTGAGTAAACGTAATAATCTTGTAAATAACATTTTAATGTTGCAACATTTTTTATTATTATTTCAAATACCTTTTGTTTTTATGATTGTGTGTCAAGTCAGACTTGAAAAGGGGGACTGATGGTATTTGAGTAATAATAATAATCTTGTAAATAGCATTTTAATGTTGGAACATTTTATTATTATTTCAAATTCCTTGGTTGGTTTTGGAACTCTTGTATTAAGATCAAAAGCTTTGTATGTGTCTCTGGCTGAGCTATGAGGTGTGAATAACTGGCTTCCTTAACCATTCTGAATAACCGTCCCTGTCTGGTGGATTAACATACTGACAATTTGGCACCTCTGATCTGATTCGAAACCACTAGGCTGACTGAGTCTCCAAATTCAACTTAAAAGTAATTTTATTACTTTTAAAATGGAGGTTCCACCGAGATATAAAATCTTGGATTTCATTGGATTCATGAGCTTGTGGTAAGATTCTCATCACTTTTTGTTGACAGAACAGTTTTAAGTGAGTATTATTGTGAAGTGTTTGAATTCTGTTAGGTAAGATCCTTAAGCGAAATTTCCTGGCTGAATCTTGACGAAGATTGGCGAGTTCAACTGGTGGATTCCAGTTGAGGTAGGAGCATAAGTTGAGGTTTGAATGCAGCTAGACGAGTAAAAATCGCTAGAACTGTGGACTTTGTTCCTGGTAGTGTGAGTTAGTAAGCAGACAGAGTCCTCTATCTTTCTCTATTTCTATTTTTACTTTCTCTCTCTTCTACCCCGACTCTGTTTGGTCTGAAAACTGGTAATCCCTGACGAGGTGATCGCGGGCAGCTTAGTGTTGTTTGCAGAGGGAGCTTTCCTCCATATCTGCGGTACAGGCAATGCAGTTCTGGCATTGTAACTGTACGTAAGGCTGTCCGCGGAAATATTATGGTGTGGGCCCGCACCGGTTTTGGAAAATTGTTTTAAGTACTTGCCTAGCTAGATAGAAGTACTGTCTGTCAACAAACTGTGTATGAGATCAAACTTTAGCTCCTAAATTCTGTGCTAAGTAATTGGATAAGGCTTGGTCAGTACAGTGGCTAATCAAGTTCATGTGTCTTGTCTTGAGCTCAAATGTCTGCATGTGCATCTTTGTTTAATGTCTAAACCATGGTTATATGTGTGTCCTTACATTGCATGTCTTGTGCTCTGTTGTGACTCATGAGAACTAACAAAATGCCTTTAATTTGATAAATGTCTATCTGTGGCAGCTGAACATGATCAAACAGCATTATCTATGGCCATATAGGAAAGAGGCAGGGATGCCTATTTAAAAATATATCCATGCTGATTGATCACTGAGCAGTCGATGCCCCAGAATGGAATAGACTTAAAATCTTAATTGAGAATTGAAAACTTGTTGTCATAGAGGTGTCACAACTACCATGAGCTAGCATCTGTCCCTGTCCTTGTTGTTATGTAAATGTGTGCCCTGAGTGAGTGAGTGAGTGAGTGAGTGAAGGTGTGAAATGCTGGCCAGCTAGAATAAGCGTTTGTGTGCTGTCTTTCTGTGAAACCCCAGAGTAACTATCTACCATTTCCATTTGTGCACAAGAATGTTCAAATTAGACTTGGAAAGCTGTATGGATTTTTGTTATGACATTTTATTTTCACCCTTTTCACCCATTTATTTTGTTTTGGTTTGTGAAGATTTGGCTATCAGATGAATGAGAATTTGATTTGATTTCAGATTTGGAAAGGGAGTGGACCCTACTAATACATATCACACCTTAGACCAAACGTCTGTTAAAGCCCTAAGAATTTACCAATAGTGGAAAAACATTTGATTTTGTTATTTGCTTTTCTTTCTTTTATGTTGAGTGATTTATTTGACATAAAAAAACACATTTGCTTTTCAGTTTATTTTTCTTTCTTTTATGTTGGGTGATTTATTTGACATTTGCTTTTGTTTTGTTCACAATGTTGAAATTGTGTGAGGAAGTGTGCAATTAAGGTTATTGGATGTATGTCTGACATGTGATGCTATGCTATCTTCAGAGTTGCTTTTCACATTTAGCCTAGGTATAGCATAATACAGATCTTTCGAAGAGATAGAACCAGAAGAAGAGGACAACATACCAGAACCAGAAGAAGAGGACAACATTTTTGTTTGCACGCATTTTTAACACTGTGCACCACACGAAGAGAAAAGATACAACATCACAGAGCATAATGAACTCGTCTGCCATTCTGTTGTGTCAAAAATTCATACTGCTCATTTCAAGCATCCTATAGTCAACATGTCAAGCTGTTTATGATGAATGTCTTCATGGAACCAACCTATGATGTGTAATTTTGTCATGGAACCAAACTTCTATCTGTAATCTTTGCATGGAACCAACTTTACTGTCAATTTCATGGTGCTGAGCTTTGTTTTGTTTTATGATTTTGTGTCAAGTCAGTTAGACTTGAAAAGGGGGACTGATGGTATTTGAGTAAACGTAATAATCTTGTAAATAACATTTTAATGTTGCAACATTTTTTATTATTATTTCAAATACCTTTTGTTTTTATGATTGTGTGTCAAGTCAGTTAGACTTGAAAAGGGGGACTGATGGTATTTGAGTAATAATAATAATCTTGTAAATAGCATTTTAATGTTGGAACATTTTATTATTATTTCAAATTCCTTGGTTGGTTTTGGAACTCTTGTATTAAGATCAAAAGCTTTGTATGTGTCTCTGGCTGAGCTATGAGGTGTGAATAACTGGCTTCCTTAACCATTCTGAATAACCGTCCCTGTCTGGTGGATTAACATACTGACAATTTGGCACCTCTGATCTGATTCGAAACCACTAGGCTGACTGAGTCTCCAAATTCAACTTAAAAGTAATTTTATTACTTTTATTTGTTAAATGTTTCTGTCGTACTGTATGTTGTCCTGTTTGTGTGCATGTATGTATGTAAATGTGTGTACACAGCGGGCAGCTAAATGCGACTGGAGCCTATCTACTATTTTCTGTTTCCTCTATTTCAGCTACATGACGTGTGTGTGTGTGTGTGTGTAGGTGTGTGAAGTTTCAACCCCTCCTTTTGTGAGTTCTTAGAACTGACCAAATCGGACACAGAACAGACCAAAAAAAAAATTAAACAAAACCACATTTGTTACTGTTGGTGTTTGTAAAGCACACATCACTATGTGGTTAACTCTTTCAGCTAACCTGTGTGTTTGTGTGTATGTGTGTGTGTGTGTGTGTGCGTGTGCGTGTGTGTGTGTGTGTGTTTGTGGTGTGTGTGTGTGTGTGTGTGTGTGTGTGTGTGTGTGGCAGAGAGACAGAAAGACAGAGACGGAGTGACAGTGAGAGAGTGTGTGAAGCCTCTAAAGATTGCCAAGCATACTGGTCATACTGGCATGAGGGCACAGAGGTGCTAACAAGAGGGTCCAGCATGCAACACTAGCAGGCATGCTCACAGTGTAGGTCACACTGGTGCCACAAGCCGTGGCGGTGGTGAGATTCAGCAGGTGAGGGTGGCCTATGCTCTTATGCCTGACAGGAAGAGATGCTAATGCTAACAAGTCATAGTAACTGGCAAAGGGTGCCAGCATGCATGTTGGTGGAGAGAGTATGAGAGAGCCTAATAAAAGGATACATTATTACACCATTAGGCTCTGCCAGAGATGGAGGATGTTTGTGCTTGATCTGGAAGAACAAGGCTGTGCTACTGAAGAGCACTAATAATAACAAGCAATCATACTGGCCAAGACAGCCACAGGATATCCTCACCTCAACCGTGTGTGTGTGTGTGTGTGTGTGTGTGTGTGTGTGTGTGTGTGTGTGTGTGTTATCCTCTAAAAGGCCACTGTGACACATTTAAATAACTCATCACTGAGTACAACTAGAGTTCCACCAGGGTTAATATTAATTTTGAAAATAGTGAATTGTGTCTTATATGTCTATAAAGCTTGTGCATTAATGTGTAGGCCTACTGAAACTAAAGTCAAAATGTATAAATAGATACTGTGCAGAAGAGTAAACCATGACCTCAGTGTGTCAGTGGTTTGTGGGGTTGAGAAAGCCTGAGAGAAAGATATGACACTCTTAGTTCCCCTGCCAGTCTGACTTGTACTGCTTGACACTAATAAGCACATTTAAAACATTGTTCTATCCTTCATTTCTTCTCTACCTCTCTATCTCTTCCTCTCCTTTTCCTCTCTCTCTCTCTCTGCATGTATGCATACATACAGTATGTGTACTTTTAAGACACAGCTTAAAGGCACACTTGTAAAGTTATAAATGATACAGTGTCCAATATAGACATATTTAGAAAATATCTTGACAGCACTGGCTTGAGACAAAAGTTAAAACAACAGAAGGATAGTGGAATAATGTTTCATTCTGTCTGGTTTAACACTGAGGAGTCTTAGCATCTAGCAAAGGGCGTCAGCATTTTGGTGGTGAGAGTTTGAGAGAGCCTGAGAAAAAGACATGATGCTATCATATGTGTTAACCAAAGCTAAAAAGAGTAAAGGCCTTTTTACCACCATTGCATGACGCAGTCAGCAGACAAGTGTCCTACGTGTGTTACTGTCCCTGTAGCAGGGGCACCTCCCATGACCTCCATACTGTAGGGGGCAAACATGAGCCCAGTGTTTCTGTGCTCCTTTCCACACAGGAAATGTAGGTGCTGTAGACCCAGAACGAGATTCTACAAGTAATGCTAATGCTAACATGTCTTAGCATCTTCTGTACAGATATTAGCACTGGTAGTAAGTGAGTTTGATTGTCTGAGAAGATACTATTAAACATGTTACATACACCACTAAGGTTTGGCAGTGATGGAGGATGTTTGCTCCTGATCTAGACGAACGAGACTGTGTTAATGAAGACCACTGCATGACGATAATGACATGCGATCAAACAAGACACAGAAAAAAGTCAGAATAATTCTCACCTCAACTGTGTGTGTGTGTGTGTTTGTGTGTGTGTGTTTTCCATTAAAGAACACCAGTGTGTGAGAGCAAGTACAGGTCCACCAGGATCTTGTAAGCAAAAGGGTTTATTCTGAAAACAGGGAACACATTAGCATTATATATAAGGATAAGCTCATAGCACACAACATGCCTGTACAGTGTGTACACACAAAGTCCCAAATGTGTAGGCCTAGTCAAACTAAAGTCAATAATATATAAATAGATACTGTGTGAAAAGGATGGGACACATTCAGTTCCCCTTTCAGTCTGACGTGTACTGCTCGACACTAATAAGCACATTAAAAACACTGTTTTCTCTCTCTTTCCTTCTCTCTCTCTTGCCCCACCAGGACTACAAGGCTACGAGGATATGCTCTTCTCTCAAGTCTAATGCTGGACAGTGTCATACACAGTGCTGGTATCTACTGGTGTTGTGATGATGTTGTTTTCAACACCACGTAACATTATAGCATTGGTGTAGGTCACGGTCTCTCCTCCAGCACCTGAAACATGACCACATAAATATTACAGTGTGGAACGGCAGAACTGTAGAAAAGATTCTAGACATTCTAGCAATTCTGTAGCAAATTCTGCAGTTCTGCTCTAGAGCTCCACAAGACAGATCTCTGGCTGGAATGCACATTGATGATATAGAAGTGTTTTTTGGGCTTTACGCGGTTACTCTGGTTAGCTTAAATGTCCTCACAGGGGTTTACTACTGCGGGACACATACAGCATTGCACCTTCAGCACCTAAAAGACTTCAAACAATGACTGGATGGAATTTTCTGTAGTTAGATTATGAGAAAACAAATAGACTTTCCAATGTCTGTACAATAGATATTTTCAGCAGACTGTTTTATTTTTCTACAATAATAGCTCATACTAACTAGTAGTTCAGATACATTGCAGCTACACTGCAAAAATCCGCTCTAGAATTTTGGTTGAAAGTGAAATCGTGGTTGTTTACATTGTTGCCATAGGAACCACTCACTTGTTTTCCTTCTTGTTATCAGCACAGTTATAGTCAGTGCAGCAGCCAGCAGACAAATACAGACAGCAGCTCTAATCATCAGTACACCTGGGGAAGCTGTAGGAAGAAAATGATGGAGAGACAGATGAGAGAGAAAGAGAGAGAGAGAGAGAGATATTTAAATGTGAGTGCTGCATTAAATCCCTAAAAGTGACTTTCACACTAAAATTACACCAAGCAGCAGAACAAGAGTAGTTGCTCTAATCCAGAGCTCAGGTGAGAAATACTGCTACCAGACCAGCATACTGTATCATGACATAGCACATAACCAGAGACACCTCCAGAGATGTGCACAGTAATGCTGTACCTATTTGGCCTGAGTTTGGTGAAGCAGTGGTGGCTGTGGTCTTTGACGAAGAGGACTTGGATGAAGATGAGGAGGAGGAAGATGTGGGTTTAACATCTGTGTGATTACATATTGTGTAGCACAGCTTAGTTTGGAGTCATGTCTGTTGAATGAATGTGTAGGTAAATATTGTGATACATCTTCTTGCCCTACCTGGTGGTCCTTGGTCTGCCTTTGGAGTAGAGGACTCTGTTGCTGAAAAAAGGAAGATATTGCGAGCATTGCACAACTTATTTCAGCTTGGGTGTCATAACATTGGTATAAACAAATCATAAACATGCACTGCAGATGCTGTTCTGCCCTAAGAGATGACAGTGGCTAGTAAGTTTACTGTGTTAGCATTAGCTGAAAGTCATCTTAGAGGACACCACCCACTGAGTAAAAGTATGATTCTCTGTGTTGCATTTTGTATTCTTATTATTAGCATAATTTTCAGCATTTTAATGTTGTACCTATTCGGCCTGAGTTTGATGAAGCAGTGGTGGATGGGGTCTTTGTAGAAGAGGACTTGGATGAAGATGAGGAGGAAGATGTGGGTTTAACACCTGTGTGATTACATATAATAATAATTAATAATATTCATATTACAGTATGCATATTTAACTAACTGCATTCACATGGCTTCATGAAACCCATTCTTTTTTAAATACGGTGAAATATTTTGTCCAACCTGATGGAACTGAGTCTTTTTTAGGAGTAAAGCACTTTGTTGCTTTGTTGCTGTGTTAAATGGTTTACATTAACTTTCTTAAAGGCATGGTGGCAGGAATAGTACAGTTGACACTCTTGACAGCTGAGTAGTTTACTAACTCTTTGTCTTGGGAAAAGGTGGATGTGTTTACCACATGACCATTTTAGATATATTTTTAAACACGTTAAATATAATGATTGCTTATAAAGCTTTACATTAACAACATTGTTCACAATTATAACTTAAATATCACATGTACTGCAGGCTTAATATACCCAACAAATGTAGGCACTTCAGTTGCTGCGTCCCTCAATCTATAACCTGACATGAACAGAACAGTTTCAAATTATAAATCAAATATCACACCTTGTTCAGACTTATTACATCCAACAATTTCATTTTACTTTAGTACCCGGGGCCCTTACTGCCTGAAAGCAACAAATAACACAATGAAACCTACCCGGAAGAACAGACAGATAGATTACAGCATCATCTCCATATCTTTCTTCACCCTTTGTCAGGTATTGCTCACAGGTGTAGAGTCCAGCGTCCTCAGTGGTGACATTAGCAAGGTGCAAAGCACAGTTAGAGGCCAGTCTCAGTCTGTTGTGTTGGGGTACATCAGCCTTGATCTTTCCATGTTCCACCAATCCTACAGCTTGATTAGAGGTGCTATTGAGCCATGTAGTAGAGGAGCAGTTTGGATGAACCACATTACTGCAGGGCAGAGTAGCACTCCCACCCACACTGGAGAATACTGTAGGGGGGTTTCCATGGACACCTGAATGATGAATGAAACCTTAGTCAAAGTGACAAGTTGGAAACAGTTTCTTTTCTTTCTTTTTTTTTTTTTTTTACCAGGAAACACAGACAGACACCCCTCCCAAACCACACACACTCACACACACACACGCCTCACACATCATCACTAGCTTTTATTTTACCATCACATCTCTACTGCATCTTTCCTCAATATTATTCCAACCCCCACCCCAACCCACACACACACACAGAGTGCATACCAATAAAACTGATGTTTTCCACAGAATAACAAACTGAAGGTATACAACAACTTATAACTTGATATCAGAAATACATCTCAATTTAAATAAAGTGCAGTGCTACTGCTGGTGAACAGCTTGTACTGTTGGCTACCAGTCTAATGCTCTCTGTAACTCACCCATGTGCTCCAGACTCATGCAGGTCAGCAGGACTGTGAGAACACAGGGGATGGACACCATCTTCCTCTCTGGTCCACTCGTTTGTTAAATGTTTCTGTCGTACTGTATGTTGTCCTGTTTGTGTGCATGTATGTATGTAAATGTGTGTACAGAGCGGGTAGCTAAATGCGACTGAAGCCTATCTACTATTTTCTGTTTCCTCTATTTCAGCTACATGACGTGTGTGTGTGTGTGTGTGTGTGTATGTGTGTGTGTGTGTGTGTGTAGGTGTGTGAAGTTTCAACCCCTCCTTTTGTGAGTTCTTAGAACTGACCAAATCGGACACAGGACAGACCAAAAATAAAACAAAGCCACATTTGCTACTGTTGGTGTTTATAAAGCACACATCACTATGTGGTTAACTCTTTCAGCTAACCTGTGTGTTTGTGTGTATGTGTGTGTGTGTGTGTGCGTGTGCGTGTGTGTGTGTTTGTGTTTGTGGTGTGGTGTGTGTGTGTGGTGTGTGTGTGTGGCAGAGAGAGAGAAAGACAGAGACGGAGTGACAGCAAGAGAGTGTGTGAAGCCTCTAAAGATTGCCAAGCATACTGGTCATACTGGCATGAGGGCACAGAGGTGCTAACAAGAGGGTCCAGCATGCAACACTAGCAGGCATGCTCACAGTGTAGGTCACACTGGTGCCACAAGCCGTGACGGTGGTGAGATTCAGCAGGTGAGGGTGGCCTATGCTCTTATGCCTTACAGTAAGAGATGCTAATGCTAACAAGTCCTAGTAACTGGCAATGGACGCCAGCATGCATGTTGGTGGAGAGAGTATGAGAGAGCCCGTCTCAATAGTTTATTTATTTGCAGAGTTGAGATTTTGATTATGGCAACCTTTGTCTGCATGTGTCTGCATGGGTGTATGCATGTGTGTGTGTCTGCATGTGCGTATGGGTGTATGCACGTGTGTGTGTCTGCATGTGCGTATGGGTGTATACGTGTGTGTGTGTGTGTGTGTGTGTGTGTGTCTGCATGTGTGAATTGGTGTTTGCATGTGCGTACGGGTGTGTACATGTGTGTGTAGTGTGTGTGTGGAGTCTGCTACTCTCTCTCTCTCTCTCCCTCTCTCACTCACTCTCTCTCTCTCTCCCTCTCTCACTCTCTCTCTCCCTCTCTCTCTCTCTGCAGGCATGTTTGAATGTGTGTTGCCACAGCTCATTCTATTTCACAGGTCAACAGGGGAATTTGCATATTCACACTCAGCCACCACCAAATGAACAGGGTTATCTTGGAACTACTTTTCTCAGAGAAAACTCTAAGAGTCACAGTTGGAACAGGATGTCATATGAATAGAGGACACATGAAATGGACATACTGATTGGGCTTCAATGCAGTACTGTAAATGTGTGGCACCATAGAGATTTAGAGATAAGTAAAGGGTTGGCTCTATAACATGCAGCAATCCAGCAAATGGTTGGCACTGTAATATTATATACGTAGTCCATATAGATATAGAGATTTGGAGATTGAATGAATTATATATAATCATATCATATATCACACATCACATATCATATATATGCTCTATATACAGTGTATATATGGATTCAGAGATAGACTAAAGGTTTGATATTATAACATTCTGCCATGTAGTAAATGGGTGACACTACAACATAGAGACATAGACTAAATGTGTGCCACAATAAAGCACAAGCCAAGCATAAAAATGTGGTTTATGATGAAAAATGTTTATTGGTCAGTAGTTTACAGCAGACTGAAATACAAAACTAAAACATTTCACATTTTGACATTAGTGGAAACAAAGACAATCTATAGTGATCAGTTAGTTACCTCTGCCACTTGTGTGTGTAATAATTTCTTTATGTAACAAAACAAAATATGCATGTGTGTGCACTGCAAGCTTATCTGTGTGTATGCCAGAAAAAGACACTGACAGTTTTGACACCCCTGGACTGGCACCTAACTGAAACAAGAGCTGTGAAAGAGCGTTCTCACTTTGACAAAAAAAAAAGTGTGTGTGTGTGCACATGCGCACAAGTGGGTAATGTGTGTATGCCAGGCGAATTCCTCTGGACAGTGGCAGATGCATTACAAATTACAAAGATCAGCAATTACAAGTAAACATAAACAGCATTTACAAGGAAATTTGTTCAATATTATGTTAGCTGGCTTAGCTTGCATGCTAATTGTGTGCGTTGTTGTTCTTCTGGACCGTGGCGTACACAGCACTGGGGTCCACTGGTCTGCTGTTGCTCTGGTCCTCACCACCAGACAGCTGCATGATGCTGCTGTAGGTCACAGTGTCATTAGACTGCTTCTGTAAACAAACAAACACACAAACAAACAAACAAACAAAGGTATGACGCCACAGTGTGGAGCAGTGACAGGAAGACACACAAACAGGAAGATAAATAACGAGTGGTGACTCACTGCAGCAGGCCCTGCTTGGGTTGGGTTGAGGTGCTGAAAGGTTGCATAGTGCAGCTCAGCCTGCAGGAAAGAGAGACTCATCCACATTAGTTCAGAGTTAGATTAGTTAGGTGCTCAGATCAGTGTTAGGTTCTATGGGAAATTAATCATGAGTGACGAGTAAACCTCAGTAGTGTGTTGTGCTATTCCTCTACCAGTATTATGTGCATTGTTTGCTTACGTCAGCTGAGGACCGTGGAGGTTGAACAGACTGCATTGCTGTGGCAGTGGTCCTGCCTTGAGCCTGGGAGAAAACAATGTGCCACATCATCTACTTAGTCATGTGGAGCTGTAATGCAGTTTATACATACATTTACCAGTATGTAATACAAATAACCAGTGGAATAATAATGTAATGTATAAACCAAATAAAAATATACTGTATGTTCCTGTGTTGTTTTTTTTACAGTTCTGGGCTATAAAAACCCTCATGTACTGCACAGGAAGGACTCTGCTTGCGTGAATTATCCAGTGCAAGTTGTAGCTGTCATGAGGAAGATGTGTGATGTTTTTGTTAAGGCATGAGGATTGCCGCTTTGATAGGAAGTTCCTGAACAAAAGCATGAAATATCCAATATCTAATTCTTTAAGGGTGCTTTAACACTGACAGCATTTGGTGCGCACCAAACGCCCATTCAAACCAAAAGTTCTTAGTACGGTTCGTTTTTGTTGGTGTGAATGCAATCTCGGTACCGATAAAAAGGGGTGGTCTCGGATCGCTTTATCTGCCCTACTTTGGTATGGTTCCTCTGGTGTGAAAGCAACCAAACCAAATTGGACGGAATAGTAGAGTTTAGTGCATTATTATTATCGAAAGTGGCGCGTTTTAGTCCTGTTGTGGTGGCGATGATCTTCGCGGTCTATTTTGGTTAGTTTAGAATTATACATATGGGAAAGCAAACCGTACCCACGTCTGTTTGCTACATTGTAACATTTTTCTGACTAGTGTGGACCAAAGCGATCAAACTATAAGTCTGAAAGCACCCTAAATAAACACTGTAAATGCTACATATACCATAAAAACCCCAATGAATGTATTTAGCCATTGACAAACCCTTGTAGAATACTTATTGCTTCTGTGAAAAAGCATTTTTACTCACAGATTTGTGCTTCTGCTCTCCTCCAGCATCTGAAACATTAAGACATGGACAACATGAAGATGAAATGTTAGAATGGAGAACTGGAGAGCTCATAGCATGGTCACTATGATGAGTGCCAGTTGTTTACAGTGTTGCTGTGGAAACCACTTACGTGCCCTCCTCTTGCGTATCACCACAACAGTAATCAGTGCTGTAGCCAGCAGACAAACACAGACCCCAACTCCAGCCATCACACCACCACCTGAAGGAGCTGAGGGGAGAAGAGAGAGAGAGAGAGAGAGAGAGAGAGAGAGAGAGAGAGAGAGAGAGAGAGAGAGAGAGAGAGACTCTAATCCAGAGCTCAGGTGAAAACCTGCTACCTGACCAGCATACTGTATCATTGCAGAATACATAACCAGACACACCTCCAAAGATGTTCACAGTAATACTGTACCTGTTTGACCTGAATTTGGTGAAGCAGTGATGGTTGTAGTCTTTGTAGAAGAGGACTTGGATGAAGATGAGGAGGATGAAGATGTGGGTTTAACATCTGTGTGATTACATATTGTGTAGCACAGCTTAGTTTGGAGTCATGTCTGTTGAATGAATGTGTAGGTAAATATTGTGATACATATTTGTGCCCTACCTGGTGGTCCTGGGTCTGCCTTTGGAGTAGAGGACTCTGTTGCTGAAAAAAGGAAGATATTGCCAGCATTACACAACTTCTTTCAACTCTGTCATAACATTGATATAAACAAATCATAAACATGCATTGCAGATGCTGTTCTGCCCTAAGAGATAACAGTGGCTAGTAAGTTTACTGAGTTAGCATTAGCTGCAATGCATCTCAGAGGAAACCACCCACTGAGTAAAAGTATGATTCTCTGTGTTGCGTTTTGTATTATTATTAGCATAATTTTCAGCATTTTAATGTTGTACCTATTTGGCCTGAGTTTGGTGAAGCAGTGGTGGATGGGGTCTTTGTCGAAGAGGACGTGGATGAAGATGATGAGGAAGATGTGGCTTTAACACCTGTGTCATTACATATAATAATAATAATTAATAATATTAATATTACAGTATGCATATTGAACTAACTGCATTCACATGGCCTCATCAAACGGTTAAATACGGTGAAATATTTTGTCCAACCTGGTGGAACTGAGTCTTTTTTAGGAGTAAAGCAGTTTGTTGCTTTGTTGCTGTGTTAAATGGTTTACATTAACTTTCTTAAAGGCATGGTGGCAGGAACAGTAGAGTTGACACTCTTCACAGCTGAGTAGTTTATTAACTCTTTGTCTTAGGAAAAGGTGGATGTGTTTACCACATGACCATTTCAGATACATTTTTAAACACGTTAAATATAATGATTGCTTATAAAGCTTTACATTAACAACATTGTTCACAATTATAACTTAAATATCACATGTACTGCAGGCTTAATATACCCAACAAATGTAGGCACTTCAGTTGCTGCGTCCCTCAATCTATAACCTGACATGAACAGAACAGTTTCAAATTATAAATCAAATATCACACCTTGTACAGACATCCAACAATATTATTTTACTTTAGTACCCGGGGCCCTTACTGCCTGAAAGCAACAAATAACACAATGAAACCTACCCGGAAGAACAGACAGATGGATTTCAGCAGCATCTCCATATTGTTTTTCACCCGTTGTCAGGTATTGCACACAGATGTAGAGTCCAGTGTCCTCAGTGGTGACATTAGCAAGGTGCAAAGCACAGTAAGAGGCCAGCCTCAGTCTGTTGTGTTGGGGTACATCAGTCTTGATCTTTCCATGTTCCACCAATTCTACAGCTTGATTAGAGGTCCTCTTGAGCCATGTAGTAGAGGAGCAGTCTGGATAAACCACATTACTGCAGGGCAGAGTAGCACTCCCACCCACACTGGAGAATACTGTAGGGGGGTTTCCATGGACACCTGAATGATGAATGAAACCTTAGTCAAAGTGACAAGTTGGAAACAGTTTCTTTTCTTTCTTTTTTTTTTTTTTTTTACCAGGAAACACAGACAGACACCCCTCCCAAACCACACACACTCGCACACACACACGCCTCACACATCATCACTAGCTTTATTTTACCATCACATCTCTACTGCATCTTTCCCCAACACACACACACACACACACAGAGTGCATCCCAATAAAACTGATGTTTTCCACAGAATAACAAACTGAAGGTATACAACAACTTATAACTTGATATCAGAAATACATCTCAATTTAAATAAAGTGCAGTGCTACTGCTGGTGAACAGCTTGTACTGTTGGCTACCAGTCTAATGCTCTCTGTAACTCACCCATGTGCTCCAGACTCAGGCAGATCAGCAGGACTGTGAGAACACAGGGGATGGACGCCATCCTCCTCTCTGGTCCACTCGTTTGTTAAATGTTTCTGTCGTACTGTATGTTGTCCTGTTTGTGTGCATGTATGTATGTAAATGTGTGTACACAGCGGGCAGCTAAATGCGACTGGAGCCTATCTACTATTTTCTGTTTCCTCTATTTCAGCTACATGACGTGTGTGTGTGTGTGTGTGTAGGTGTGTGAAGTTTCAACCCCTCCTTTTGTGAGTTCTTAGAACTGACCAAATCGGACACAGAACAGACCAAAAAAAAAATTAAACAAAACCACATTTGCTACTGTTGGTGTTTGTAAAGCACACATCACTATGTGGTTAACTCTTTCAGCTAACCTGTGTGTTTGTGTGTATGTGTGTGTGTGTGTGCGTGTGTGTGTGTGTGTTTGTGGTGTGTGTGTGTGTGTGTGTGTGTGGCAGAGAGACAGAAAGACAGAGACGGAGTGACAGTGAGAGAGTGTGTGAAGCCTCTAAAGATTGCCAAGCATACTGGTCACACTGGCATGAGGGCACAGAGGTGCTAACAAGAGGGTCCAGCATGCAACACTAGCAGGCATGCTCACAGTGTAGGTCACACTGGTGCCACAAGCCGTGACGGTGGTGAGATACAGCAGGGGAGGGTGGCCTATGCTCTTATGCCTGACAGTAAGAGATGCTAATGCTAACAAGTCATAGTAACTGGCAAAGGGTGCCAGCATGCATGTTGGTGGAGAGAGTATGAGAGAGCCTAAAAAAAGGATACATTATTACACCATTAGGCTCTGCCAGAGATGGAGGATGTTTGTGCTTGATCTGGAAGAACAAGGCTGTGCTACTGAAGAGCACTAATAATAACAAGCAATCATACTGGCCAAGACAGCCACAGGATATCCTCACCTCAACCGTGTGTGTGTGTGTGTGTGTGTGTGTGTGTGTGTGTGTGTGTGTGTTATCCTCTAAAAGGCCACTGTGACACATTTAAATAACTCATCACTGAGTACAACTAGAGTTCCACCAGGGTTAATATTAATTTTGAAAATAGTGAATTGTGTCTTATATGTCTATAAAGCTTGTGCATTAATGTGTAGGCCTACTGAAACTAAAGTCAAAATGTATAAATAGATACTGTGCAGAAGAGTAAACCATGACCTCAGTGTGTCAGTGGTTTGTGGGGTTGAGAAAGCCTGAGAGAAAGATATGACACTCTCAGTTCCCCTGCCAGTCTGACTTGTACTGCTTGACACTAATAAGCACATTTAAAACATTGTTCTATCCTTCATTTCTTCTCTACCTCTCTATCTCTTCCTCTCCCTTTCCTCTCTCTCTCTCTCTGCATGTATGCATACATACAGTATGTGTACTTTTAAGACACAGCTTAAAGGCACACTTGTAAAGTTATAAATGATACAGTGTCCAATATAGACATATTTAGAAAATATCTTGACAGCACTGGCTTGAGACAAAAGTTAAAACAACAGAAGGATAGTGGAATAATGTTTCATTCTGTCTGGTTTAACACTGAGGAGTCTTAGCATCTAGCAAAGGGCGTCAGCATTTTGGTGGTGAGAGTTTGAGAGAGCCTGAGAAAAAGACATGATGCTATCATATGTGTTAACCAAAGCTAATAAGAGTAAAGGCCTTTTTACCACCATTGCATGACGCAGTCAGCAGACAAGTGTCCTACGTGTGTTACTGTCCCTGTAGCAGGGGCACCTCCCATGACCTCCATACTGTAGGGGGCAAACATGAGCCCAGTGTTTCTGTGCTCCTTTCCACACAGGAAATGTAGGTGCTGTAGACCCAGAACGAGATTCTACAAGTAATGCTAATGCTAACATGTCTTAGCATCTTCTGCACAGATATCAGCACACTGGTAGTAAGTGAGTTTGACAGTCTGAGTAGATACTATTAAACATGTTACATACACCACTAGGGTTTGCCAGCATGGTGATAATGACAGGCAATTATACTGGATAAGACAGTCACAGTAATTCTCACCTCAACAGTGTGTGCTTTCCATTAAACAACACCAATGTGTGACTACAAGTGGAGGTCCACCAGGGTCTTGTAAGCAAAAGGATTTATTTTGAAAACAGGGAACACATTAGCATTATATATAAGGATAAGCTCATAGCACACAACATGGCTGTACAGTGTGTACACACAAAGTCCTAAATGTATAGGCCTAGTCAAACTAAAGTCAATAATGTATGAATAGATACCGTGTGAAAGAGTAAAGCATGACATCAGTGTGTGAGTGGTGAGTGGCTGAGAGAGCCTGAGAAAAGGATGGGACACATTCAGTTCCCCTTTCAGTCTGACGTGTACTGCTCGACACTAATAAGCACATTAAAAACACTGTTTTCTCTCTCTTTCCTTCTCTCTCTCTTGCCCCACCAGGACTACAAGGCTACGAGGATACTATATGCTCTTCTCTCAAGTCTAATGCTGAACAGTGTCATACACAGTGCTGGTGTCTACTGATGTTGTGTTGATGTTGTTTTCACCACCAAGTAACATTATATCATTGGTGTAGGTCACGGTCTCTCCTCCAGCACCTGAAACATGACCACATGAACCACATGAAGGTTAAATATTACAGTGTGGAATGGCAGAACTGTAGAAAAGATTCTAGACATTCTAGCAATTCTGTAGCAAATTCTGCAGTTCTGTTCTACGCAGAATCTAGGGTTAGGGTTAGGGTTAGGGTTACACAAGACAGAGCTCTGGCTGGAAAGCACGTTGATGATATGGAAGTGTTTTTTTGGGCTTTACGTGGTTTCTCTGGTTAGCTTAAATGTCCTCACAGGGGTTTACTACTGCGGGAAACATACAGCATTGCACCTTCAGCACCTAAAAGACTTCAAACAATGGCTGGATGACATTTTCTGTAGTTAGATTATGAGAAAGCAAATAGACTTTCCAATGTCTGTACATTAGATATTTTCAGCAGACGGTTTTATTTTTCTATAATTATAGCTCATACTAACTAGTAGTTCAGGTACATTGCAGCTACACTGCAAAAATCCGCTCTAGAATTTTTGGTTCAAAGTGAGATCATGATTGTTCACATTGTTCCCATAGGAGCCACTCACTTGTTTTCCTTCTTGTTATCAGCACAGTTACAGTCAGTGCAGCAGCCAGCAGACAAACACAGACAGCAGCTCTAATCATCAGTACACTTGGGAAAGCTGTAGGAAGAAAAGGATGGAGAGAGGAAGGGAGAAAGATGGAAAAAGAGAGAGAGAGAAAAGAGAGAGAGAGAGAGAGAGAGAGAGAGAGAGATATTTCAGTGTGAGTGTTTGAGACTACAGCTGCATTAAATCCCTAAAAGTGACTTTCACACTAAAATTACACCAAGCAGCAGAACAAGAGTAGTTGCTCTAATCCAGAGCTCAGGTGAGAAATACTGCTACCAGACCAGCATACTGTACCATGACATAATACCTCCAGAGATGTGCACAGTAAATCATTTCAGATGTGTGCCGATCACATTCACAGCTTAATCTGGAATAATGTGTGTTGAATGAATGTGTAGGTAAATATTGTGATACATATTTGTGCCCTACCTGGTGGTCTTGGGTCTGCCTTTGGAGTAGAGGACTCTGTTGCTGAAACAATTAAGATATTGCATGCACTGCACAACTTATTTCAGCTTGGGTGTCATAACATTGGTATAAACAAATCATAAACATGCACTGCAGATGCTGTTCTGCCCTAAGAGATGACAGTGGCTAGTAAGTTTACTGTGTTAGCATTAGCTGCAATGCATCTCAGAGGAAACCACCCACTGAGTAAAAGTATGATTCTCTGTGTTGTGTTTTGTATTATTATTAGCATAATTTTCTGCATTTTAATGCTGTACCTATTCGGCCTGAGTTTGGTGAAGCAGTGGTGGATGTCGTCTTTGTAGAAGAGGACGTGGATGGAGATGAGGAGGAAGATGTGGGTTTAACACCTGTGTGATTACATATAATAATAATAATTAATAATATTAACATTACAGAATGCATATTTAACTAACTGCATTCACATGACCTCATCAAACCCATTTTGTCTAAATACGGTGAAATATTTTGTCCAACCTGGTGGAACTGAGTTTTTTTTAGGAGTAAAGCACTTTGTTGCTTTATTGCTGTGTTAAATGGTTTACATGAACTTTCTTAAAGGCATGGTGGGAGGAATAGTAGAGTTGACACTCTTGACAGCTGAGTAGTTTACTAACTCTTTGTCTTAGGAAAAGGTGGATGTGTTTACCACATGACCATTTCAGATAAATTTTTAAACACGTTAAATATAATGATTGCTTATAAAGCTTTAGATTAACAACATTGTTCACAATTAACATTGTTCACAATTGTCAACATCACAGCTGTTTACATTCCACCCAGTGCAAACACAAAGGACGCACTGTCCACATTGTATCAGTCTGTGAGTTCACTACAGGACTCAAACCCGGACTCTGTCTGCATAATCGCCGGCGATTTCAACCAGGTCAAACTAAAGACTGTTTTACCACACTACCATAAACATGTGAACTTTGCGACCAGGGGAGAGAACACGCTCGACCAGGGGTGCGTTTCCCAAAAGCGTCGTTGCTAACTTCCTTAGCAACTTCGTAGGTTTGAACGATGGTCTTACCACACTGCTGTTTCCCAACACCATCGTCCAGACTTAGCAACCAACGATGTTTACAACTACAGTAGTCCGATGGATCGTTCAACGACGCAAGTGTTTCCCAACAACAAAGTCTGGACGAACCATCGGAAGTTCCATCGTGAAGCTGTGCAGTTGGAACGATTAGCATGGACCTGTCGTGAGACCGTCGTGTTTGTTCACGTGACGTCTTGCTCATCACCTTTGGCCTTTTTGTGGCGGATTAGGCGGCTGTCTGTGCGTTACTGCCACCACCTGCATAAATGATGTTACTCCCAATTCACTTAATTTTCGGTATTGCATTGACAGATCATGTAAAAAGTAGGTAAAAAACACCCGATAACACACAAAAAGCTGTTGCAAAATGTGGTTGGATAAAAGTTAATGTGCGTCAGTGATGTTAATGAGCACTTTTGTAATATTGTGATGTATGTGCACTGATTACTGACCCACAAGCACGGTTATTCCATTGCCCCGTAGATCATTTTCACCTGTTACAAATTGATTACCCTTCGGCAGGATTCGAACCCATATCTCACCGAAAAAGACAACACTTCCTTTGACAGACCGAGGAGCTAACCACTCATCCACCTCACCACTTACCTAAATGGAGGGAGTGGTTATATTTATAGCTGTTGCTCCATGCAGTATAAATTAAATATACAGACATATGATACAAACAGTCAGTCGGTTGTTATTTTTAATGAGTTTGGCACATGATTGTGTTTACGGAGATATCCCAGAGTTTCTACAGCTGTCATACCGGCTTAAATGAAATGAGACTATTATGTCCTTATGTAGATCAATCGTTTCTGTCGTTATCCGCAACGAATGCATCCGAATACTCTCCGAGCACTTCCGAAACATCTGGGTACTTTGCAGTTTGAACCACCTAAGTCCAAACTAACAACAGTTCAGACTTCCATCGTACTTTGGTGGTTGGAGATTTTCGGGAAACAGTCGGTTGTGGGGTGCTGAGTAGTTTGAACCTACGTTGTACAACGGTGGTTTAATGCTAACCTCCGTCGTTGTTTGGGAAACGCACCCCAGGTCTACACAAACATTAAACAAGCATTCAGAGCTGATCCCCACCCCCACCTGGGGAGCTCAGACCATCTCTCTGTTATGCTAATTCCAGCCACTGCTAACGAGGAGCAAGTCAGCTGTGAAGCAGATCAGGGCATGGCCAGAGGGAGCCACCTCAGCTCTCCAGGACTGCTTTGACTGTACAGACTGGTCTGTTTTCAAGGAAGCAGCTACTACAAACCAGCATGTCAACCTCACCGAATACACTGAGTCTGTGACTGGATACATATCCAAATGCATGGATGATGTCACAGTTACAACGACTGTCACTGTACGAGCCAACGACAAACCTTGGTTCACCAGGGAGGTACAGTACGTCAGCTCCTGAGAGCACGCAACACTGCTTTCAAAGCCGGGGACAAAGACGCCCTCAGAACAGCCAGGGCCAACCTGCACCGGGGCGTGAGGGCAGCCAAGCGGGCCTATGGACAGAAAATCCACTCACACTTCAATGACACAAAAGACCCCAGACGCCTGTGGCAAGGCATCCAGTCAGTCACAGACTACAAGCCAACCCCCCTGCTGTGCGAGGACAACACAGACTTCCTCAACTTCCTCAACACCTTCTTCAGCCAGTTCGAAGAAAACAACACCACCACCCCAACAAAAGCCCCTACTGACCCAGACAACACACCACTCCAACTGGACCCAGTGGACGTGCGGAGGACCCTACTCAAGGTGAACCCCAGAAAAGCTGCAGGTCCAGACAACATACCCGGTCGTGTGCTCAGAGACTGTGCAGACTCTCTCACGGATGTCCTCACAGATATTTTCAACATCTCTCTGAGCCAAGCCAGCATACCAGAAAGCTTCAAAGCTACCACCATTGTACCACTACCAAAAAAATCCCCAGCTACATCACTAAACGACTACAGACCCATAGCACTCACTCCAATAATGATGAAGTGCTTTGAAAGGTTGGTCAAAGCTCACATAACAGCCAGCCTTCCCACTACTCTGGACCCATACCAATTTGACTATCGCCCCAAGCGCTCCACTGATGATGCCATAGGAACAGCACTCCACCTATGCCTGGCTAATCTGGAAAACAAAAACAGTCACGTACGGATGCTGTTCATTGACTTCAGCTCCGCTTTCAACACGGTCATCCCACAACACCTGGCGAACAAACTGAGTGCAGTCGGCATCAGTACTTCACTGTGCAACTGGCTACTGGACTTTCTCACAAACAGACCACAGACAGTAAGAAGACAGTCGGCAAAAACTCCTCAGAGACCACCATCATAAACACTGGGGTCCCCCAGGGTTGTGTGCTGTCTCCATTGCTCTTCACACTGATGACCCACGACTGCTGTGCCAGATTCACATCGAACCACATCATCAAGTTCGCCGATGACACAACAGTGGTGAGCCTCATCAGTGACGATGATGACTCAGCATACAGAGAGGAGGTACATCAACTCATCAACTGGTGTGACAGAAACAACCTACAACTCAATGTCAACAAAACAAAAGAAATAACTGTGGACTTCAGGAAACAACACCTGACACACACCCTACTCACAATCAATGGCAGTGCCGTGGAGTCTGTGAAAAGCACAAAGTTTCTGGGAGTGCACATCACAGACGACCTCACATGGACCACCAACACCACCTCCCTGGTCAAGAAAGCACAGACAGTCCTTCACTTCCTGCGCAGGATTAGGAGAGCTGACCTCCCCACTTCTGCACTCACCACCTTCTATAGGGGTGCTATTGAGAGCATCCTTACCAGCAGCCTCTCTGTCTGGCACGGCAGCTGCTCAGCTGCAGACAAGAAGGCTCTACAGAGAGTGGTGAGGACTGCAGAAAAGATCATCAGATCACCCCAACCAACCATTCAGGACCTATACACATCTCACTGTTCCAAGAGAGCCACCAATATCATTAAGGACACCACCCACCCAGCACACAAACTGTTTGCCCTCTTACCATCTGGAAAGCGCTACCGCAGCATGTGGTGCCACACAAATAGACTGAGAAACAGCTTCTTTCCACAGGCCATCAGGCTACTCAACACAATGAAGAAGATTCCATGAACATGTTACTGACATCCACACACTGATGTCCATGCTGCTTTTACACTTGCACTTTACCAACTGCACCTTCACTTATTGCACCTTACATATTGCACATTTCACTTTTTCCTTTTTCACCTACACCAGCTACCAAGAAGAGCTACCTCGAACTTTCCTTCTTATTGGAAGCATATATGTTTATCTGAATGTTATGTCTATTTATTGTGGATGTCTGTGCACACTTCATGTGTGTGTGTGGGTGTGTGTGTGTGTGTGTGTGTGTCTGTGTCTGTGTCTGTGTCTGTGTGTGTGTGTGTGTGTGTGTGTGTGTGTGCATGCGTGCGTGCGTGTTTCTAGTTCAAATTGCACATTTGGTGTCTGGTGAAACGCAATTTCAGTCCTCTGTGTAATTCCTGTTACATAGTGAATTGACAATAAAGCACACTTTGACTTTGACTTTGACTTTGAATTATAACTTAAATATCACATGTACTGCAAGCTTAATATACCCAACAAATGTAGGCACTTCAGTTGCTGTGTCCCTCAATCTATAACCTGACATGAACAAAACTGTTTCAAATTATAAATCAAACATAACACCTTGTTCAGACTTATTACATCCAACAATTTCATTTTACTTTAGTACCCGGGGCCCTTACTGCCTGAAAGCAACAAATAACACAATAAAACCTACCCGGAAGAACAGACAGATAGATTTCAGCAGCATCTCCATATGGTTTTTCACTCTTTGTCAGGTATTGCACACAGATGTAGAGTCCAGCGTCCTCAGTGGTGACATTAGCAAGGTGCAAAGCACAGTTAGAGGCCAGTCTCAGTCTGTTGTGTTGGGGTACATCAGTCTTGATCTTTCCATGTTCCACCAATCCTACAGCTTGATTAGAGGTGCTATTGAGCCATGTAGTAGAGGAGCAGTCTGGGTAAGCCACATTACTGCAGGGCAGAGTAGCACTCCCACCCACACTGGAGAATACTGTAGGGGGGTTTCCATGGACACCTGAATGATGAATGAAACCTTAGTCAAAGTGACAAGTTGGAAACAGTTTCTTTTCTTTCTTTTTTTTTTTTTTTTTTACCAGGAAACACAGACAGATGCCCCTCCCAAACCACACACACTCACACACACACACGCCTCACACATCATCACTAGCTTTGATTTTACCATCACATCTCTACTGCATCTTTCCTCAATATTATTCCACCCCCCACCCCAACACACACACACACACAGAGTGCATACCAATAAAACTGATGTTTTCCACAGAATAACAAACTGAAGGTATACAACAACTTATAACTTGATATCAGAAATACATCTCAATTTAAATAAAGTGCAGTGCTACTGCTGGTGAACAGCTTGTACTGTTGGCTACCAGTCTAATGCTCTCTGTAACTCACCCATGTGCTCCAGACTCATGCAGGTCAGCAGGACTGTGAGAACACAGGGGATGGACGCCATCCTCCTCTCTGGTCCACTCGTTTGTTAAATGTTTCTGTCGTACTGTATGTTGTCCTGTTTGTGTGCATATATGTATGTAAATGTGTGTACAGAGCGGGTAGCTAAATGCGACTGAAGCCTATCTACTATTTTCTGTTTCCTCTATTTCAGCTACATGACGTGTGTGTGTGTGTGTGTGTGTGTGTGTGTAGGTGTGTGAAGTTTCAACCCCTCCTTTTGTGAGTTCTTAGAACTGACCAAATCGGACACAGGACAGACCAAAAATAAAACAAAGCCACATTTGCTACTGTTGGTGTTTATAAAGCACACATCACTATGTGGTTAACTCTTTCAGCTAACCTGTGTGTTTGTGTGTATGTGTGTGTGTGTGCGTGTGCGTGTGCGTGTGTTTGTGTTTGTGGTGTGTGTGTGTGGTATGTGTGTGTGGCAGAGAGAGAGAAAGACAGAGACGGAGTGACAGTGAAGCCTCTAAAGATTGCCAAGCATACTGGTCATACTGGCATGAGGGCACAGAGGTGCTAACAAGAGGGTCCAGCATGCAACACTAGCAGGCATGCTCACAGTGTAGGTCACACTGGTGCCACAAGCCGTGACGGTGGTGAGATTCAGCAGGTGAGGGTGGCCTATGCTCTTATGCCTTACAGTAAGAGATGCTAATGCTAACAAGTCCTAGTAACTGGCAAAGGGTGCCAGCATGCATGTTGGTGGAGAGAGTATGAGAGAGCCTAATAAAAGGATACATTATTACACCATTAGGCTCTGCCAGAGATGGAGGATGTTTGTGCTTGATCTGGAAGAACAAGGCTGTGGTACTGAAGAGCACTAATAATAACAAGCAATCATACTGCCCAAGACAGCCACAGGATATCCTCACCTCAACCGTGTGTGTGTGTGTGTGTGTGTGTGTGTGTGTGTGTGTGTGTGTGTGTGTGTGTGTGTGTGTTTGTGTGAAGTATCAACTCCTCCTCTTGTGGTAGTTGTCTTGTGTTTCACGGTTTTACTCTGTTAGGTGGTGGCTTTTCTGTTTTTTTCCCGTACTGCCGTGTTTTCTGCTGCAGTCTCGTTATCTGGTAATTAGTTTCAATTCCAGCCACTTTACTTCCTTGTTTGCTACTACCACGCTGATTACCTACGTTTCAGCTGTCACTCGTTTCCTGATTACTCGCTCTCACTATTTAGTCTCCCACTTTTCACTCTTTCTCTGTCAGACCGTCAGCGAACCTTCAGATCTCTAAAGCAAGCATTTTTTGACTCCTGGCTCTCTACTCCCGTGGTACCTGCCTGTTTCGCCTCCTTTGTTTGTTACCTGCCTGTGTCGCTTCCTCCGTTTGTTACCTGCCTGTTTGCTCCTGCACACCCGCTACCTGCCTGTTTGTTTCTCCGTCCTGCCTTCTCCCTGCCCCCGCTACCTGTTGTTTGTCTCCTGGACCTGTTTGCCTGTCAACAAACCCGGACCGATCCGACTACGCTCTGCTCTGCTGCCCCGGCTTCCTGACCCGCCTGCCCACGACCAACGCTCTGCTCCTCAGCCCCGGCTCCCTGACCTGCTGCCTGCCCACAACTCCGCCCTGCTCTCCACTCCCGGCGCTCTGACCTGCTGCCTGCCTACGACTCCGCTCTGCTCTCCAGTCCCGGTGCTCTGACCTGCCGCCTGCCTACGACTCTGCTCTGCTCTCCAGTCCCGGTGCTCTGACCTGCCGCCTGCCTACGACTCCGCTCTGCTCTCCAGTCCCGGTGCTCTGACCTGCTGCCTGCCCACAACTCCGCCCTGCTCTCCACTCCCGGCGCTCTGACCTGCCGCCTGCCTACGACTCCGCTCTGCTCTCCAGTCCTGGTGCTCTGACCTGCCGCCTGCCTACGACTCTGCTCTGCTCTCCAGTCCCGGTGCTCTGACCTGCTGCCTGCCCACAACTCCGCCCTGCTCTCCACTCCCGGCGCTCTGACCTGCCGCCTGCCTACGACTCCGCTCTGCTCTCCAGTCCTGGTGCTCTGACCTGCCGCCTGCCTACGACTCCGCTCTGCTCTCCAGTCCCGGTGCTCTGACCTGCTGCCTGCCCACAACTCCGCCCTGCTCTCCACTCTCGGCGCTCTGACCTGCCGCCTGCCCACGACTCTGCTCTGCTCTCCTGCCCCGGCTCACCAACCCGCCTGCCTACGACTCTGCTCTGCTCTCCAGCTCCGGCTCTCCGACCCGCCACCAGCCGTCCACATCGAGGGCTCCGCTTTCCAGCGGCACCACGAGCTCCAGCCCACTGGGCTGTGGGTTTCTGACTATTCCCCTTATCCCCCAATCCCTTAATAAAAACTCCTTATGTTACGTTACGCTTTTGGGTCTGTTCCGGTCTGTTGAGGTTTTGACATTGTGAGACCAGAGCAAAACAAAGTTACAAAAAAAAAGAGAATGCAAAAATACATACTGTATGTGTTTGTGTGTGCGTGTGTGTGTGTGTGTGTTTGTGTGTGTGTGTGTGTGTGTGCGTGTGTGTTATCCTCTAAAAGGCCACTGTGACACGTTAAATAACTGATCATTGACTGCAACTACAGTTGCACCTGGGTCCTGAAAAAAGCTTTATTTTGAAAACCGAACACATTTTAATTGCATATAAGTTACAAAAAGATGCAGTGTCTAATATAGACATCTTTATAAAATAACTTGATACCACTGGCTTGAGAAAAAAGTTAAAACAACCGCAGTATGGTTGAATAATCAAGTATATGCCTTCTCTCAAGTCTAATTCTAGACCGTGTCATCGACAGTGCTGGTGTCTACTGTTGTTTCATTGATGTTGTTTTCACCACCATGTAACATTATAGCATTGGTGTAGGTCACAGTCTCTCCTCCAGCACCTGAAACATGACCACATGAACCACAGGAAGGTTAAATATTACAAAGTGGAACTGTAGAATTGTGGCAAAGATTCTAGACATTCTAACAATTCTGTAGCAAATTCTGCAGTTCTAATATTCTAGAACGAAGCAAGATGGATCACTGGCTTGAAAGCATGTTGATGATATGGAAGTGTGTTCTCTGGCTTTACGCCGGTTACTCTGGTAAGCTCCTCTGGAAGTCCTCACAGAACCTTACTACTGTGGGAGACATACAGCATTGCCCTGAAATTACCTTATTTATCCTTTCTCTTTAGCTGAATGTCATTTTCTGTATTTAGATTATGAGAAAACAAATAGACTTTCCAATGTCTGTACAATAGATATTTTGAGCACACTGTTTTATTTTTCTATAATAATAGCTCATACTAACTAGTAGTTCAGGTACATTGCAGCTACACTGCAAAATCCGCTCTAGCATTTTTGGTTCAAAGTGAGATCATGATTGTTCACATTGTTGCCATAGGAACCACTCACTTGTTTTCCTTCTTGTTATCAGCACAGTTACAGTCAGTGCAGCAGCCAGCAGACAAACACAGACAGCAGCTCTAATCATCAGTACACCTGGGGAAGCTGTAGGAAGAAAATGATGGAGAGAGAGAGAGAGAGAGGGAGAGAGAGAGAGAGAGAGACTGTGAGAACACAGGGGATGGACGCCATCTTCCTGTCTGGTCCACTCGTTTTTTTAAATGTTTCTGTGCTACTGTATGTTGTTCTGTTTGTGTGCATGTATGTATGTAAATGTGTGTACAGAGCGGGTACCTAAATGTGACTGGAACCTATCAACAGAAGCTTACTACTGTGGGAGACATACAGCATTGCCCTGAAATTACCTTATTTATCCTTTCTCTTTAGCTGAATGTCATTTTCTGTATTTAGATTATGAGAAAACAAATAGACTTTCCAATGTCTGTACAATAGATATCAAACTATTTCTGTTTCCTCTATTTCAGCTATGTGACGTGTGTGTGTGTGTGTGTATGTGTGTAGGTGTTTGAAGTGTCAACCTCTCCTCCTGTGGGTTCTGATAAGTGAGCAGAAGTTACCCCGGCTTGATCTGAAGAGCACTAATAATAACAAGCAATCATACTGGACAAGACAGCCACAGGATATCCTCACCTCAACCGTGTGTGTGTGTGTGTGTGTGTGTGTGTGTGTGTGTGTGTGTGTGTGTGTGTGTGTGTGTGTGTGTGTGTAGGTGTTTGAAGTGTCAACCTCTCCTCCTGTGGGTTCTGATAAGTGAGCAGAAGTTACCCCGGCTTGATCTGAAGAGCACTAATACAGTTTTTGCCCATTGCTTAAACACATTTTGCAAAATTTGGCTCGCTGTGCCAAAACTCTACACCCGAGCACATAGGACACAACACTTGGAAATAAACCATTCACATCTATGTCAAATTGAAACTCTGCAATCAAAACCTAACAATCCTTCGCCAAAATGTCACTCTCATGACAAAATTGCACACACTTGTATCTTATGAAAACACTGTCACATCAGCACCAACACACTAGTTTACTTTATATAAAACACTGTTTTTTGTATTATGAATAGATGTGTTTTGCCAATGATACATTGGTATTTCATTTTTGAACAAAGTGTCTTATGTATGAAATAGTGTGTAGTGTGCAGGAGCAAGTGTGTTGCAAAAAGGAGCAAGTGTGTTGCAGAATTGCAACTAAAGTGTAAAGCAGCGTTTGTGTTTAAGGTATGGGTACACTGTGTTTAAGGCATGGTAACACAATTTCAAGTTATGTTACTTTGGTTTAAGCATACGTCTATAGCTTTCAAGCAACGGGCAAAAACTGTAATAACAAGCAATCATACTGGACAAGACAGCCACAGGATATCCTCACCTCAACCGTGTGTGTGTGTGTGTGCGCGTGTGTGTGTGTGTGTGTGTGTGTGTGTGTGTGTGTAGTATCAACTCCTCCTCTTGTGGTATCCGTCTTGTGAGAACAGCAAAAAAACAAAAAAACAAAAAATACATATGCTGCTCTTGGTGGTTCTACTGCGCATGCACGTATCTGTGTGTGTGTGTGTGTGTGTGTGTGTGTGTGCGTGTGTGTGTGTGTGTGTGTATGTGTGTGCAGCAAAAAAACAACAAAAAATAAAAATACATGTGCTGCTCTTGGTGGTTCTAATGTGCATGCACGTATCTGTGTGTGTGTGTCTGTGTGTGTGTGTGTGTGTGTGTGTGTGTGTGTGTGTGTGTGTGTGTGTCTGTGTGTGTGTGTGTGTGTGTGTGTGTGTGTGTGTGTGTGTGTGTGTGTGTCTGTGTGTGTGTGTGTGTGTGTGTGTGTGTGTGTGTGTGTGTGTGTGTGTGTGTATCTTCCAAAAGCCCACTGTGTCACATTAAATAACTGATGATTGAGTGAACTAGAATTCCACCAGGGTATTAAAAAAAGCTTTATTTTAAAAACAGTGAGATTTTCATTGCATATAAGGATATGGTCCTAGCACAAAACAGCCCAATTGTATCTTATATATCTATAAGGCATGCGCATACAAAGTCATTAATGTGTAGGCCTACTCACACTAAAGTCAAAAATCTATAAATAGATACTGTGCAAAAGAGTAAACCATGACCTCAGTGTGTCAGTGGTTTGTGGGGTTGAGAAAGCCTGAGAGAAAGATATGACACTCTCAGTTCTCCTGCCAGTCTGAACTATACTGCTTGACACTAATAAACACATTAAAAACCAATGCTCTCCCCTCTCTGTCTCTCTCTCTCTTTCTCTCTCTCTCTCTCTCTCTCTCTCTGCGTGCATGTATGCATACATACAGTATGTGTACTTTAAATACACAGCTTAAAGGCACACTTGTAAAGTTATAAATGATACAGTGTCCAATATAAATATATTTTGAAAATATCTTGACAGCACTGGCTTGAGACAAAAGTTAAAACATAAAGGATAGTGGAATAATGTTTCATACTGTCTGGTTTAACACTGAGAAGTTAAACAGGCTAAAGCTAAAATCAGTGATAGCCACACATGCACCCCAGTCTTCTCCTGTAGCTCCAGAGCAGCTGATGAGGGGTGGAGAGCCCACCAGGACTACAAGGCTACAAGGATGTGCTCTTCTCTCAAGTCTACTTCTGGACAGTGTCATACACAGTGCTGGTGTCTACTGGTGTTGTGTTGATGTTGTTTTCACCACCACGTAACATTATAGCATTGGTGTAGATCACGGTCTCTCCTCCAGCACCTGAAACATGACCACATGAACCACATGAAGGTTAAATATTACAGTGTGGAACTGTAGAACTTAATTTCCTTCAGGATCAATAAAGTGACTGTACTCTAGAACTGTAGCTAGAATTCTAGATATTCCAGAAATTCTGCAGTTCTAATATTCTGGAGCAAAGCAAGGGGGATCATTGGCTGGATAGCACGTTGATGATATGGAAGTGTGTTCTCTGGCTTTACTCCGGTTACTCTGGTAAGCTCAAATGTCCTCACTGAGGCTTACTACTGTGGGAAACATACACCAGTATCCTGAAATTATCTTATTATTTATTCTTCAGCACCTAAAAAGCTTAAAACAACAGCTGGATTGCATTTTCTGTATTTAGATTATGAGAAAACAAATAGACTTTCAATGTCTGTATGACCTGAATAGATATTTGGAGCAGACTGTTTTACTTTTCTATAATAATAGCTCATACTAACTAGTAGTTCAGTACACTGCAGGTACACTGCAAAATCTGCTCTAGAATTTTTGGTTCAAAGTGAAATCGTGGTTGTTTACACTGTTGCCATAGGAGCCACTCACTTGTTTTCCTTCTTGTTATCAGCACAGTTACAGACAGTGCAGCAGCCAGCAGACAAACACAGACAGCAGCTCTAATCATCAGTACACCTGGGGAAGCTGTAGGAAGAAAAGGATGGAGAGACAGATGAGAGAGAATTTGAATTTCAAAACATCCTTTATTACAAAAACTGTTCAGACAAACACAAAAAAGTGATAGAAAAGTAATAGTAAAGTATTAAACTGCAGAGGTAAGAGCAGAGAGATGAAAGAGCGAGAGAGAGAGAGAGAGAGAGAGAGAGAGAGAGAGAGAGAGAGAGAGAGAGAGAGAGAGAGAGAGAGAGAGAGAGAGAGAGAGAGAGAGAGACTCTAATCCAGAGCTCAGGTGAAAAATACTGCTACCTGACCAGCATACTGTATCATTGCAGAATACATAACCAGACACACCTCCAAAGATGTTCACAGTAATACTGTACCTGTTTGACTTGAATTTGGTGAAGCAGTGGTGGTTGTAGTCTTTGTAGAAGAGGACTTGGATGAAGATGAGGAGGATGAAGATGTGGGTTTAACATCTGTGTGATTACATATTGTGTAGCACAGCTTAGTTTGGAATCATGTCTGTTGAATGAATGTGTAGGTAAATACTGCGATACATCTTTTTGCCCTACCTGGTGGTCCTTGGTCTGCCTTTGGAGTAGAGGACTCTGTTGCTGAAAAAAGGAAGATATTGCCAGCATTACACAACTTCTTTCAACTCTGTCATAACATTGATATAAACAAATCATAAACATGCATTGCAGATGCTGTTCTGCCCTAAGAGATGACAGTGGCTAGTAAGTTTACTGTGTTAGCATTAGCTGCAATGCATCTCAAAGGAAACCACCCACTGAGTAAAAGTATGATTCTCTGTGTTGCGTTTTGTATTATTATTAGCATAATTTTCAGCATTTTAATGTTGTACCTATTTGGCCTGAGTTTGGTGAAGCAGTGGTGGATGGGGTCTTTGTCGAAGAGGACGTGGATGAAGATGATGAGGAAGATGTGGCGTTAACACCTGTGTCATTACATATAATAATAATAATTAATAATATTAATATTACAGTATGCATATTGAACTAACTGCATTCACATGGAATGCATGCAGTGTGAATGCTGGACACTACAGCTGCATTAAATTTGCAAAAAAAACTTTCACAATAAAATTACTCCAAGCAGCAGAACAAGAGTAGTTACTCTAATCCAGAGCTAAGGTGAGAAATACTGCTACCAGACCAGCATACTGTATCATGACATAAAACATAACCAGAGACACCTTCAGAGATGTGCACAGTAATACTGTACCTATTTGGCCTGAGTTTGGTGAAGCAGTGGTCGCTGTGGTCTTTGTAGAAGAGGAGTTGGTTGAGGAGGAGGAAGATGTGGGTTTATCACCTGTGTAATTACATATTGTGCATATTTACCTGATTGCATTCACATGGCCATATTAAACCCTGTGTAACTGTGAAAGCAAATTCACTGATTCACTGATTCATGTCTTTATATTCGCATGGATGCTGGGTACCATTGGTGCCGATACTCTGCATGGTCTTAATGTGGTTTTCTATAGAGCTGCTGATCTTCTCCAGGGTGTCAAAGTTGTCCACGATAAACACATGATCTGTTGCAGATGTTGCGATCATGTTAAGCTCCTGTCGTGCACGGGAGTTCTCGAACGCCTGTCCAACCTGCCACAGGGGGTCAGATCAAAATTAGGCCTGTGTTCTTGTGGTGATCGAACACCCAGCCAAACATCCAACAAAACAGCATACAATGTTCTTCACTTTGCTGCCATCTGGGGAACGCTAAAGGACTATGCTCACTGGCACAGGTGCAGTGCACAATAGTCTTTATTGTACTTTGCACCTTGTTAATGTAAATGCACTGGAAATACACTAAGAAATAAAATAAATGACAAATTAGAGTATAGCGCCAAAAGCTTCCCCAAATTAAGCTGGCAGTGACAAATGCTCCTTACTGTACACTGATGTGTTTTTATACAACACTAAAGCACTTTTCCTCTTCGGCCGCCCTACAGGTTGGAAGCTGATTTGTCTTTCTTATGTCTCATTCGAACTACAGATCGGAGCAACCTGCTTCTGCAAACTTGTGTAGTGTGGTTATAGCCCAAGGAGGGATGCAAAGCGAATTCGGAAGTGTGGGTCACCCTGTTACGAGTTGATGAACCAAAAAAAAACTACTTTGTGTTGCTTTAAAGCAGCACTATGCAACTTTGTGATCCATTTTGTTTTTTCCATAGAGCTAAAAATAGTTTTACCTCTATGGCTTTTTCGTAATGGAGCTCCCCCTGCTGTCTCCAAATAAATGGACACGCTCATAAAAACTCACTGATTTCCCTTCCCCTCACCATGTGCATGTGTTTTCAACCCAACTGATCAAAATAACCGGCAAATAAGAAAGTAGTCATGTCCACCGAGGTAAAGTCAGAATTTCTTCAGAATTTAACATGATCATGCTTTTTGTGATATTCGAGACTTTGTGAGACTGAGGGTGCCGAGATGGACACCCCGATATTGCAAGCATGGTATTCTGTCCACAGACAGCTGGGGTGGTCGTGAAAGTCTTCATCCGCCTGGTAATGACTCATTTAAGCATCTACTGACTTGTGAAGATAAGTAATTAACTTGAAAAGTTGCATAGTGCTGCTTTAAAACCATGCCTGTGGTAGTGGACATTGTGTCTTACCCCAACAGCGAATCTAATGATGTTCTTAGCGTCAGCCATGTCTATGGCAAAGGGAAGGTTGTAACCATCCACTGACTGCCCGTCTGTGATGACAATGAGGACTTTGGTGGCATCAGGCCGTGCTCCTCCAGAGGTCACAAACAGCTCCTTCCTGCATACAGACACAGAAAACACAATCTCTGAGACTGGGCTAAAACACCTGGGGGAGAGCTGGAGGTCAGCGAGGCAGGAAGTGTCACCAGCATTGTGGAGCCTACACCAGGTACTGTATACTGTTAATGTTTAAAAACAGACTGATAGGGACGGCTTTAGTAGTCTCTTCCTGTTTAGACCTTTCCAAGGTTTAGACCTTTGTGTTTGTTGGACTCACGCAAGTTTGGTGATGGCAGCTGCAGTGTTGGACCCCCCAGATATATGGCGGATATTTTCCACCTGCTTCTTCCAAAGCCCTTTGCTGTTGAACTGGCTGAAGTTGACACGTATGTGACACGAACTGGAATACTGAGCAATAGCAAACTGGAAAGAAACAAAACAAAACTGCATATTCATTTCAGTTTAGTTTAAATTGTTTTGCCATGTTTAAGTGGATTCAGTTTGCAGTCTGTTTAGATCAGTTGAGTCAATTTTAATCTATTTAGTAAAGTCAGCTTAGTTTAATCTGTATAATATAGTGTAATTTAGTGCTGTAGTTTAGTGTTTATAGCTCAATTAAATGCAAAATTCTCTATAAGAGGCCTGCCAGTCTCCACGTGACGTGTGTGCACACAATTCCATACACACACACACGCACGCACGCACGCACACACACACACACACACACACACACACGCACACACAAACACACACACACAAACACACCTGTGTGTGCTTTTTCAGGAGCTTTCTGATCAAGTTTATCACAAACTGTTTCATGGCCTCGAACTCCACATCTCTCACACTCCCTGAGCTGTCCAGCAGGAAGGCGATGTCTGTGGCCTGCTCTGGTCCATGACATGCTGCAGGAGATGGTGCAGAGACAACATGGAACCGATTCAAATCAGTTTCATTCGATTACATTTCATTTACTTCAGTTTAACCAGCACAGCAGTCAACCCTTTATTAATATGGCAGTTGCCATGCAGGGAGTTTAGCTTAAAGTGCTTTACATTATGAGCAGACAAACACACACACACACACACACACACACACACACACACACACACACACACACACACACACACACAAACACAGTAGAGTACATAAAAAAGAGACCATGTAGTAGACTATTCCTGTAGGCTATAGAAAACTGACATTACGTATACAATTTGGGCTGAGGCTTTCACAGCTAGTGTAAGGAAAGTTACAAAACAGGTCTGTGGGCTGGTGTCTCTAAACAGTGCACAGATCTTTACTGTTAGAAGATCAGACATAATTCCTCTGCTGTTACTGCTTCTGTGATCCTTTGTGTAACAATTTGTGTGACAATTCGAATGTCCAATAAGATTAAGTGTGTTGTTGCCTATAACCCACGAGAGAGAGAGTGATTTGAGAAAACAGACTTTATGCTGCTGATAACCAAGGTATCGTTAGTTCTGTGAACTCACCCATGTGGTCCAGACTTAGGCAGATGAGCAGCACCATCAGAATACAGGGGATGGATGCCATCGTCCTCTCTCCCACAGACTGCTGTGTGTGTCCAGAGCTGGTGACTGAGTGTGACTAAATGTAGCTGAAGGCTGTCAGGCAGAGTGATTTCCTGCTCTGTGGGTTCCTCTGAGGGTGGTGGGGGTGGGTGAAATACATAACCAAGATGCACTGAGACACTTGACACATGTACTAAGACATCTGCAATTTGAGGAAAGCAGTGAGAAATGCCATTCTGTTGTGAACAATTCCAATGTGGTTTGGGGATTTGTCCATTCTGTTTCAAGAAATGAGCCAAACCAATGGAGAAAAACTGTAACACGGTAAGATGTGGTGTGGGCAGGGTTGGGTAAAGGGTCAGTAGGCCTGGTCATGTGGCATAAAGGCATTTCAATTTCAGTTCAGTTCACATAACTGCACTGCATTGAGGTGTACTGTATGTTGATTACTGTGTGCTCCTCTTGTGAACTCTGTGTGTGTGTATGTGTGCGTGAGGTGATTATTGATTAGTGTGCACTCCTAGTTACTCTGTCAGGGTTCAAGTCCCCATAGGAAGGAAGGAGAATCTTAAAGGGGTCTAGAGTACCATCTGTAATCTTTTAGCCCTATGTTTGATTTTTAATCTCGTTTTGTTTAGCTTCCCCTGTAACGGCTGTTAGGGCTTGGACACTCAGGGCTGATTGAGAGGATGGTGGGGGTGGGTGAAATTATACTCTCCTCTCAAGCACAGCCTGCCCTTAATCAGTTTACACATCTTCACATCTTCACGTCCGGTGCAACTATTCACAGCTACTCTGCTTTCGTGTTCAGCCATGGTTCCTGCTTTCCGTGATGCATGTTATCATGAAATCAGAGGAGACTGAACATGAAGCAAGAGTAGACCTCTTGACTCCCATGTGTTTGTGTGTGTTTGTATTAATTATACCCAACAGGATGTTCTGGTGCATATCCAAATAAGAATCCCAATAAAAAGTGTTTATAGCTGTATTTACTGAAAAGGTTTGTTGTTAATTTGTTAAATATTTATTTAACAAAAAAAAAACATGATATGTCCTAACCGCACAGGCAAACCTATATGAGCTCTTTTTCTGTGTTCTTGACTTCCTTCCAGGCTGTGGCTTTTGGCAGTGGCAGACTACATTTCCAAGCTCATCTGGGCAATATTGTGCAACAGTCAGTTTGAAAAACAAATTCAGCTGATGTTAAAATATTTCTTTCAGTGTCTAGGTTTAACATCTGACAACATTTAACATTTGATAAAATGATCATAGATTGGAATTTACAAAAACATTCTAAAACTAATCTAATCTTTGCAAGCTGATGTTCCTTTAGAATGAGGTTAGTGTCCCACAGAGGTCCCTCAATTTTAGTTCATGAAAAGAAGTGAAAAGAACATGCTCTCTTTATTATTGAATAGTTCTCTATCTAGTTTCTAACTGTGATGTGATTATAAACAAATAAGAGAATACACATCTACAAGCACACACTTGTGCACTATAGGCAGTTGATACTAACACACTGGGCTTATTTTGGACATTTTCACAAAATATATGCACCCAACAAATCATTGTGGGGACACCTAGTCATGGTTGTTTTCCCTGCTATAGAGCTAACTATGCCCACCCTGGTTACCAGTTAACAGTGGATGTTTCTCGGGCAATAGATGCCCGTCCTGGGTAACAGTTAACACCTGATCGGCCAAGATAAAAAAATTAGCTCCTTTGGTAACTCTGGCACATTTACATTTTTTATGTAAATGTTGGAAATGGAAATGTTGATTAATGTGTATTGTCCCTTTTAAAATAAAAATATAAATAAACAGTGCTTGTTTCCCCTCCTGTATATGCCCGCCCTGGTCAACAGTCCTTTCACTGTTACTGAGGTAAGGCTGTAAGCTACTTGGTGCACTGGGGTTTTGACACGCAATGAGGAGTTGGTTTTCGGTTTATTTTTGGATTAAATAAAAGGCACATTTGAAATACAACCAATTTAGCAAGTGTGATTTAGTGTTACAACACATTCTGTACTTCTTTTCAAATCAAAAAGTCTTTAATCTTTAATCACATTTAATTACAAAATGTAATTTTGTGACTCTGAATGTTTTTGCCATGGACTCCTCATGTGACTTGTAAATTATGAATTGACATTTTTGTTCAATATTATGTTAGCTGGCTTAGCTTGCACCCTAATTGTGTGCGTTGTTGTTCTTCTGGACCGTGGCGTACACAGCACTGGGGTCCACTGGTCTGCTGTTGCTCTGGTCCTCACCACCAGACAGCTGCATGACACTACTGTAGGTCACAGTGTCATCAGGCTGCTTCTGTAAACAAACACACAAACAAGCAAACAAAGGTATGACCCCACAGTGTGGAGCAGTGACAGGAAAATAAACAAACAGGAAGATGAGTAACGAGTGGTGACTCACAGCAGCAGGCCCTGCTTGGGTTGGGTTGAGGTGCTGAAAGGCTGCATAGTGCAGCTCAGGCTCTTGCTCCCTCTGTAGGGAAGACCGACTCGTCTACATTAGTTTAGAGTTAGATTAGTTTCCCCTGTAGGGAAGACAGACTCATCTACATTAGTGACCAATGAGAAATGAATTATAAGTCAAAGACTATTAGACTGTTATAATGCAGACTATTAGCTTACCATGACTGTTAATACAAGATGTTGACATATGCCTTTCACACTAGTTGTAAGACCAATAGTTATCAGTCTTATGAATGTATGTAATAGTAATATGATAGTCCCAGGAAAAGATATCACCTCCAGGTTGTCTTACTTTTACTGAGGAGTTTAATGGTGGAGCAGACTGGACAAGCGAAAAACCTCCCCTGCTCTGACTCTGTGAAAAAACAATGTATCGAATGATGTGTTATGTATAAATGAACAATGTATAAATAATGTATAAATTATGTATTATGTATGTATTATGTGCCAATGTATTAAAGGGCCTAAACTGATAAATACAGAAAAAAAAGAGTTCCAAACTGATTTTAAACTCACAGCCCTGTGATGGTCATCTCCTCCAGCATCTGGAACATAAGTAAGAAGAAATTACAAAATACTGTATATATTAGTGTGCATAGCACAGTCCCCACGATGACATAAAATATAGTGTGCATAGCACTGTCCCCACGATGGCATAAGATAAAAAATAGTGTGCATAGCACAGTCCCCACAATGACATAAGATCAAACATATTGTGCATTGCACAGTCCCTTTGATGACATACGATAAATTATAGTGTGCATAGCAAAGTCCCTGAAATTATATAAGACAAAGTATAGTGTGCATAGCAAAGTCCCTACAATGACATAAGATTAAACATATTGTGCATTGCACAGTCCCTTTGATGACATAAGATAAATTATAGTGTGCATTGCAAAGTCCCTACAATGACATACAATTAACTATAGTGTACCCAGCATGAACACTGTAATGATATAAGGGGAACTACACATCATAGCACAGTCAATATATTTTTATATATATTTCCTTTTAATGACACAAGGTTAACTATAGATCATAGAGCAGTCCCTTTAATGACCTATGGTTAAGTATAAGTCATAGCACAGTCAATATAATGACATAAGGTTAAGTATAGATTATAGCATCTATATCTAGTATAGATTATAGCATAATCCCTATCATGACATAAGGTAAACGGTAATTTGTAGCACAGTGCCTATAATAACATATTTGTGGAAATTTAGAGTTCGTTAGCATCGTCACTAGAGGGGTGCCACTTGTTTACATTGTTGCCATGGAAACTACTCACTTGCCCTCCTCTTGCGTATCACCACAACACTAATCAGTGCAGCAGCCAGCAGACAAACACAGACCCCAACTCCAACCATCAGACCACCACCTGTAGGAGCTGTGTTGAGGAAAAACAGAGAGAGAGAGAGAGAGAGAGAGAGAGAGAGAGAGACCGTAACTCCAGCCATTACAGCACCACCCTGAGACACTGAGGGGGAGAAGAATGCAGGGCGGGAGGGAAGTGTATGTGTGTGTGTGTGGTTTTTGCAAAGAAGAGAACCATGGTTTTCCTGTCTTGCCTGATGTGTCTGATGAAGTAGGTGTACAAATTCCCAAATACAAATCCCAGAAAAGAAAAAAAAAATTCCCATGACCATTCAGGGACTTCATAGAGTAAATGCTTAGCTTTCACAAAATTAAAGCATACTATGCAACTTTAAGTGTTTTTTTTTTCTCAACAGAGCTCCGCTAGTGTGTCCAAGTAAATGGACACTCATAAAAATGTACTGTTTTCCTCAACTGAGCAGAGTAACTGGCGACTATGAAAGTAGCCATTTCCACCGATGTAAAGTCAAAAGTAAAGTCAGAATTTCTTTACAATGTAACATGATCCTGCTTCTCGTAATGTTCAACATTCGAGAAAGTCTTCATTCGCCTGGTAACTTGTGAACATGATTAATTACCTCCAAAAAGTTGCATAGTGCTGCTTTAGTGTAGTGTTTCTACAATACATTACAGCATGTCTAACCTTTCAGTCTGATGGTGTGGGTGGCAGAAGCCTTAAGCTGCTCTCCTGCAGTCAGCTGGCACCTCCATGTCCTCTGGGACTGAGAGAGAGTGCTGTTTCCATCACTGACCGCTGCGTCTAGTTTGAGGGTACATCGTTTTCGCTGGTGTCTGCTGCAGCGGAGCTCTGTGCCTCCCTCATCTATCCAGCTCAGGTACACCGTCTTTTCATTCTGAGGGTCTTTACACCAACTGAAGGGGTGCACTACGCAGCTGAGATTCACATGACTGCCTTTGTCCATCTCAGTTTCTCCAGGTGAAGCTAGGACTGCAGAGGCAAAGGCTTCATTAGAACACATTTTTATGTACAAAAAGAACAGACATTTGAGACACTCCTAAAAGTTACTGTAGCCAGTAACTAATTAAAGCTTTTTAAATTGTAACTTTCAGGTGTGCCTTAAATTCATTTTGTTTTTGTATCAATAAGTTGGAGGCCTGTTTTTGATGAGCACCTCGTTTTACCCTTTTTTGACTTTCTCTGACCCAGTGAAGCAATTCCTTCCTTCTTTGTCTACATATTTATGTAGTTGGCAGTGCTCTTCTGGACTTTTTGTGTCTACTCTGCCCTACAACGCCAAACTACATATTTTGTCAAATTGGGTTTAGACTGAAAATTGACTTCATAACACCTCCTTTGTCTTGTAACTAAATCTCTTGCTTCTTGCTAGTAAGAAAGTATGTCGATAAAAGCATCACCGCTGTTACACGTACAGCATGTTTGACTGGGCAGTATGACAACATTAAAGGCGTTTTTTGCTCAGTTTCTATGTTCACATAATTTCTGCACTTTGTCTTTGTAGAGCAGTACTCTTGACCAAAGATGTCTATAGCGCATAGGCTGTGGCACAAGGGGAGACGAGCATAGGCACACCACATGACTCCATCACTACGATGGCACTCAGCACTGCACACACCTCCACCAAGCTCACCACACCTGGATGTACTCAAGGTTGTGTTGGTTGTTATTATCTTTTTTATTTTATTTTACTTATTAACTTATTTATACCTCTCGTGTTTACTATTTTATTTATTTTACTACTATTTATTTAATTCAACTTCAAAATATAGCTTTTTCCTCCATGGAAGGGCATGTGGTAGCACTGTGCTAATTCTCAACACGGGCACCCTACAATAGTGCCTGTGTCCGTGAGCACCAGGAGACTCACCATCAAGAACAATCAGGTCAACTGGAGCATCACTTCCATGTTGTTCTCCACCCTCTCTTAGGTACTGCCGACAGAGGTAGAGTCCAGCATCTTCAGTGGTGACATCAGCAATGTGGAGAGAGCAGTTGGAGAGCAGACGCAGTCTCTCAGGGTTGTGTGCAACTTCATCAGTGTTCATCTGCCCAAGCTTGACCACTTCTATGGGCGGGTAGGTGCTAATGAGCCATGTAGTAGAGGAGCAATTTGGATAAACCACATTACTGCAGGGCAGAGTAGCACTCCCACCCACACTGGAGAACACCGTACTGTTTCCCTGGACACCTGGGAAAAAAAGACGGTGGAAACCTGATGTTTTGTCTTTCTGTCTTCACTTTGCCTTACAGTACCACTCTGTGTACTGCCATTTTTCATTACATTTGGGGAATGGAGGATCGCACTCAATTTCTTCTTGATTTCTTTTATTTTTTAAAACACATTCATTGCAGGGTTAGACATGCAGGGTTAGACAGACGTTTCGGCAAGGGCCTTCATCATTATATTTGGGGGCCAAGCAGCGAAGCTGTGAAGGCACCCATTGTGTTTCTAGCTTTTCTTTGCCTTAACACTCTGCCTTATGTTAGTATTGTTCTGATTATTGCACCTATTGTGTTTCTAGCTTTTCTTAGGCTTTATTTATTCTTCCGCCATGGGAGTCTATGACAGCCCATAGAACAATTGGTAAAAAATTCTTGGACCATGCCGAGTTCAACCCTATGACCTTTCCACCTGGATAGATTTTCTGCCATTTTCAAAAATGTCGAAAGTGAAACAACATTTTCACAGGTCACAAATTTTTCCCAACTTTCCCGAAACTTGGTAAATTTAATCTCCAGACCAAGCCTCACACAGGAACCTAAAATTGTGTTTTGGTTTCAATCTGTTACTGCATTTTGGTTTAAAACTAAATTATCATATGTTGTGAGTCCTTTGATCAAGGCGAGTTCAACAACCCATGTGACCAATTTCCACTTCCAAATTTTAGAAAATGTTGAAATACATATACTGAATACATATATTGAAATACATTTTCACAGGTCTCACATTTTGCCCACACTTCCCGAAACTTGGTAAATATAAGCTTTAGACCAAGCCTCACACAAGAACCTATGTGGCTATTTGATCAAAGCATTTGCGTGTCATAGTCAATCAAATTGGGTGGTGAAGCTGCCAAACAGGAAGTTAGATCATATCTTGGTAACACTTTGATGTATCGTAACCAAACTTGGTGACATGACTCTTGAGAATGTCACAAGAGGTCATAACAAATGTGTTGCAGTTTGGTCCCCAGGGGGCGCTGTAATGAGCAAAAATGTGTTTTGGCTCATATTTCTTAATGTGTTTTGATATAAGACTATATTTTGATTTCTGGTCATAGTTTGGCATGGCCCTTTGAAGCTTTTCATGTCAGCCAATCAAATTTAGTGGGAAAGCCAGCAAATGGGAAGTAAGCTTATATCTTTGCAATGCTTTAACACATCATTACCAAACAGTTATATGATACAAGATGACATTCTGAATAAGCACCATGAATTTGGTGTCATTTGGTGTCACCAGGGGGCGCTGTAATAAGAAAAATTATGTTTTGGCTTTTATCTATTACTGTGTTTTGGTTTGAAAGTTATAGGAAAAATAGTATATTATGGGCGAATGCTTGGCCTTCTCATCACTGCTTGCAGCTATATTATTTACTGTCTTTTAGCTGTTGTACCTAGCTAAGCCTTTAAGTCCTTTAGCTTTCTGTTGAATGTTAACTTTTTCTATATTTAGATACGTTTTTTTGTATCTTATCTGTGTTACTGTATTGTGGGCCTGAGAGTAGCGCAGTTTTAATTCTGTATATGTCCAGTGCATTTCAGTATTGAGAATAAACCTGACTTTAACTTTGACTTTGACCTTTGATCTGGTTTCTACATTTTAAATATCTTTGTAGGAATCAGAGAACTGAGGAGCTTTATCATATGCATATGTTCAGCACTTTTAACAGTGGGAATGACTACATTGCTATTTGCTAATCAAGTACAGGACTTCAGCCCTTTAGTTCCAGTATTCCCATTTCTAGGTAGCAACAAATGAAATGTGTATTTTTCCAGCCTAACAATAAATTAAACTATCGACCCATAGCTTATTTGTGACACACAAACAGATAGGCAAACAGATATCAGTGTAAATATTCTACACATGCCAAGAAATTTTGCACACACCCAAAATAGACAAGAGGCAGGAACACATCAATAAAATGTTACACTACCAGACATGAGGAGACAGAATTTAAAATGTATCTATTAAATAGACATATGACATTTTACATACAGTAATGTAAAATCTTGTATCCTGTATTCTGCCATGTTCGAAGTATCACAACTTGTGCGTCATAGAAAAATGTGAGTTGTGACTGCATAGTACTGACCACTTTGTTTGACTGTGTGTTTGGACCTTGTATTTTTTATATTTCCAGCCACAAAAGCATACATATGATTATAAATGACTAAAATTCCATATTTTTCTAACTGTGTTTAAAAACACAACATTCAAAAATATTTTACAGCACTCGTTTTATGCCAGTCTAATATCCTCTCCTAGGCTGCAGATGTCAGTCACACGTTTCTGCGCTTTTCTGACAGTTTCTCACTGCTACACATATTATTTTGGGTAATCCAGAAGGTAATTCTTCGTCCACTGCTTCTTGATCTAATATTTCTAATTCTTCTGTTCTAGTTCTTCTGTTCTAGTTCTTCTGTTCTAGTTCTTCTGTTCTAATTCTTCTGTTCTAGTTCTTCTGTTCGGTTCTGACTCATAGTTTGGTTCCTATGTCACACAGAAATGTGTTTTTCTTTCCACACACTCCTACATCATGGGGTCATCAGGATGTCAGACACAAATATGAGTCATGGTCACTGTTGACTGTCTAACACCAGCATATATCTGTGAGTGTGACGGTTTTCATTCATCCAGGTCATAGTAGACATGAGTGCTTCAGGTAAGTTGTAGGCAACTGGACTTTTACTTGGAGCTTGAAGACATTTTTACCTTTCATCCAAAAGGCTTAGAAGCCTAGAAAGATTAAGTAAATGTCTTAGAGCTACACATAGAAGTCCAGTTGCCCAAAGCTGAGCACTTATGCCTAACACCAGTGTATGTAGCTATTAGATCCCTGGATTTAATCACAATAGAACTGCTGCATTCTGTTTTTGAGCCTAAAAATGTGACAAATCTACCCCAGTAGTTATTATTAAGTAGTGATTTGTATCTGAAATGAAAATAAAGTTGATTTTAAAATGTAGTACAGTCATGTTTGCATTGATATAAAAGGCAACTGTGTGACCACCAAGCTGTGCTCACGGTTGCCGAGGTAACAGTAGTTCTGAGGAACTTACTGATATGGACCAGACCCAGGCAGATCAGCAACAACTATGTGTGTGTGTTTTGGTTATTAACATAGTATCAAATCCCTAAAACTCACCCATGTGGTCCAGACTCGGGCAGATCAGCAGGACTATGAGAACACAGGGGATGGACGGCATCTTCCTCTCTGGTCCACTCCTCTTCATTACACTCTTGGGTGTGCGCGCGTGCACTCGCATGTGTTTGTGTTTGCATGTATATATGTGTATATGTATGTAGGCACTGCATCTATGTGTGGTTACAGAGACAGTAATGGAATGAATGAGACTTCCCTTTTTTTCACTGTTTCCTCCAATACCAGGGGTTGGTGTGTGTGTGTGCGTGTGTGTGTGTGTGTGTGTGTGACATGGCCAACCCCCTTTTCTACTTCCTCTTGTAGCATCTGTGTGTGAGTAAGCTCCAGCAGTTGCTGGAGTCTATAGCACTAGTCTACGGGGTCGCATAGTCTTAAATCATTATGTAAAGAGAACTGGATGATCCCTAGCCATCCGAGAGTCTGCCTCACTACCCCTTTCAATCTAAACCTCTTTCAAACCACTTATTACACCTGAGTCTTCTTTTCCAGTACCACCAATATCACCAGTCTCCTTCGCCCTAATCTGCTGTTCCCCTTTGTATTCTTCCTGTCCTGCTGTCTCTCCTTACCTCTGTTCAGTTCCCCAATACTGTGTGTTTGCACTGTTCCTATGTACTGTATGTAATGTATGTCTCAATCTTGTGCGTCTGTACCGTCCTTATGTACTATATGTCCCAATACTGTGTGTTTGTACTGTTCTTTGTAAAGCGTCTTTGAGTGTCATGAAAAGCGCTATATACGACATATGTATTATTATTATTATTATTTTGTTTTTTTTAAATGGTAGCCTCTGTGATTGAGGAGATATAGTCAGCCTATCAAGTATAGGAGTAAGTAAGTATAGGAGATAAAAGGCTAGGCCAAAAAGCCTATACCCCTCTGGCCTGGGGCACATGAATTGGCCTAGGTCATAATATATCCAGGGTACAATCTACCCTAGGTCACTTTAACCCTGGGTATAGTCTGGACTGGGGGTATACTATGGCCTGTTACAGTTAAGTCTGAGAATAGAGCTGACCTATACCCCGGACTGGGGTTTTTATTCTAGAGTAGGTCACTTTAACCCTGGGTATAGTCTGGACTGGGGGTATACTATGGCCTGTTACAGTTGAGTCTGAGAATAGAGCTGACCTATACCTCGGACTGGGGGTTTTATTCTAGACTAGGTGACTTTAACCCTGCGTATAGTCTGGACTGGGGGTATACTATGGCCTGTTACAGTTGAGTCTGAGAATAGAGCTGACCTATAAAAAGCCCAGCAGAGCTTTGCCCTTAGCCCAAGGCATCAGTTCCCCATGACACAATGACAGGGCAAGGTGAGTATTTTGTTTTTGGTCAAATATCCCATTGTGAAGTGTTCTTTAGAATAAAAAATACTAAAGAACAAAACAAAATACTAAAGGGTAAAAGTATAAAATAAAAAAATGAAACACAGATGAAATAAATAAATAAAAATGTACATAAAAGACATAAGGAATCTAAAAAAACACAAACTAATTAAAGATGAATCATTAGCCGAAAGCATCTAAGAACAGTTTGGTCTGAAGTCTAGATTTAAAACTTACAGTTTGGAATAGCCTGGTATCTCTCTTCACTCTCCTCAGATGTAGTGACATAGGATCATAGTGTGAATTACACCTCCATAATTGGGGGTACCCCCAGTATCCCCTGTAATTCGAACAATGCTTAAGATGACAATCAATGGCCAGCTGCTGTGGTCAGATGACTTTAATCTGCCCCAGAGCCACATTGTGTCATGCACTTCTGCATCATGTCAAGTACAGTACCGGTTTGGACCGTTTGTCATTCAATAAGCTTTCTTTACTTTTTCATTTTAAGAATGTGCTCCTTCATAGTTTGGATGTCTTCACTATTAATATTGAAATAAAAAAACGTAGTTAATCTTATATACAAAATAAAAAAATGAAGAAAAAAACATTGAATGAGAAAATATGTCCAAACATTTGAATGGTACTGGTAGGGTACTATGTCTATGTAGAGGCAACTGTACACTCTGTTGGGGCCCCAGGCAAAAAAAAACAAAACAAAAAAAAACACCATTGTTGTTGAAAACCGCATGTTGCACTCATGATTTAAAGGCCGGGAAGGACAACATGATTAGGCTACTATTCATTCATGTTGCCAGTGATCACATCATGTGAAGCAATTACCTGAACTTAATCACCTAATTTGTTCCTACTTCAAATGGAGCATTAGAAATAAGGGAATGATAGCATGTTAATAGGCTGATAGTCTGAATGACAAGCTGCAAGCCCTGTAAAACACTTGGTAATACACAGGGATGGGTTAAGGAATCGACTGCCCCATACGTATGAGCCCGGTAGTTCATTAATCCACCCCTGGGAATACACTCTATTACACCGTGCAAAAACGTGACGCGAGGTATGTATTGACCACAAACTGTATGACACGTCAGAGAACACTAGAGGGCACTATGTCGTTCAATACACTTACTCACCTACAGCTATGCTGCAATAGTGCAAAGAGTGCAAGGCAAAACGGTGGGTGTTAAACAATGTCTTATAGAGAATGTCTTATAGAGAATAGTTTTGCCGTTACTTTTGTACACTTAAGCCCCATTTGTTTTGGCCAGCCAGCCTTTGTTTTACTCACAGACAGGGAGTTTTTCCTCACCCCTAGTTGCTCCCTGGGGACACTAACAACCAACTGCGCCTAAATGAACTTTCCTTGTCTAGTGCCACTGGTCTACACTGGTCTGCTAAGACTGCCGACCTATGTCCACATAAGAGCCCACTTTAACAGGGAGTTGCATAGCTCTAGCGCCACTGGACTACTAAGATTGCTGACTAGGGCCTACAAGGACTGCCTACCTGTGTTCTGCTACTGTATTTATCTGCTCCGACACCACTAAACCGCAAGAAATGTTGTCTTGTAACAACCCTGCTAAACTGTAAAGCACTTTGAGTTGCATATTGCATGTATGAACTGTGCTATACAAGTAAAGTTTTATTATTATTATTATTATTACTCCTGACCATTGTGAATGTATAGAAATCATTGCTTCTGACAGGCAGCCTGTTTTCCCTGCACGCCTCTGTATGACATAACTCTGTAAAGTACGTTGGCAAGTACCCCCTTATGCACAGCCAAAGACAATGTGTTTGTACTTTTTATTGTGTAGTAGCCTAGTAACTAAACAACGCTGTTGATGCGGGTAACAATATAGGTGCACTGTGCACAATTAAATACTATGAATAGTCTCTTTATCTCTAAATCTTTGTAAAAATCCATCTGAGTAATGCAAGAAGACACGCCTTTTCTGCACGTGTTTTTATTGACAGATGACGCGGCCTTTTTCTCTAACCAATCCCGTGGCCGAATTTGCACTGCAGAGACGGGTATTTCTGGTCGTGCTGTTGGTTGGCTATCTGTGCCGTCTGTAATTGGAAGCAGGAAGAAACATACAGCGAAGCGTTTGGTGAGATAGCAAAAAGTTGACATCCTCGCATATTCAGCTTGTTCTGACACGAGACTTTGAGTTGTCTATTATAAGCATTCAGCGTGAATCATCTGTAAGGATTTTTTAACGTAAATGCGATTTTATTAGTGAATTTTGACGGCTGTACTCAGCGTCGGCTCAAGTTCTGCATTATGTTATGTTGTGTTCGGGTGAATAATTGTTAACGAGAGTTTAAGATGCTGCGTCTCCATATTTTGAATGAATGTACCAGTGTTTATATGTTTAAGGCTTTAGTTGCTTGATTTGACTGCATGGACTAGTCGTTGTCCTAATCTACCATGAGATTTGGTTGAACTTTGCCTTACCCTACACACCCACACAGCTTGTGTGTGTACACTACACACCCATACTGTAAAGCTGGTAACATGGACTTAACATGCACAGTTAGGGAGTGGCTGTATATTTCACTCTGAGTTTACCGTACCACCATAATCTCAGCTGACAAGTTGATGTAGTTAAAGTTTGCAAAATGTATTCCTAGTGTTTAACTGGCTCTTCTCCTGTCTATTTGATAGAGTAGGGAGATATGAAGGCTCTTACCTTGCTTCAGTCCAATCTGGACATTGACCAGCGCTCCAGGCCCAGCCTCCTCTCCAACTACGCCCCTAACCTGGAGAACCAACTTCTAGCGCAGTCGTCCACCACCTTATCGTGGCCTTCCACTCAGCCTCCGTCATGGCTGACCCAGACCTCCACCCTGTCCTGCGCCTCTCTGCAGCCCTCCAGCCTCTCGTCCACCGTGTCCTCATCGTCTCTCCTGACCACCAGCGCCAACTCCTCCGCGCTCAGCCATGGCGCTACACCCTCCACCTCCACATCTGCCTCTGCCTGCCCCCTCTCTCATCTCCTCAGCACTGAAAACTCCCAGCTGAAGAGGGACTCCAGTCTTCTCCTTCTTCACTCCTCTCTCATCCCCTCATCCTCTGTCCTCACCCCGTCAGGTGGGAGTGTGCCCGTACCCCCCAGCAGTATCTCTGCTCCACCCCCCCTTCCTGAGCTGCAGCTGAGAGAGACAGGTGGAGATGAAACAAGGGAGAGCTGTGAAGCCAGTAGCCCCAGTCAGGTAAATGAATAAAGCTAAAGTTCCTTAATTACTATCTACCCTCAGCCTTGTCGTGTGGAACTCTGCATCATTCTCAGGACTAAGAATCTGAATTGAATCTGTGAGAATTGGAATGTTGGTTTATCGTCACCAGATGGTCGTTTGTTACGTGCATGTTGATAATGATAATATAAATGTTTAATTTGCATTTGTGGATTGTTGTAATGGGATACAAAAATATCGAGGTACAAAGAAAATGCTAAATGAGGAACATGGCAGTTATAAAATGTCAGTTTTCTTTTCTCCATGTGAAATCCTACTTACTTGACATTTCATATCCTTTTGTGTGAAATAAGAAACACTGTACTGTTATGAAATGTCGCGTTTTTTTTTTTTTTTTTTCATGTCAAATTCTTCTCACTAGAGCTTTACATCCCTTTGTGTGCAATGTCAGGATTCTGAATGTGAAAGCGTCAACCATGAGGACCCTGAGGTGTCCGCAGAGGTGCCTGTGTTTGATGTGGGTGTAGCTGAGGAGGAAGAGGAGCAAGCCATAGCTCTCGATGAGTTTGAGATGAGGAAGGAGCATGTCGACAGTCAGCTCGAAGAGCTGAAGGACAAGAAGGTAAACACACGGAAAACGGACACCTTCTCAAAATAAACACTCTCCCGGTGAGGTTGTTGTTGAGTTGTTGTTGAGTTGTTGAGTGGACATGCATTTGCATTGTCACAGAATTACAAATAAGTTTGTCAGATTCATCACTGTATTGGCCTTTATGTGGGTGTCAAATAGATTTTTGTCTGTCTTTTTGTCATATAATCATAAATACTCCAATCAGATGCATCAGCTACAGTTATGTATATAATTTTGCAGATGTTTTATCTTCAAAGCAACGTACAACACTAGCAATACCAATTTATAAACAAAACATACTCACTTGGCTAACTCAAAGAAAAAAAAAAACAAAAAACAATATTTAAGAAGTGGAGGTATAATCAAATCGTAGCATAGCCTGCACTTACATAAGCTGATGCAGTCAAATAAACAGTTATCCAGAAAAAAAACATTTAACAACATTAAAATGTGAAAAGATTGGTTTTTAAAGTTTGACAAATGTGTGTGCTTTCAGAGCAATGAAATTTGTATCTAAACCAGGGGTGTCTAAACTTTTTGCCAAGGGGGCTGGATTTGGCGAGGTGAACATGTGAGGGCCAACCATTATAATGACATGATAATAACATAATAATAATAATAATAATAATAATAACAATAACAACAATAACAATAACAATAACAATAATAATAATAACAACAACAACAACAATAATAATAATAATAATAATATGCAAATTAACTATTTAATGAAAATTTTATTGCAATGGCATACTTTTCATGTCTGCACATAGAACACAAATTAAATTGTGTTTTTACCAAAATTACTGTGCATTTTATATTTGAAGAATGAATGAAAAAACATGAATGAAGAATGAATGAAAAAAAACAAACACTATTCATAATTCACTAATCCTAATTAGTAAGTAAGCAGGTCATTTTGGAAGTAAATTGTGGTTGTAGTTAATTTTGTAAGTAAAACTTTGGAAGTCGTGAAAACAGTTGGTAATGAACAGTAGGTAGTAAATTTTGGAAGTAAACTGTGGTTGTAAGTGAATTGTGGAAGTACATATTGGAAATTTGGGTAGCAGGTAGCTAAACTGTGGACACACACTAAAGGATTGATCACCTTTAGTGGGGCCGCCTCAGGGGAGGGTGTACAGTGAGTAAAGGCCCTAAACACCCGTTGATCCTGAGGTACACTGCTGAGGATGTGTCCCACATAGTGTATGGATAATTGTAATGGCTGTAGTTAGGAAAGCCTGAAGTGTGGTACAATGGGTGCTCTCCCCACATGTGCAAGTGTCTTGTATTTTTATTTATTTATTTATTTATTTTAGTTGTTAAGGAAATGTTGGAGGAAACTGCAAAGGCTTGCCAGTGGTCCTGGATGAGATGCATGTTGTTGGCATGGTGAAAGCCATGGGGGAAAGTGATAGGTAGGTGCTGCTGAGTGGATCATGTAAACGGCCCCAGCAGCCCCAGTCACTGTAACGGTAGCCGGCTGGTTCAGGTTAACCCTTGTTGAGCATCTGTCTGTACGGCTCCAGTTGGCCATCCCCTCAGCTGCTCTGTCCTGTACAGCTCACATGAGGTTGAGTGAATAGCTGTAGTCAGCGGCCAGTTGTGCGTGTTACACCTGGGAGTAGGGACTAACAGCCTGAACTATTTACTTGATTATAGATAGTGTAGGGGTAGGTGTAATAGCTATAGTTTCTCCCTAAGGTGCTCTTCCTACATGCACAAGTACTTTGTGTTCTTTGTAAAACACTATTATACATAACATACTATTATTCACTGTTAAATGTAAACTGTAAACGTGAATTTATACCATGTGAACAAGAAAATAACACCAACAGTTATCTTATTCAGAAGTACAAACCACTGAGGGCTTTGTACAAATCACTGGGATTTTAGAATGTATTTAGGCTACCCCAGAAGACTAAACAAATAATTTTTAAAATTTTTAGGCTCTCCTTCTCCCTCAGTCCCTCTGACCTCCTCCCTCTCTTCCAAGACTGGGTTTCTGATATCCTGCGAGCTGTGGTTTTCTACCTGCCGCTGGACTTCAGCCGACTTACTCCGCAGACTTCTTAGAAAGTACTGCTCAATGCGGTTCCCCTGTCCCACTTTTCCTCCACACCCCTTCTTCCCCTGATGGATTTTAAGGCCTCTCACTGTTGTAATCTTCTGCCAGCCACAGGAACAAACCTGTACTTTCTTTTCTAATTGTTCTCTCATTACTCTTTCACTACTTACTTTTTCCCTTTCAATTCTACCGGATAACCCCACCTCCCCATCCTCCCTTAAGTCGCTCGACCTTCTCATAGTCATTTCCGTTCCAGTGTCTAAAGCCGTGAATCCTGCCTGTGAGTCATCTTCCACCCCTACTCTCGCTGACTCTAGGGGTATATAATCAAGTAAATAGTTCAGGCTGTTAGTCCCTACTCCCAGGTGTAACACGCACAACTGGCCGCTGACTACAGCTATTCACGCAACCACATGTGAGCTGTACAGGACAGAGCAGCTGAGGGGATGGCCAACTGGAGCCGTACAGACAGATGCTCAACAAGGGTTAACCTGAACCAGCCGGCTACCGTTACAGTGACTGGGGCTGCTGGGGCCGTTTACATGATCCACTCAGCAGCACCTACCTATCGCTTTCCCCCATGGCTTTCACCATGCCAACAACACTATCTATAATCAAGTAAATAGTTCAGGCTGTTAGTCCCTACTCCCAGGTGTAACACGCACAACTGGCCGCTGACTACAGCTATTCACGCAACCTCATGTGAGCTGTACAGGACAGAGCAGCTGAGGGGATGGCCAACTGGAGCCGTACAGACAGATGCTCAACAAGGGTTAACCTGAACCAGCTGGCTACCGTTACAGTGACTGGGGCTGCTGGGGCCGTTTACATGATCCACTCAGCAGCACCTACCTATCGCTTTCCCCCATGGCTTTCACCATGCCAACAACATGCATCTCATCCAGGACCACTGGCAAGCCTTGGCAGTTTCCTCCAACATTTCCTTAACAACTAAAATAAATAAATAAATAAAAATACAAGACACTTGCACATGTGGGGAGATAATAATAGGTGGAACTGAAATTTAGATTGCAGCAAAAAGGCCAGGTCTGGCTCAAAGACAGTGGTTTTGATGCGCAAGATGTCACACAAGTGAGCTCCATCTGCAGGTGGTCTGTGGTCACGTTCATGTCACTCCTCTCAAAAAAAACATTAACTGAGCAGTGACAGTCGCGTCCATGCTTTCATCGCAGGGTAACGAAAAAAACAAATCAAACCCGACACCCCTTGTCTCTAACTGTCTCTTAATATTGGACGAAATGTCTTCAGTTCGCCGTGCCATAGTTTTACGAGACAGGCCAACATTGGCAAACTTGCTTCTTCTCAGGACAAATGTTCTCCACCATTTTCATCATGCAGTCTTTAACAAATTCACCATCAGTAAAAGGTTTGCAGTGCCTCGCAATCAACGTTGCCATCTCATAGCTCGCTTTTGTGGCATTTTCATTTGATTCATGAGTTCTTGCAGAAAAAAAAACAGCTGTGCCATTAAAACACCTTTTTTTCCGCACCTCTCATTCCCCGTTAGCTTGTCATAGTTATTAGCGTCTTGTCTGGTAGTGCCTCTTGAGATTAAACTCCTTGAAAACCGCCACAGTGTCTTCACATATTAGGCAGACACGGTTCGTATGTCACTGAAAAAACATTAAATTGCGTTGTGTGCTGTGGTGTGCTGTGCTGTGTGATCACAATGACAAATCGGAGTCATTTTTATCACTGTAGGTTTGTTGTTTGTGTGGTAATGGAGTGGACCTTGTGTACATTGTGCTTGGTGTTTGGTTTTTCCCGCTCCCCCAGTACCATCTCCTGAATGCGGTCTGCACCTCTCTGATGATGAAGACGTGCACCCCTGGAGGAGACCCGGACTGGGATGGGGAGCAAAGCGTTTGGACGGCAGTCAGGAGGCTCTCTGAGGACATATCCAAGAGTGACCCCGAGTATCTCCTCAAGGTGTGTGTGTGTGTGTGTGTGTGTGTGTTAACCATTACATTACCCCAAATACTACCCAAATGTGTGTGTGTGTGTGTGTGTGTGTAATAACATTACATTCCAGTTAGCAGATGCTTTTATCCCAAGTGACTTATAATTGAGGTAGCCAATCAGGCTACAGAGCTACAGTTCCGCTGGTTCTGATTGGCCCACTCTGGTCAGGTGGCAGTGTATACCAGACAGGAACTGAACATCCGCATCACAGCCAACTTCCTGCTGGCGCTGGCGGCCCACCTGCCCGACACGAAGGCACACCTGCGCCGCTACTTCTGCGCCGCCATCCAGCTGCCCTCTGATTGGCTAGAGGTGGCAAGGATGTACTCTACGGTGGGTTTGCACCAGACTTTGTCCCATGTCTTTGTAATTTATTCTATTACATTTTACCTTTTATTATAATGTTGTCGTTACTTATTTTTATGTTTTTCTTAAATTTCTGATTTTGTATTTTCATTACTGGTAAGCACCTTATAATGATGTTCAGAAAAGCACTGTACTACTATTAGTATTATTATTATTATTATTATTATTATTATTATTATTATTATTATTGTTGTTGTTGTTGTTGTTGTTGTTGTTGTTGTTGTTGTTGTTGTTGTTATTATTATTATTATTTTTTATTTTTTTATTATTATTATTATACTGTGTACCTGTCTGAGGTATCCATAGGTCCTATTTTTAGTCAGATTAGCCAGCTTTGCTTGGAGTTTTTCCCATATTTAAAAACAACATTTCAGCACAATAAAAAATGGAGTATGTCTGTGAAGATTCCCATTAATCCAGGTCATGGTAGTCAAAGGAGCTAAGTTGTAAAGAAACTGGACTTGGAAGCAGATCTCTTCACCATCAGAAAAGTTCTCCTTCTCTGAATCCTGTAACCACAATGACTCTCACTCCAGTTTACACCTGGTGTGACTCATGTGACCCCTTTGTCACATGATGAGGGATGTGGTCTACAGTCCCGCGATATATCTCCTGGTTCCCCATCATTGGGCCAGAGCTGAAGAAGCCTTTTGGATAAAAGATAAAAAGTCTTCAACCTCCAAAAAGAAGTCAAGTTGCTCACAACTTAGCTCCTTTGATGGAAATGAAATGGATTCTCTGTCATTGCCTCTGCTACTGCATACTGGGTGTCTGTCTGAGGCATCCCTAGACCAGGAAAGAGGTGCAAGGATAGCACGACGTAACCTACATTTTAAGCACTAACCTTTTTAATTCCATGTACAGCCCACATATTTTTTACAAACTTACAATGTGTGATTGTTCTATAGCTATTCTAGGAAAATAAATCGCATAAAATGGGAACTTTTATTTATTTATTTATTTATTTGTTTACTTACTTATTTATTTTTCCTTCTGTACCAAAGGGTCACGGGGGTTGCTGACCCCTGCCCAAGACCTTAATAATGACTAAAAGATTAGTCTGTTTTGCTTAAAGTCTTTCCTCATATCCTCATATCTACAAACAATGACTCAGCACATGAAATGGAATGAATTCTCTGCTGTTGCCTCTGCCTGTCCATCTTGTAGTGTTTCAGCTCCTCTCTGCCGTCGTGTCTGAAGAAAGCCCTCGCTGACAAATTTAAGCAGTTCAGTGAGTATCAGCTGGCCAAGTACAACACACGGAAGCACCGCTGCAAACACAGCAAGAGAGACAAACGCAAGGTGGGCCATTACAATTGCACAGCGATGGAAGAATATACAGTATAGACACATTTGTGTGTGTGTGTATGCATGCATATGGGGGAGGTGTAGGTGTAGGTTTAGGTTTCTCTTTTGTTCAGTCACTGCATTGTGTTTGATGAACATAAATGATTAACACTTCCATTTTTGAAGGCATTCCTAGTTGACAGCATTTTTTCACGCCTGCCTAAGACTTTTGCACAGTACTGTATATTTGTTACAATCATGTTTGTCAAACAACTGCAAGCATACTTCTGCTCCCCCTGCCCCAGTATGGAAAGAGAGAAAGAGAGAGTAAGGGGGTATGTTGCAAGTATGCATAAGTATCTTGGAGAGAGTGCATTGACACATGTGCAGCTGCAGACATATACAGCAGATTTCCATGATAATGTAAGGAGATGGGCACATGCCTCTCACCGTGCATGTCTTCTCCCACTTGCATGTGTCCCCAGTCGGTGTCAGACAAGCAGTGGAGGAAATGGGCTTCTGTGCTGTGGTCGGAACCCCAAGCTCTGCAAAAATATGTAAGCCTTTGTTTTTGTTTGTTTTGTTTGTTTGTTTGTTTGTTTGTTTGTTTGTTTATTGGATGGTTTATTACCTCATCCTGTCCCACACAGGCAAAAACAGTCAGTAGCTTGGAATCTGCAAGGCCCCAGTTCAAGTTGTGATTCTTTTGTGTGTGTGTTAGCGGTGGGTATTGGCAAGGACTTTACAATACAATACATATCACAATACATTTGTCACGATACGTTTCTATCACGATACATTACGATACTGGGTATCAGCTCGCTGAAAATGTAAAAATAGAGCTGAACCATCACTTGCTATTTATGATCTGGATAGTCCTACATCTTATCAAAACTGAATTAAATCAACATAACTCAGAGTTACTGAACTCAGCATAACTCAAAAACATAAAGTGCATAGGATTTAGAAATAAACTACTGGAGAACGGAGCTGTAATATAAGTTTAAACAATGTTTTTTTTTTTTGATGTTTAAATCGATATAGTATTTTGCGATACGATATATTATGATAATGATGTGTTCGAAGGGATCGGTCTTTCAGTGTCCATGCACCACGTGTTTGGAACAGTTTGCCATTTGAGCTCATATCAGAAACGTCTTTAACTGCTTTTCAATCCTCTCTCAAAACACATCCTTTCCAATTCACTTTCGATAGCCTCTGATGTTGTTTGTGATGTTTTAGCACTTTGTCTTCTCTCATGTGTGATGACTCTCCTGTGTTTTTAGCCTTACTGATGCTTAACTCCTTTGGTTTTAAACATGCTATATAAATTAAACTAACTTGCTTACTTACGATGTTGAGGTTTTTATGTGTGTCCTTGTACACTGTCTTGTGATGGGCTGCCATTCTCCATGTCTCCCTGCCTCTGGTCTGGGTGAATGGGCTGACCTGTCCTAGCTCCTGCACCACATGCATCAGCAGCCACGCAGCAGCAATACTGAAAGATTAGCTGAGTTTATGCACCATACTGCCCTACAAAGACAAAAGGCAGTAACTAGATGTTTCGTCAAAACTGAGATTAGACTGAAAATTGACTTCATAACACCTCCTTTATAACACCTCCCACATTTTTTGCATTTCCTAATAAGAAAGTACATAAAAGCATTACTATTATACCAAGAACATGTTTGACTGGGCATCAGTACAACTTTAAAGGAATTATTCAATGTTCATGTAGTTACTGTACTTTACCTTTGTGGGGCAGCATAGCACACTGTCTCGCCACTATAAGTCACCTAATGGTTTAATCGTTGACGTGGCCCCATTCTGTTCCGTCCTGTAGAATTGAATGGATTTGCAGATGTTCCGAGACTCACTTTGCATGTTTGTGCATCTTCAGCTAAAGGGGAAGGACCGTCCTGCCGTGGACAAGAAGGAGAACAAGTTCAGCTTGAAGAAGATGATTCAGAGCCTTCACATAAAAGATCCTGCTGAATACGTCATGGCCATCCTGGGGAAGAGGTGTGTGCATGTTGACTAAAAGCCTTACATTGTAACGTGTTTACATACCGTATGTGTAAAGCACATTCCATACATACAGTACAGGTATGATGCAGGTGTGGTACAGGTAGCAGAAGCAGTGATTCAGGAGGTAAAGGAGGGGAGGGGTGACGGGTATGATGGGGCTGGATACATACAGCCTACATACAAGTGTGGTACATTCTGTATGTAATGGATACATGATGTGGCCTGTAGAGTCAATACCAACCAACAGACCCTCATGTTTTTCCTGCACAGGTACCCAGACAACGTGCAAGCCTTCTCTCGCAGTGGCCTGGACGGGACGTGGCAGAAGGACTTGGCAGGGAAACGCATGAAACTCAAGCAGCCGGAGACCTGGGACCGCCTGCTCAGCCAGCAGGGCAACAAGGCTGCTACCTGGGAGAAACTAATCGGTTGGGACTGGATTATATTATATTATGTTATATTATGTTATGTTATGTTATGTTATGTTATGTTATGTTATGTTATGTTATGTTATGTTATGTTATGTTATGTTATGTTATGTTATGTTATGTTATGTTATGTTATGTTATGTTATGTTATGTTATGTTATGTTATGTTATGTTATGTTATGTTATGTTATGTTATGTTATGTTATGTTATGTTATGTTATGTTATGTTATGTTATGTTATAATACCTCGGTTTGGTTAAATTTCCCATTGCGGTCCGTTGTTTGGAATGTCAATTAATTGTATTAATTAATTTTCTATACACGCACACACCTATGAAGTAGTCCCTGTTTTTCGACCAGGTTTCACTGTGTATCAATCCGGCACGTTCGTGGTGAACTTTAAATGAACAGTAAAGATTTCACAGCTTTAGCAAATGACGAACGGATGGAAGTACACAGAGTAGCAACATGCTGAATGCATCTGAGATCGATTTTTAGTGCTGTCACGCAGCATTTGAACTCCCAACTAAAACGATTTTGCTAAGCTAGGCTCAACAGATCATTTAAATGCCCAGCATCAGAACTATATTATATTTTTTTTATTTAGACATTAAAGATTTAATTAAATTAGACTAAAATAAAGTTAGATTAGATTCCCATGTAAAAAAGAAATAGAAAAACCTTACAAGAATATTAACTGCCTTGTATGACTTATTCATGATTATGACCACTTTTACACATTTCTCATACCACAAATGTATAACACTAATATGTATTTTGTGGAGATGTAATAAGGATCTTGCATGTGATCTACTGTCATATATTTTACTTGCAAGTTTGAGGTAAAATGTATACAAATTTTGTATGATTGATCTATGTCATTTACAGATGGGGTAGATGAGATTACATGAGATGATACTGCATTTTTAAGCAGTGTGTGCACTTCTTGTCAAAATTACCAAATCACTTCTCATAGTAGTCTTTCTGTCTGTTCTAAAACGCATATGCACACAGTCTTTGTTCTGATAATGCTATCCAAAACAACCTGGCTCATTTATTACTATCATGTTTGTTTGTTCTTGTTGATGATGATGTTGTTGTTGTTGTTTAGATGGGAAATCTCTGCCTTTCATGGCCATGCTTAGGAACCTGAGGAACATGATCACTCAGGGCATCAGTGAGAGACATCACCAGAAGATTCTGGCAAGGCTTACTTCCAAGGTGCGCACTTAGCTCAAGCTGTGTGTGCGAGAGGACGCACACACACACACACACATACACACACATACACACACACATTTCCTGGCTCTGCGTCAAGTATATGGTTAAGAAACAAATCCTGGTAAGAGTAAGTATTAAACTTCAGTAGCATAACAGAGGCTTAACTCTGCCGGAAAGTACTCTTACTTAACCTACCCCAGTGTACTTAATCTACCCCAGTGTACTTAATCTACCCCAGTGTACTTGATCTACCCCAGTGTACTTAACCTACCCCAGTGTACTTAACCTACCCCAGTGTACTTAAGCTACCCCAGTGTACTTAAGCTACCCCAGTGTACTTAATCTACCCCAGTGTACTTATCCTACCCCAGTGTACTTAACCTACCCCAGTGTACTTAAGCTACCCCAGTGTACTTAATCTACCCCAGTGTACTTAATCTACCCCAGTGTACTTATCCTACCCCAGTGTACTTAATCTACCCCAGTGTACTTAATCTACCCCAGTGTACTTAACCTACCCCAGTGTACTTAACCTACCCCAGTGTACTTAAGCTACCCCAGTGTACTTAAGCTACCCCAGTGTACTTAACCTACCCCAGTGTACTTAATCTACCCCAGTGTACTTAATCTACCCCAGTGTACTTAACCTACCCCAGTGTACTTAAGCTACCCCAGTGTACTTATCCTACCCCACTGTACTTAACCTACCCCAGTGTACTTAACCTACCCCAGTGTACTTAACCTATCTCATTGTCTCTGAAACATATATTTGAAAACAGGGCCTCTATATCTGTCGCACACAAACATACAGTTCTCTCTCTCTCTCTCTCTCTCTCTCTCTCTCTCTCTCTCTCTCTCTCTCTCTCTCTGTCATTTCATACTCTTCATTTAAAAAAATCAACATACATTTTACGTAAATGGCAGAAACAGTCAAACTGCATTTTTTACGGTAAAAATTTGGCAACTCAGCTGCCGTTTTTTTACCGTTAAAATAATGGAAGTGCTTTTACCTTCTTTTTACGGTGAAATTCTGGCAACTCGGCTACAGGTTTTTTTCCGTAAAAATAACAGAATTATTTGTACCATATTTTTTACGGTGAAATTCTGGCAACTCAGCTGCCGTTTTTTCACCGTAAAATTAACGGGTTTTCAGCTACAGGTTTTTTCCGTAAAAATAACAGAATTGTTTGTACCGTATTTTTTACGGTGGAATTTTGGCAACTCAGCTGCCAGTTTTTCAGCGTAAAATTAACAGGTTTTTTAGCTACAGCTTTTTTCCGTAAAAATAACGGAATTGTTTGTACCGTATTTTTAACGGTGGAATTTTGGCAACTCAGCTGCCGGTTTTTCACCGTAAAATTAACAGATTTTTTTTTACAGTGTATCTGTCGCACACAAACATACAGTTCTCTCTCTCTCTCTCTCTCTCTCTCTCTCTCTCTCTCTCTGTCATTTCATACTCTTCATTGAAAAAAAAACAATGAAAGATTGAGCAGCAAGAATGACTGAGTGAATGAATGAAAGGAATAAATGAGTGGACCAGTGAAACACACAAAAATGACACTAGAGTGAAAGAAATGGCAATAAAACACTGAAAGACAGACAGGCCAAATGTTGATTAAATCACTCAGCAATACTGATAAGAGAGATGCAGGAAAGGAAAAAAAGGAAGGAGGGGGACCTTTGACCTTTCACCTCGCTGTTGTGTGTTCTGTTTCTGCAGTCGGCTGTAATCCAGAGCAGACAGTTCCCCTTTCGCTTCCTGTCTGCATATAAGGCCGTCCTGGAGCTTGGCAAAGAAGGTATGGGTTAGGAAGAAAAACATATGGCACACCTGTTCAAGTTAAAGTTAACAGAACTAAGTTACTTAAAGCCAAGCCACCCAAAGCACTGATATGATGAAAACAATAAGTTTTGTAGCAGAGTAGAATCTGTAGCAGTGTATGTGATGGACTTTAAGTTTTTTACAATAGTACAGTTCTGGTTAGAAGTTTACATAAACCTATCATACGCATGAATGTCATATTACTTTAGGCATTTAACTATTTATTTGTACCAGTATTTTTTGTATAATGCACACAAGGTCATAGCTAGTTCGTTTTCACTCAGCTGTCAATGACTGTGTGAATGTTTCAGTGAGTTTCCACCTGCACTAAGTGTCACACCTTAAGGTGTTCAGAAAGAACTTGCTTTAGTTCCACATTGCATGCATAACATTTTGAACTGAAGTTTTATGCATTGTTATAAAGTGTATTTTCTGTATGACTACGTACACTAAACTATGATGTTCATACCATGATGCTCAAGTACAAATACACATTCCATTCCACCTGTAATAAATAAATAAATAAATAAATAAATATATTCGTCAAGCAAATACAAACAGAAGCACAGAGTAACAAAAGCACTGCAGTCTAGTCAAGTCAAGTCATTCTATTTTTTTACAGCACATTTAAAAAATAGATCACAAATATGTTAAAATGCTCACAAGGCAAGGAAATTAAAATAAGAGTCATAAATGAATAAAAGGGTTGATTCAACACCATCAAATATAAGCCTAAGACTGACCTAAAAATAGAGAGAAAAGATATGTCTCCAAATTCAATTTAAAACAATCCGTGGTAGTGTACACACATCACACAAGTGGTAGTGTTTCTCATCACAACCACTTCTTGCCAGTTCCCAAAACACAAATTACAGTACAAATACACATTTCATTATACCCGTAAAAAATAATTAAGTACTCATCAAGCACATACACACAAAAAAAACAGTCACAAAAGCACTGCAGTCTAGTCCTGTGATTCTCACCGCTACCACTTCCTGTCAGTTCCCAAAACAGAAGAGAAGGCCACAAGTTCTACTGATATCCTGAAGAAGATTCTGAAGAAGCTGCCCAAGGCCAAGTGCCACAGACGTCTAGACCTGGATGAAGCCCATCGCCGGAGACTGAGGGTCACCCTGACGGTGCCCTTTGTGTACCGAATCTTCAACGCGAAGAGACAGCTGCTGAGGAAAGCAAGGTGCTAAACCCACATAGCAAAGTTGGTCTGGCCCCCAGACATGGCCCACACATTCCACTTACACTCAGCCTGTATAGCGCAATAAATAACGGTCCATTAGCGGGCCACCTTTGGTAGCCAGTACATACAGTAGTCAAATAGCCCCGCAAGAGCCTGGCCATGAGTGGTGGCCTGGCAGTTAAGGTAACGGTCCTGTGACAAGAGGGTCACAGGTTTAAATTCACCGACTGCCAGAAAGGCCACTGAGGCACCCTGAACATGATACCGTCCCCACACCACCGCTGCCCACATGCTGTTGTCATGGCAGCCGCCTGCTCAGGTGTGTGATGGGTTAAAATCAGAGCTACAGTTTCGTTGCATGCACTGTGTGCTGTGGTGTGCTGTGTAATCACTATGGCAAATGGGAAACGCTTTCAGTTTGCCTTGACAATAGGGCTACACAATATATCGAAAATATACAGTATTGTGATATACATATCACAAAACATGGCTTAACTGCAATAAATGGGACATTACTGTAAGATGTTTCACGCTCCACATATCATTTTCCAATATCATGCAGCCCTACTTGACAAATAGTTTGACCCTCATAACATTTGGATTAAAGAAGCAAACAATGTGATAATGTATTGGGCTTGATACACTTGTCTTGGACACACTGGTACAGTCAAAGTACCTCAGTAAAGCAAGCTATGTAGCTTTAAGCTCCCACATATGTAGTTGTTTTTCAAGACAAATGTGCCAGCCTTCTGCAAAGAAACTCCGTAGTAGTGGCTAGGCTTGGGCAGTATCCAGTTTTTGATACCCAAATATTTTGCTGATATGATACCCTGATATGCTGGCATGTCACATGTGTCAGTAGGTATGGCTAGTTTAATCGCTATAAATCAACTAGCAAAGTCACACTAAAGGATTTACGGTAATATACAGCAGTGTTGTTTTCTATACCATAAATTTTTCTACCATACTGACGTTGGCAAACAAATTCAGTATGTCTTACTGTGACCTGTAGGATGCCACGGTATTAAAAATAATGCCTGTTGTATTTGAAAATGCCCCGGTACATGGTATTTTCAAAATGCCGCCAAAGCCTATTAGCGGCCTTTTTGTTTTCAAGGGGGTAGAGGATCCACCACCTCCAGCAACTGAACCTCTATCTTTGGGCTGATCTATAGCAGCTTTAACCCAGCTTTGAGCTTTCACAAAAAATAATGTGTGACCTCACTGACCGACCACATGTCTTGATATTCAGGCAACGGTTATACACGGACGAGCTTCTGGCCCGCTACCGCGCGGCACTCGAGAAGGCCGTGCAGATCTCCTGTCGCTACAACATCCCGCCCCTTCCTGGACGCACGCTCATCCTCTTACCTGCAGACATGAGCGACAACTGCCACAAAAAGGCCAGCTACGACTTCTGCCTTCCCTCTGACCCCGAGGAGGACAAGAGTGAGGGGGAGGACAAGGGCATCTCTGCTTCAGTAAGTCCTTTACATTACATTACATTACACTTAGCAGATGCTTTTATCCAAAGCGACTTACAAAAAGGAGGACATAATAGCTAACAGATGTGTAGAGAACATCAAAGGCACCTTTGTAAAGAGATGGTTAGTAGAAATTAGTTTTGTTAGGAAGGAAAGCAGTCTCGGAAGAGAAGGGTCTTCATGAGCTTTTTGAGGTCCTGTCCTATTTAGCTGGTCTTATGATGATTCCAGGTGTAACAGGCCAATGTAACCCCTGTCAATATTGAAAAAGACATAAACGTCCCAAGAAGCTGTATTAGCTTAGCCTCTTTGGAGTGTAGCACCACCTAGTTGCACCGTTGCACCCAAAATTGGTAAATTATTTTTAGTACAGATTTCATGAATCTGCATTCACCCTGTTTATAAATTGTCTTTTGTAATGTAGTGGCACAAAAAATCAAAAATGAAATATATCAAAATGAAAAATGCAGTATTTAAGTTTGACTGTTAATATCTATGGCTGACAGTGTAAAATCTGCATCAGATTTATTTGTCCAACAACTGGAAGCTTGTCAAGTTGCATGACATTTGATTTGTAGTGGGTAAAATATTTTTAGTTGTTTTAGTTGTAAGCTGAAGTTGTTTTTCCACTGTTTGGCAGCCTGGGGCATGTGCATAGACTTGCCCTGCTCAGGCTCCAACTCTGTGGACTGAATAAGGACAACTGAAAAAAACTTGCTCAATCTCTGCTATAATAGGTAGTATATCAATCTGGGGAAGAAGATGCCATGTCTACCGTTAACCATCAGTGTAGTAGCAGTGTATAGGACGGGACATTTTGTGACTGATCTGGACAAACTAATCCTACAATACACTTCTGTCAATGTTTGGATATAATACTAATTTTCCTATGTCAAGATCCAAATAACAAGTTTTAAAATGTGTTATATTTCATGTAAATTGTCGACATGCATATTTGCCCTGCTTAGCCCCAAGAGCTGAAAGCCCTGCTGTCCCTGATGATCGCCAACTGCTGTGAGCATGCCCAGATCTTCCTCCATCACTACAGGGAGTGCTTTAGGGAGGTGCAGCTCCAGTCAGACGTGCTGCTGGACAATGTCCGCCCACTGCTCAAGCAGGCCAAGGTAACAATGTCCACCCAGTGCTGAAACTGGCCACAAACACACAGATACTTATTAAAGGTGTACTTGCGTTGTGTTTTCTTTAATTTTGCGGTGGTCTCTAGTATCAATGAATGCCCTGTGAGCCGGTTTTAGTGAAAAAAATGCTTTAGTGCTTCTGTTTCAGGCTGTTCTAGTTTGGTGGAGGAGATGGAGCAGGGAGAATGACAGGCTATGCTAGTCACAGGCTACAATCATTCAAAGCCCATTCGGTCATAGCGAACCAAATAGAAAATGTAAACGTTTTAAACAAATACAGATACTTATACTTCGCTAAGTGAATGTGTGCTGCAACGAGACTTCTCCAGTAATCACAACTGTGGTATGCCTTTTTCTAATTAACAAACTTACATCACTTTGTTGGCCTTTTTCTTATCCACTCGTTTTTCCGCCTACTTTCTTTCACTGACTAATAAAAGCAATCAGGGTAGAAGAACATTTTCACATGCAGCAGACATATGCAACTCTGGGTTACCTATCGTATTTCAAAAGAGCAAGTACTAAACGGTTTCTTGCGGAAGTACTCCTTTAACACACACACAAACACACACACACACACACACACACACACACCAGATTTCATTCCTTTGAGGACAATCTTTTGTGTTGCTGCTCCTGTCTATGCAGCAGTCTACCTCTCCACATACATCATGCACACTCTCTATGCAACAGCCTACTCCTTTAATAACGTCTGCCCACTGCTGAAGCAGGCCAACGTAACAATGTAATAACGTCTGCCCACTGCTGAAGCAGGCCAACGTAACAATGTAATAACGTCTGCCCACTGCTGAAGCAGGCCAACGTAACAATGTAATAACGTCTGCCCACTGCTGAAGCAGGCCAAGGTAACAATGTAATAACGCCCGCCCACTGCTGAAGCAGGCTAAGGGCTGATTCACACCCACTTGAGCGCGTACAGCACGTATCCGTGTACAATGTTTGTATAGTGACAGAATACGCTCAGATCATGCGTGCGGTGTAAATAGTGTAATTTGTTAACATGCATTTTAAATGGATACAGACAGAAAACGGGCACGCGCTGTATACGCAGAGTGTTTGGTGTGAATCAGGCCTAAAGTAACAGTGTAGTCTGCCCACTGCTGAAGTAGGCTAAGGTAACAGTGTAATAACTACTGTTGTGCTAAAAAAAATTGATACAGCAATATATATAATATAATATAATATATATATAATATCGATATTCTGTCTATTAATATCGATACACCCCCCAGTAGCTACTGCACAGACAAATGCACTATTGATTATAAACCAAAATGTAGTAAATGTCAGTACAAATGTGCATTGCACATATTGTAGTCTTTTGTTCACCTTTCTGTGACATGTTCAGTAAAAAGCATTGAAAAAATACACTCAATACACACATTCAATAAATTGAACATAAAAATAATATTTGTCTGGTTTTGTTGAGTGAATGACATTGAGTAATTATTATTAAGTAATATGTATCGATATCGGAATCGAATCAAACTGAATTGAACTGTATCTGTCTCTGAACTGTATCGAAAATTGTATCGTATCGTGAGCCCTGTATCGAAAATTGTATCGAATCTCCATGTCCTAGATGATACCCAGTCCTAGTAATAACGTCCGCCCACCGCTGTTGGAGTAGGATAAGGTAACAGTGTAAGAACGTTTTACACTAAGTGCCAGACCTCCTATTAGCCACCATGCCACTACAACCTGTTTCAATGTACAAACACTTAACCAATAGCACTAACACATACCTTCAAAGTGACAAAGTGCTTTTGTTTTGTATTTGGAAATGTATAATGATGGTACATTTTACAAAGGTGCTTTGCGCAGCCTGTACTGTATGTGACACTCTCATGTCTGTCTTTTAGGGGCATCTGGACATGGACGACAGTGAGAGGAAGAAATTGTACAAGAATATTTTTGCTGAAATGACAGCAGAGAAGACCCATGTGAGTAGTCACCCCAAGGGCATTAGGCCAAACGAGAGACTGTATACATTATATGTTATTACATTTTATGTATTGTCATTGGGCTGAACACATGGTCTGTTTCCTGTTCCTGTTCTTCATGCTTGCACACACACACTCAGGCATACACCTCTACAATCAATACACTTACACACACGCATGCATATCTACAAGCGCATGCCAGTGAATATAATAATATAGAGAAGTTCATTTATTTCATTAATTGAATTGAAAAAGTGAAACACTGATTCTTTACACAGAGTGTGAAATACTTTTGTGTTTGTTTGATTTTGATGATTACAGCTTACAGCCAATAAAAAAACAATACTGAGTATCTCAGAAAGTGTTAACATTAATTAACATCAGCCCAATATGAAAATTACAGTTTTTCTCTATCGCTTTGGTACATTTTTCGAATCTTTCTTGTAATTTGCATAAGATCAAGTGCATTTCTCAAAACAGTTTGGACAAATAGCAAAACACCGTGGATCACCTGCAAAAGCCCGTCTCTTGCTCAAAATCCTTAGTTCATCCCTCAAAAGCAAGTTTTTGTGTCAATATACGTGTCAGTGCCATCAGAATGTTTAGTCATTGTGTCAGTGTGTACGGATAAGACAGTCAAATTCATTAGTCATATTGGCAATTGAATAGTGCACTTCGAAGGGACATTTTGATGTAAAATGAGGTTTAGGTGTGATAACAAGTGTTATACATTTGACCTCATATGATGTATATGTATGAGACTGATTGCAAAAGACAAGGTTCACATTTACAGAATGATGGCAGACATTGACATTGCAGTGCGTAAAGAAAAAAAAGACGGTACTGGACAGAACAAAGTAAAATACATAGTAAGTAAACATAGGTCAAAAATATAAACATAGGTCATACAGTAAGTAAACAAAAAAATATGAATATCTCCCTAAATTCTAAATCCTTATCCTGATCTTCAGCTTCTTCACATTCTCGTCTGTCAGGCCACGAATTTTCACCCACGTGACACCGGCAGCGTGGATAGCATCTTCTGGAGTGCCTAATCCATCCTCTTCCAAATCCTCCACCATGCAGCCTTACCCCTCTTCCTCTCCTTCTCCCTGTTGTTGTCCATTTTTTGTCCTTCCATTGTCAGACATTGTAACTTTGTATTGTGCTCTGGTTATATACTTTCCAGTAGATTGCTCCCTTGAGCTCATTCAGAAAACTGTTGATCATTGGTTTCTCAACTCTCTTCATTAGAAAAAGTCTAGATTCAAGCAATTTACCAATTTAGATCATATTTACATATGTCTTATGAAAATGTATAGACATGTGCTTGACATGTTATGATAGCTTGGTAAATCATTTTGCATGTTAAGACTTATATGATGAACTATAGCCTAAATGTTTTGAGGAGTGAGACTATTTGATAGATTCCCATAACAAAGCATTTTGATTAGCATGACAAAAGCAATTGATAATGTACGAAAAAACTGAGAATTGTACACAATCATTTGCATGAATGAACAAAAGCATTTGCAATTTGTTCAATGCAATGAGAAATTGCCTTTTTCATCTGCACAAATGGCATGATGATATGACAATTGAACAAGAACTTTTGAGAATTTCAATTCTGATGTGAGAAATGTACCAAACCAATTGAGAAAAACTGTACTTTTATTACAGGATTTTTGTCCTTATGAAAAGTATATTCAAGTGTAATCCATCAGTACTTGGTTGGGCCTGCCTTTGACACTGCATTGAAATAAATGAACTCTCCCGCGATGCTGCACCTGTACAGGCAGATTTGATATAACAGCGAACCGGAGACTGACCAGCTTATCTGCTGGAAGCCCATTTTAGCCCGGCAGTGTAGCTCCCCTGTAAACCACGGGGGACATAAGTGGAGCCTTCCACAGTGCCCTGCTGGATTACTCTGGACTGTAGCAAAGCTCGCCATGTGTATCTCTGTCCTGTGTTGCTTTGCCATGCTGTTGAAGCACTTTGAGATGCATCCTTTGTATAAAATGTGCTATACAAGTAAAGCAATACCTTATTAAATGAAAAATAAATTATGATATTATTTTTAGAATTATTCTGTTTGAGGCTTGCATTGGGTTGTTTACCTGTGTTGACTGTATTATGACTTTAGCTCTCTTTTTTTTTCTCCCAACAGGTTGACAATATCATTGAACTGACATCATGGCATGAATATTGTTTCTCAGAAGTTATCAAGTACAAAAAGGAGGTCAATGAGAATGCCTTAGTGGTGACCCTCTCATTGGACACGTAGGTGTACTGTTTTGTACCTACTTCTGCAAACTGTGGCTTAAATTTCACTTCACATTATCTCCACATCATACACACAGTATCATGCTTTAAAGCAATTTAATCAGCACAAGACCTATCTGATAAACAACATGTACTGTTTTTATTTGCAAATCAAATATTTTCATCCTATAGGAGTTGCTCGAATTACAAGTCTTCAGATCGAAACTTTGTGGAGCTCTTTGGCTTCAGTGAGCAGATCCTAAGGTAAGCAGCCCTGTTGGCCTGGCTATTTCCTAGTCCTAAGGAAGTCCTAAAGCATACTATTAAAACTTGTGGTTTTGAAGTAGCCATTTTAAAAAAGTCAATTCACTCTTCTTTTTTCATCCTTTTTTCATTCCTTCCTTGTGTTGTGTTTCGCCTGTTTGTATAGTCCCTATGTACATGTATATCCTCTACGTTTTAATTCATTTTATTTATGTTGTATGTACAAATCATTGTTTTTGCTCTTTAATTAATTCTAATGTCTTTTTTCAGTTTCTTTAAAGCGCATTGAATCGCCTAGCTGTATGAAATGCGCCATATGAGTAAACATTTCCTAGCTGTATGAAATGCGCCATATGAATAAATAATAATAATAATAGTAATAAACTTTATTTGTATAGCACCATTCATACATGCAAGATGCAGCTCAAAGTGCTTTACAGTTTAGCAGGGTTGTCATAGGACAACATTTCTTGCAGTCCAGTGTCGCCGGAGCAGATGAATACAGTTGTAAACTGACTCTTGCGTGAACACGGGTGGACAGTCCTTGTAGGCCCTAGTCAGTAGTCTTTGTAGTCCAGCGGCGCTAGAACTATGCAATGCCCTGTTAATGCGGGCTCTTATGAAATGCGGGCTCTTATAAACATTGCCTAGCTGAATGAAATGCGCTCTGTAGACAAATGTTGCCTTGCCTTGCACAGGTTTATCTCTGAGAGAGGTTCCTCTCGGCTCCTGGAGCATGTGGAGCACATGGACAAGCTGCACGGCGTCCCTCCCCTGCCCCACACCAAGGAGGAGCGCCAGGCAACGGCAGATGCCCTCCCTCTGCTCTCCAGCCCCAAGCTCAGGTACACACAGCACCTGCCCCACACCTCACACCTCCAGCCCTCAGCTCAGGTACACACAGCACCTGCCCCACACCTCACACCTCCAGTCCACAGCTCAGGTACACACAGCACCTGCCCCGCTCATCTCACACCTCCAGCCCTCAGCTCAGGTACACACAGCACCTGCCCCACACCTCACACCTCCAGCTCTCCGCTTACCTGCCCCACTCATCTCACACCTCCAGCCCTCAGCTCAGGTACACACAGCACCTGCCCCACACCACACACCTCCAGCCCTTAGCTCAGGTACACACAGCACCTGCCCCGCTTATCTCACACCTCCAGCCCTCAGCTCACCCTCCACACACCTCCAGCCCACAGCTCAGGTACACACAGCACCTGGCACTCACCTCATACCTCCAGCCCTCAGCTTACCTGCCCCACTCACCTTACACCTCCAGCCCTCAGCTCAGGTACCTACACACTGTACCTCTGTTAGCCAGCACCAAGCTCATGTACACACAGCACTAGCCTGGTAAACCAGCCCCTCATACTTCATTTCATTTTGTACAGAGGTTCTGGCAGTGCTGTATTGAGAAACGAATACTTTCTGGAGGTGTGAACTGCTGAAGTTTAAAAACGGGTAGCTCTGCCTTCACCTAATCGCTAACGTATAGTCGTCACATATCGAATTAGCCTGCCTACGTATTACAATTTCAAATGTAGCACACAAAGTCAACGTTATTGCTCACGAACACTACCTTTGTTTGCTGATTGGCTAGGATTGGCTTCTACCTATTACAGCAATGCGAATGGCAGCATGGCCAGACCCTCTGTACAGAATGTAATGAAGTATGAGGCGCTGGTTTACCAGGCTAGCACAGCACCACCTCCTGCTCTACCAATACACAGCACCTGCCACACACCTTCAGCCCTCCGTTCAGGTACACACTAGAGATGTGCGCATGGCGGTCACAACTGCGGACTCTGCAGATAAACCGTGGGTGGGGCAGATGACGTGACGAAAAACAATTCAATTTGGGTGGGTGGCAGTGTAACTACTCAAAAAATACATTGTGAAATGTATGTATGTTGTGGCGGGCGGGTGCGGTTTTTAAAATTGGTCAAAAACCGTGATTTCAAATGGATAGCGGACGGATGATGAGTTTTATGACGCGGTTGCGGGCTCTTCGCGCATCTCTAGTACACACAGCACCTCCTGCAAATAAAAGGCCTCTGTCTTTTAAGTCTCTGTGCTGCGTGTGCTGTTGGTGCCAAAGCTGGCTTAGACAAAGCTAGTGAGAGATCGGAAACTTAAAAAAAACAAATAAAAGTCAGCAATGTGTTTCTCTAACCAAAAAAACAAACTCTCTTTACTCTCTCTCTTTTAACAAAAGAACAAACTAAAGTTAGCAGTGTGTG
>CM050219.1:22035000-22040000 GCA_027475355.1 Coilia nasus
TTTTTGACACGGACTCCTCATCTCTTTTTTTGTGTAGTTTCTGTAACAAAACAAAAAAAAGTTTGCTGTGTTTTTTTTTTTTTGGTTTCTCACCCTCCAAAGACCATGGGATCTATGGCCAGAGCCTTACAAAGGATTTCCTCTTCACTATCACAGGATTTACATGTAGCACGTTAAGGTGGTATCCTACTCACGTGCCTCCTGATAAACTGTCACAGAGGTGATTTTCATACTCGGGCGTTTCCTCCATGACAGAGATTTATTTACATGTACAGTGATCCCCGTCTATCACGGTAGTTACCTTCCAGAACCCCCCGCGATAGGTGAATATCCGTGATATAGTGAGACCATATAGAAAACATTTTATATGTACTATGCTTTGGCCTGCAGGGACCCAGAGGTTCCCTCCTGCATAGCTCTGAGGGTCTTAGAAGCACTCAAGCCTCTCCACCACATTAAGTTAACAGAACAAGGAAAGGAGGCAAAACCTTGGTGAAACAGAACCTGAAAACCTATGATATTTTACATAGTAACATAGTGGCAATTGGGTTGTATTGTGGATACTTTGAAGAATATAGAGAAAACACTTTGAACGTAAAGTCTTTGTCCATCTTTTCTTTGTATTGCACAGAAGGATATTACACATGAGAACTTGATGCCATATTACTGCAGTAACACAATTTCTTGTTTCTCTTCACAACAATGACACCATGACTTATTTCACCCATTTAACAGCACACTAACAATGAGTTTTCTGGTGGATGAATCACGTATTGTTTAGGTCCGTACCGGTGGCATGGAGGGCAGACTTTGTGGCTGAATCTCAAGAAGCCGAATCCAAGATGGCGGCACTGAAGACCCAGATCCTCAACAGTGGAGCCAAAGTGATGGAGAAGTAAGTGCCTCAGTAAAATAGTTTGCATCAACGTTCCACCAAGCATATTTTGAAAGTGAAAGTGACTCAACGTTCAACCAAGAACATTATGTATTATTGTTGGGATCACACAGCTCACCACAGCACAGCTCACCACCATCACAAAGACTCACACAGTGCACACAACGAAATTTAACCTCTGTATTTAACACATCAAACATGTGAGCAGTGGGGCAGCCATGACAACAGTGCCCGGGGAGCAGTGTGTGGGGATGACGCCTTGCTCACAGCACCTGGGGATGGAGGAGAGCGCTGGACATTCACTCTCCCCACCCTCCTGTTGGTGTGGGGAATTGAATCTGTGACCCTTTGACCGCTAGCCCCTGACTGCCTCCATGCCCCCGTGTCCATGTCTGATGCAAATACCCAGTTAAACCACCTCCCTTTAGCAAATAATAACCAGTTAAACCACCTCCCTTTAGCAAATAATAAGCAGTTCTGGGGGAAACCATGGGATCTATGGCCAGAGCCTGACAAAGGATTTCCTCTTCACTATCACAGGATTTACGTGTAGCACGTTAAGGTGATATCCTACTCAGGCGCTTCCTGATAAACTGTCACAGAGGTGATTTTTCTACTCGGGTGTTTCCTCTTCACCATGACAGAGATTTATTTACATGTACAATGATGCCCTGTCTATCACAGTATTTACCTTCCAGAAGCCCCTGCCATAGGTGAATATCCATGATATAGTGAGACCATATAGAAAACATTTTATTTTATAGTTTAAGCCTTAAAATACCCCTTTCACATGTTGTTTTGATACATTTATCATGTGTATTATCACATTATTACTGCATTTTAATCAGTACGTTACAGTATAGTTTTTATAAATTATAACATAGTTCTGACAATTTAGCAGGCATAGTGACATAGCATATTAATTTAAAAAACTGTGATATAGCGGATGATCACTGTAGTGTCCTAAGATTTCCGCTAAGTAACTTATGGCTGTCGGGCTTTGTGATCCTCAGTTATCCCTGTGAGTGGGGTGGTGTTGTAGATGGAAGGCCATATGTCAAAGGCCTGGAGGAGTTTGCGAAGGCTGCCCTGGAGGACCTGTGGGACCTTCTGCAGAAACTATATGTAGAGGTAAATGAGGTCACTTCCTTTCAAAAAAGACAAAAGTATTTGAATAGTTTAATAGTATTGAAAAACTGTTTATAGAGGAAAATTGAAGCACCTTTTCTAAAAAAAAAAGAAAAAGTGCCTTATGTGACTACTGTTGTTTTTCAACCGTAGTTTGAGACATTTCTCACCGGTAGTAGATGTCCTGTTTGCCCTGACTAATGTATACTTTGTGATTGTCCTCCTGCTTTCACAGGAAGTAGATGAGACTGATCTCAGTTCAGAGGTCAAAGAACAGGAAGTATACCAGGAGGCCCTGCAGAGGCAGTTTCACGGGCGTGGCAAACTCGTCTCCACGGCAACAGAGAAAGTGCAGGAGACTCAGAAGAAGGGCGGGGTGCTGCTGGTGGACGGGGGGCCTGGAGAGGGCAAGACTATGTTCATGGTACACACCCACACAACACCAAACAGGGCCCAAACCGGACTGTGTTCATGGTACACAACTACACAACACCAAACAGGGCTCATACCAGACTATGCTCATGGTACAAACTTAAACAACATCAAACTATAGAGAGGGCAAGACCATGTTCATGGTACACACCTGCACAACACCAAACAGGGCCCAAACCAGACTATGTTTATGGTACAAACCTACACAACATGAAAATGTGGAGAGGGCAAGAATGTGTTCATGGTACAAACCTACTGTACACAATACCAAACTGGGCCCACACCAGACTATGCTCATGGTACAAACCTACACAACACCAAACAGAGCTCATACAAGACTATGCTCATGGTACAAACCCACACAGCACCAAACGGGGCCCGTACCAGACCCTACTCGTGACCCTAACAGTTGGCAAAGGAATGCTTTTGCACTACTTTTAGAAGAACAACCGTATACCTTAAAAACAATATAGGTCATGCCAAAACAGCGTTGGTACGGCTTATATTGTTTCGACACTTCATTTAAATATGAAATTCTGAAACTATTCAGCTCCTGTGTGCGATCTTTTCTTACTTTCTGAAATCCGTTATTAATACCTGCCTGTACCTGCCCCGCCCCATACCTTTATTCAGGCTGGACTGGCACAGGCTCTTCAGACTCCAGAGAAGCCCAAGACTACACAGGGATGTGATGTCATATTCTACTCCACTGCTGCCAGCCAACGCGCTTGCAGTATAGAGAATCTGCTGGGATGTGTCATTCACTGGTTAAGAGAACGAAGAGAAGGGGATGCAGAAGAGAAGACGCTGCCCTCCTCTTCATCCTATAAGTAAGCATGAAGTAGACACATACAAAGTGACGCATCGTACTAAAATTAAGTGAAATGAACATTTGACATTTATAACTGGATCTGGAAAATCATGTCACATTCATGGGTTTGTTTTGATGTAATATGGAAGAAGAGCTATTTAGAATTCATTTTAATCTTATGGCTGTGTTAGGTAGGTTATATTCTGTTGTCTGTTCTTTTCTGTAGAGAGCGACTGGCTGAATTTGACTTCCTGCTGAGTGGCGGGAAAAAAGGCCAATCACTGGCCATACTGGTCGATGGGGCGGATGTTGTGCAGGATGCTCAAGGCAGACTGGTCTCTGATTGGATACCTCAGACTTTACCTAAGGTTACAACTAAACCTAATATACTCAAACATTTCCCAGCTTTTGTAGACACTTTCTTTTTAGATCTCCTGCGATTACTTTTTCTTGACTGATGTAACTCACTTGCAGTTCACATTGAATAAAAGTGTCTGCTAAATGTAATTTAAAGTAAAGAAGCCTCAAGAACGCAGGCTAACTTCAGTTTTGTCTTCCTGCACATTGTTGTATGCACCGTGCAAGCAATCACACCCCCCCCCCCCCCCCCCCCCCCCCCCATATGGGCCTTTTCCTCTTAGGGCGTCTCCCTGGTTCTGAGTGTTACCACTAACTCCGCCGTCCAGCAAACTATTCTCAAGAAAAAAGGTTCCACCTCGCTGTCCCTGGGACAGCTGGCCTTGCCGGACAGGAAGGAGATCGTTCAGAAGGAGCTTAGTGTTTATGGAAAGAAACTCAGTGACTCTGCATTCAACAACCAGGTCAGTTGGGCAGATAGTGGGGCAAGGGTTTGAGTCCAACTCCCAGGCTGTCCTGAGCTCATCTAATATCATTTTACACTGTCCTATCCTATAAAGGTTAAAGTAGCACTATGCAACTTTTTTGAGTTAATTAATTATCTTTATAAGTCGGTCGGTGCTTAAAAGAGTTATTACCAGGTGATTGACGACCTTCTCAACCGACCCCGTTGTCTCTGGACAGAATACCATGCTTGCAGGACTCAAAGTGTCAAATATCGTGGGAAACAGGATTACGTTAAATTCTGAAGAAATTCTAACTTTACTTACCTCAGTGAACATGACTACTTTTGCTATCGACCGGTTACTCTGATAAGTTGAGTTGAAAACACATGGAAAACAGTTCATTTTTGTGGGAGTGTCCATTTACTTGGAGACACTTAGGAGAGAGCCACTGACAAAAGGAAGTGGCTATGGGTCCGGAATTCCAGACCAGCAGCTGGCCACTATTACTACACTATTACACGGCACATTACTGGACCAATAAGAGGCTAGTCATTGGTACGGAATTAGTTTCCGGACCTTTGTTTTCTGCTATTGACACGGCGGATGGTACATTCCGGGCAACCTGATTGTGGTCTGGAAACTTGTTCCGTACCAGTAGATGTAAGGATATTGGTCCGGAACTTCTTCTAACTTTAATTAACTTTAACAAATCCCACGCACGGTTTTGTAATCTAGAGGCACGGCAGATTCCGTACCAATAATACCAGTTCTAGGGGCACGGAAGCTGCGGTACCAATAGCCACTTAGTTGAGAAAAAGCACTCAAAGTTGCATAGTATCACTTTAAAACATCAGCCCTGTAGTTCAGTATAGAACTAGAACTGTAATTAAAAGGAATGATGTGTGTACAAATGAGGGATGTGTGTTCTGTC
>CM050219.1:22042500-22047500 GCA_027475355.1 Coilia nasus
TCTGTACTCCATACTGAGCATGTGCAATGACCTGTCTCAGAGTGAGGGTCAGGTGACCTGGCAGGAAGCGCTTGACCGTGCCAAACGGCCACAGGACCGCATCCCCATGGCAACCTTCACTCAGATGGCCCGCTGTTTGCAGAGGTATAAAAGAGCATATTTTGTGTAGCAGAGGGCTAAGGGGATGGAGTTAAGTGTTTCCCCTATATGCGTTCAGCAGCAGTGCACCACCGCTGATAATGACCCGGCCAAGTAGAATGCTGCTTTCTGATTGGCTGACTGACTTTAACGGTTGCTTTTCTGCTCTACGTTTTAATGGCAGGTTGCATTAAACAACAGACAATGATTTTTAATTGTAAAGAAATTATAGAATAATTTAAATGTTATGACATAAAGTGTAAAATGCTTCCTAAATTCACGAGTGTGGTAACCGGAGCATATTCGCCTCAGCCAGCGTTGGTTATCACGGCTGTTATCCCTTACTAATACAATGAGCCCCACTGCTGATTGGTAAGATCACGATCACGAAAGTAATGGCTTTCATTTGCACTTTTGTGTAAGCACTACACCCGAAGGCTTATTTTTAAGTCTCAGTCTCGTTTCTTAACTCAGAAGTTGCCAGAAGTTAGCATTTGTAGTGTTATAAATTTTCAAATTTGCCCCCAAACCTCTTGAGCAGTTAGTTGGGTTAAACAATGTTTCTCAACTAACGGCACTGCTGCTACAACACAATCCATGGGGAAACACTGGACTTGGAATGGGTGAGGGAAACTGATTGGGAATTCGGTAGAAGAAATCAGTATATGTATTTTCCTTTGTGTCGTCTGGCTAATGGGGCCTAAATCTTGTGCAAGTTAAACTTACTGAGTTAGCTGCACCCTTTAACACTCTAAAGGGCACCTATGGTGATAAAATGGACACAAAAAAACTCTCGCTGGAGTTTAAAATCCTCTGTTGATCTTTTGCTACAGCATCATTTGTCCGTCAAATACTCACAACCTTGATGACTTCCTGACACTGTCCAATCCCGAGGTGATGTCCGCCTTTGAGCAGCTCTTCCTGTCAACAGAGGAAGACCGAACCAGAGCTCATCTCCTGCTGTCTGGTAATACAAAACCCAGTTCATTGATTGATGGTTGATAGTTTTTTGTATAAGGATATGGTGTAACCTGAAACTGAGACTCATAATACAATTTGTGTGTGTGTTTGTGTGTGTGTGTGTATTGACCTTGCTCAGCTCACCTGTGGGTGCGAGCAGACCCTCAGGGGAAGCAGACCTTCCTGCACTGTGACTCTGATGCCCTCGTTCAGCTGCCGGCTCACTTGGTTAGTGCTCATGCTTGACCTTTCACCTCTGCTATCTGACCTCTGTGAGACTCAACTCTGGTTAAGCCATGTCTGTCTCTTCTGTGTGTGTGTGTGTGTGTGTGCGCGCTTGTGTGTGTGTGCGTGTGTCTCTCTCTCTCTTTCGTGTGTATATGTGTCTCCATTACGTGTGTGTGTGTGTGTGTGCAGAGGTGCAGTGATCAGTGGGAGGTCTTGTCCCTCCTGCTCTCCAGCTATCACTTCCTGTTTGCTAACGTGAGGCTGGGCCTCCTGCATCATCTCCTGGAGACGTACTCTTCTTGTGGTGAGCCCTCTTCATGCTAGACACATATATTGTGTGTGTGTGCGTGTGTGTGGAATGTGTGTATATAGGGTGTGTGCGTGTAATGTGTGTGTGTGTGTGTGTGTATAGGGTGTACGCTTCTTGCGGTGAGCCTTCTTTACGCCAGGCATAAAGGCAGACACATACACCAGAAACATTGTGTGTGTGTGTGTGTGTGTGTGTGTGTGTGTGTGTGTGTGTGTGTGTGTGTGTGTGTGTGTGTGTGTGTGTGTGTGTGTGTGTGTGTAAGGTGTACGCTTCTTGCGGTGAGCCCTCTTCATGCCAGGCATAAAGGAAGACACATACGATAGACACATACGCTTTTTAGGGTGTTTGTGTGTGTGTGTAAGGGGTGTGTATAGGGTGTGTGTGTGTGTGTAAGGTGTGTGTAAAGGATGTTTGTGTGTGTGTGTGTGTGGAAGGTGTGTGTATAGGTTGTGTGTGTGTGCGCGCGCACGCAAAAAGAGATACTTATGGCTTATTATGCTTATTAGGCTGAAAGGCTTATTATAGGGAGATTGTCATGGACTTTGTCATTGACCTAAAAAGTGCAGTCATACTTCCTTTATCAGTGCACAGAAAGTGCAGTCATGCTCATCAGTGCATAGAGAGACATACTGTACCACTGAGCCTTACGGAACATAACTTGGACTTAGAATAACAACTAACAGTATTTATTGCGTTCTATGTCTCCTATGCTATATTATTTCATTACATTACACTTAGCTGACGCTCTTATCCAGAGCGACTTACAGATATTTACAGGGTTTTAGTTACAGTCCCTGGAGCAGTGTGGGGTTAGATGCCTTGCTCAAGGGCATCTCAACCATGGGTAGGGTGGGATTCGAACTGCCAACCTTCCGATTGCAAGACCAACTCCCTAACCACTCGGCCACAGCTGCCCCCAACAGTAGGGCTGCTCAATTAATCGAATTCTAATCGATCTCAAAACAAATAAAATCGAGGGCAACAATGTTTTTGTCCTAATTATTTTCTACTGTTTGCACTGTACATTAGATGTATACATTAGACATTTCTACTGTTTGTACATTAGACATCAAAGGAGACTTACTAATGTTTACGAAGAAAGGTATTAGGGAAAATCCAAAGGTACAAGAATGTTTTTTCGAAATGTTTTTGAATACATTTTCAATAAATGAAGCATGTTACTGAGGAAAACAAAATAATCGTTTGAATAATCGTGATTTCAGTTTTGGCCCAAATAATCGTGATTCAGATTTTTTCCATAATGGAGCAGCCTTACCCAACAGCTATACCAACAATAATAGGGCTACGAGGTAAAGTCAGAGGGAGTACACACTAATCCCTTTTGGAAGGCATTGCTTGTTCGGTGCTTTAATTAATGTTTACCTTTATCCCCCACCCCCTCCCCCCACTCCTACCAAGATGGTGTCATGACGAGCAACATGGAGGACTGTCAAAAGTTCCTGAAAAAGCATGCACCTCTGCTCTCCCATTGGCCGGCGCTCTTCCTGCAGCAGGCTCTGAACGAATCAGATGAGACCCCCGCACACCTCTGGGCCAGAGGCATCATGGGAAGAAGCGGAGGGCGCTCGGCACGTGTGCTGGAGCACCTTAACAAAGCAGAGCTCTCAGAGAGCAGCAAGACCACTGAGGCGGCAGGGTAAACACAGACACACACACACACACACACACACACACACGTGCCCTTATTGTTCACCCTTAACGTTCATTAAAATCACTGCTTTTTTATTTGTGTAGAGTGTTTATAATTAACTCATAGTGTGAAAGTGACTTTAACCTGTTGTATGTTTAAGGCTGTATTTGTGTGTGTGTGTGTGTGTGTGTGTGTGTGTGCGCTCCTTGTGTAGTTCGCTGGTGTCCACATTCCAGTCAGAGCCCACCTGTGTAGTCCTGAGCCCAGGTGGTGATGTCATCGCCGTGGGAACAACACAGGGAACCCTCCACTTCTTCAGCGCTCAGACAGGACAGGTGTGTTTCCAATCATATACCCACTACAGACAGGTCAGGTGTGTTTGCAGTCATGTGTGCTTCTACAGACAGGACAGGTGTGTTTGCAGTCATGTGTGCTTCTACAGACAGCACAGGTGTATTTGCAATCGTGTGTATTTCTACAGACGGCACAGGTGTGTTTGCAATCATTTATGCTTGTATAGACAGCACAGGTGTGTTTGCAGTCATGTGTGCTTCTATAGACAGCACAGGTGTGTTTGCAGTCATGTGTGCTTCTACAGACAGCACAGGTGTGTTTGCAGTCATGTGTACTTCAGACAGGACAGGTGTGTTTGCAATCATATGTACTTCTACAGACAGTGCATGTGTGTCTGCAGTCATGTGTGTACTTCTACAGACAGGACAGGTGTGTTAGCAATTCTGTGTGTAGTTCAGACAGCACAGGTGTGTTTGTAATCGTGTGTGTACTTCTACGTCTCGGACATACTCCAGGACAGGTACATTTTCAATCGTGCATACTTTTACAGGTGCATTTTCAATCATGCATACTTTTACAGGTGCGTTTTCAATCATGCATACTTTTAAAGGTGCATTTCAATCATGTGTACTTCTATGTCTTGGGCATGGTCCAAGAATTTAGGAATTTTAAGGATGTTACTGGCACTCCAAAACAGGGGCTACATGAAGACAAATGAAAAACAGTACCGAGGTCCCAGTTAGGACGGCAATAAATAACAAAATAAAAAACACACATACACATACATCAGTCATACATGCTGCTGAAAAAATGAAAAGGTACTAGGACAAATTAGACATCCACCTTAACTTACCAATTTCCTGTGGGAAGCACAGTTCTGTAACACATAGCTTATACATTATATCTGGTACAGATTAAAGCATGATGCAAGACATATGGATCTGTCTGATTTAAGATTGCTCTCACTTTGATGCTTGTTTTTTTAAATAATAGTGTTGTACTGTACTATTGCAGTAGAGTGATCTGATGTGAGAAAAAAAAACATCTGTGGAGGAAAAAAGGCATGTGATGTCATTTTCCCTACAGGAAGTGAAGTCTCTGGTGAGCAGCAGCGATGGCATCTCGGGCTGCGTCTTCCTGAAGGAGGGGCTTCTGGGCTCCACCTCCTATGATGGACAGATAGAGGTGTGGGATCTGCAGAGTGGATGCAGGTCAGTGTTCATGACATAGCTATCTGTTTACTACAGACGCAGGTATCTACCTATTTACCACACACAGGTATCTACCACACACACAGGTATTTACCACAAACATAGGTATCTACCACACACACAGGTATCTAACACACACACACAGGTATCTAACACACACACACAGGTATCTACCACACATACAGGGGTTTACCACACACACACCGTT